>CM049834.1:2249102-2289102 GCA_027422435.1 Schizopygopsis pylzovi
ACACTTGAATGTACTAGTGTATGAAAGATGGTTCAAGTGTACTACAAGTGGTGACTAAATACAGAGAGTGTGTTAAAAGCTCATTTGTGTTTATATTCATGGTGTCCCAAAATAGCACAGCTAAGTACACTTAGATGATCTTAAGAAGTACTTATTATAGAAGCGCTAAAACAGAGCACTTTAGAGTGCTTTAGTATAGAGTATATTATGAAAGTGCAGTATATTATGAAATAGTGTATATTATGAAAGTGCAGGGTTTTTGTCACCTGGGAAGGTCTTTAAGTCTTTTAAAAGCATTTAAGTAAATTGCATTGTGACTTATTTTCAAAATCTTAAAAATAATATAATATGAATTAAAAAATTAAAGGCCGCTTAAGTGCATTTAAAGTTTTACTTTAAAGTACAATTTAAATCTAAATGATTTAATATTTTGTACACTTATTTTAATGTATTGCCTAACACTAAAGCACATGCAAAGTACTTATTATTTATTCAATATTACATTTAAAGCGTACTAAATTGTAGTAATTTTGTAATTACAAAATAGATTTAAATAGATACAGAATTTTAGTTTACTCTAATCATATTTCAATGGCATTAGATGTAATCATGATATTACATATAGTATTCAAGTTCTGCTTAAGCGAGTCAAAAAATGATAAAACATTACATTCAGTTGGAACTTAAGTAAATTATTTTAAATGCACTGTATATTCTGTATGTACTTTTTTTTTTTTTGAGTATGCTAAAGTCTACTTATTTGTTTACAAGAGTGGCCTAGGCATGTTGTAGTGCAATTGATTATTTAGTGTATTTCCTAATATAAGTGTAATATTCTCAAGAAGTGAGGATTGTTTTTAATTAATTATAATTGTTTTTGTCTTAGTGGCACCTGACTTTGAGCAAGCGAGACCTTCAGAGGAGCAGATAGGTAAGATGCACTACTGAGATCCCTCATCGACATGCCTGTCCGGTCTTCGTTATAATGACGAGTGAGTTTTCTTTCCTCACACGTGTAGAAGAGCTGCATGGGAAGCTGGATGAGGAGCGTTTCTTGTTCTCGCAGGAGAACGAGTCTGCGGCCTGCGACGTGCTGGACTTGACCGAGGCCATCTCCGTGTTCGACTGCTCTGCAGGGTAAGAGCACGACACCATATCATATCTGTCTTTACTACCTCAAAGTTAGGATAGCAGGTATTATCATAGCAAAACCAGTCATACGGGGCCATTTTCAGAAGCTGAGATTTATGCATCATCTGAAAGCTGAATAAATAATGGTTTATGATAGGATAATATTTGGCTGAGATGCAAAAAACTCTAAATATTGAGAAAATCATCTTTAAAGTTGTTCAAATTAAGTCTTAGCAATGCATATTACTAATCAAAAAATAAGTTTTGATATATTTACGGTAAGAAATGTACTAAATATCTTCATGGAAGCAGATTTATACTTCATATCCTAATGATTTTTGTCATAAAAGAAAAATCTATAATTTAGACCTATACGATATATTGTTGGCTATTGCTACAAATATACCCGTGTTATTATGACTGGTTTTGTGCTCCAGGGACACATGGACAAACCTGTGATTAGGCACTTTGTGTGACACTTGTTTAGGTCTATGAATTAAATGTGTCAGTTTAGTTCATTATAAGCACTAAAGTAATGCCACCGAGTCTGATAAACAAAATGAATAGCTATGGACTGTACGTCACACACGGGCTTATGTTTAATAATGCACTTTTGTGTAATTCCTTCTGTCAGTGATCATGTGCTTTTATGAGCCTTTCGCAGAAAATACTGACACTGTTATGAAATCAGCCCAAAAACCCTTGTGTACACTTTAGCATATTTATAGCAATATTGTACTTTATAATAAAACACAGAACGTCTAGGTTACGTACGTAACCCCCGTTCCCTGATGGAGGGAACGGAGACGTTATGTCGTGACGATATAGGGATTTACCTGGAAGCCCCGAACATCTCTGACTAAGAGAAAACGCCAATGAAATTGGCTAGTGGATTTTGCATACCTGAGCCACTCCCCGTGCATACGGGTATAAAAGGGCGACAGGTGCATCCACTCATTAGGTTTTACGCTGAGGAGCCGAGACGAGTCCCTGGCAACCAGCGATGGTTCAAGATTGTGGCATGGGGACATAACGTCTCCGTTCCCTCCATCAAGGAACGGGGGTTACGTACGTAACCTAGACGTTCCCTATCTGTCGGTCACTACGAGTTATGTCGTGACGACATAGGGGTCCTATGGAAAGCGCCACAAGCTGAACCCCATCACAACCTTGTGGCATGCAGATGTTGACAAGCGAGTGCGTGACAGACAAATACCACGCAAGAGGTTGCAACCTTCCTACCGCTCCAGTGCAAATTCGCTAACCTTGGTGCCCACCGGGACCACTGAGTACATCGCTGCTGGAGATAGCCAAGCCGCTATTCCTTTCCCCACGGAATCGGAAGGGATTTCGACCTTCAGTGAAAGACAGCTTCAGGTCTTTCCTATTTGTTGTTACAGCTTGTCGTAACGGCAGGGAAGCGAGCCTTCCATAGAAGGGCGCTACGGAGGCCACATCCTGCCCGAAGGGAGGTAACATGTGGAGACACTGATATGGACTGGCCCAGGCTTGGGGCAGTACTACATACGACTGGACTCTGGGGCAGATCCTACCTAGGAGTAGGGAGGAGGGCTGCCAGCAGAACCTGACAGAAGCTCTGTCACAGGGAAGACACGGGTTTACCATGAGGGAAACCTTACCGTGGAAGAATACACATATGGGATTACCCGAAGGGGAATCAGGCCATACGGACACCTAGCCCAGTACAGGGGCTGACCGGAGACCCGGGCGAGCTAACACCAGTACTGGGCCTGGCGTCAGACTGCTCCGCCCAGT
Source organism: Schizopygopsis pylzovi (assembly GCA_027422435.1). Taxonomy (NCBI): domain Eukaryota; kingdom Metazoa; phylum Chordata; class Actinopteri; order Cypriniformes; family Cyprinidae; genus Schizopygopsis; species Schizopygopsis pylzovi. The sequence continues at coordinate 2,252,010 of CM049834.1, forward strand.
CTGACTGCCGGGGGTGCTTGGAGGATTCCACCAGGGTTCACCGTCCGGGGAACTGAACTGGGGGAGAAAAAGGCGCTCGTATCCCCGGGTGAGGGGGAATGGCGCAGCAAGCGTGACACCGGCCAGTTCTTCTCGCCCATTACTTACCCAATACACGGGAAGAAACTGGCTCAACGCGAAGATTGTAGAATCTTGCGAAGGTGTTCGGTGTCGCCCAGCCCGCAGCTCTGCAGATGTCTGCCAAAGAGGCACCCTGCGCCAACGCATGGGAGGAGGCAACACTCCTGGTGGAGTGAGCCCTCACCCCCAGGGGGCATGGCTCGCCTTGCGACTGGTACGCCAAGGCGACGGCCTCCACTATCCAGTGGGCCAACCTCTGTTTGGAGACAGCCTTCCCTTTCTGCTGCCCTCCGTGGCAGACAAAGAGCTGCTCGGAGCTTCTGACGCTCCGGGTGCGGGTCACGTATATGCACAATGCTCTTACGGGACACAGCAACGCTAAGGCTGGATCTGCCTCCTCCGAGGGCAGTGCTTGCAGGTTCACCACCTGATCGCAGAAGGGCGTGGTGGGAACCTTGGGCACGTATCCAGGCCGGGGTCTCAAGACAACGTGAGAGTAGACCGGCCCGAACACAAGGCACTCTTCGCTTACCGAAAACGCCTGGAGGTCCCCGACCCGTTTGATGGAAGTGAGCGCGGTCAGGAGCGCTGTCTTAAGAGACAGGAACTTCAGCTCGACTGAGTCCAGCGGCTCAAATGGGCCCCTCTGAAGTCCAGCCAGGACGATAGAGAGGTCCCAAGAGGGCACAAGGGGAGGCCTGGAGGGATTCATCCTCCTGGCCCCCTTCAGGAACCTCACGATGAGATCATGCTTTCCCAGGGACCGGCCGTCCACTGCATCGTGGTGAGCCGCAATAGCGGCTACATACACTTTCAAGGTGGAGGGTGACAGCCTACGCTCCAACCTTTCTTGCAGGAAAGAAAGCACTACTCCAATCGTGCATCTTCGGGGGTCTTCTCGCCGAGAAGAACACCAGGTCGCGAACAGACTCCATTTCAGTGCGTAGGTTTGCCTTGTTGAAGGAGCCCTAGCCTGAATGATGGTCTCTACCACCGCCGGTGGTAGACCACTCAAGTCTGCCGCGTCCCGTCCAGAATCTTCTTCGAGAACTGCTGGGCGAAGCCCTCGACGGTGTCGCCGAACAGCCCTCCCTGGGAGATGGGGGCGTCGAGAAAGCGTGCCTTGTCGACGTCCTTCATCTCTGCCAGGTTGAGCCAGAGATGGCGCTCCTGGACCACCATGGTGGACATCGCCTTCCCGAGGGACCGCGCCGTGACTTTCGTCGCTCGTAGAGCGAAGTCAGTCGCCGTGCGCAGCTCCTGCATCAACCCCGGGTCGGTACTACCCTCGTGCACCTGTTTGAGCGCCTTGGCTTGGTGAACCTGCAGGATAGCCATGGCGTGCAGGGCGGAGGCTGCCTGGCCCGCAGCACTGTAAGCTTTGGCCGCGAGAGCGGCTGTCAGCTTACAGGCCTTGGACGGGAGATGCGGACGGTTCCTCCAAGTGGCGGCGTTTCGTGGGCACAAGTGCACCGCGACCGCTCTCTCCACCTGGGGAATGCCCGCGTACCCCCTGGCCACTCCGCCATCGAGGGTAGTGAGGACGGAGGAGGCGGACGAGCGGCTTCTGGCCGTGAAAGGGGCCATCCACGAACTCGTCAGCTTCTCATGCACCTCCGGGAAGAAAGGCACCGGGGCAGGGCGCGGTTGTGAGCCGCGCCCCGCTCCGAGAAACCAATCATCCAGCCGCGAGGGCTCGGGACTGGGCGGTCTGTTGACCTCCAGCCCGATGCTCACGGCTGCCCGGGCAAGCATGGCCGTCAGCTCTGGGTCCGGTGCGGCGGTGGCGACAACACCCGAGGGGGGCAGCCCCACCGCACCTTCATCCTCAGAGGACGTGAACCCATCCCCCAATGCTGCGATCGACATCCTATCTACAGATGGCGCACCGAATGAAATGCTGGGCGCCCCGTGGGACAGACCAGCGAAATCACCCGGGAACCGGACGGGATGTTCGCTGCGTGAGGAGTAAGAGGTCCGTGGGGGCGTGCCCGGCGGAGAGGCTCTTACAGTAACCCTCAGATCTCCCAGAGCGTCAGCCGGCGATCCTCTGCTCGAGCCAGAGAGATCAGCACGGGTGGCGGCAGAGGGTGCCAATCCTTTCATAAAGGAAAGGCGAGATCGCAGCGAAATCATGCTCATACGCCCACAACAGACGCATGAGTCATCCACGAACGCAGCTTCAGCGTGTCGGCGGCCCAGACACTGAAGACAACGATCGTGTCCGTCATCCGCAGACAGAAAACGACCGCAACCAGAAGGACACGGACGAAACGGCATCTTGAAAAAGACGCGAACGTCCGTGATTTGCTCTTTTAGAATTTGCTCTTTTAGTTGAAGTGCCCAGGGGAATCGCTGATGAGAGGGACTCCGCTGATCGCACCGTTACGCCAACCGGGAACAAAACAAAGATGAACGGCTTTGTGGAGATCAGCACTCTTCTCATCCACTCGGCTCCGAAGCAAAAATCTAATGAGTGGATGCACCTGTCGCCCTTTTATACCCGTATGCACGGGGAGTGGCTCAGGTATGCAAAATCCACTAGCCAATTTCATTGGCGTTTTCTCTTAGTCAGAGATGTTCGGGGCTTCCAGGTAAATCCCTATGTCGTCACGACATAACTCGTAGTGACCGACAGATAAGGAACTAAAATTGTTGTTTTGGACACTTAATTAGAATTAAAATGAAATGTATTATAGTTGCATTAATATTATATGTAATTAGCTGAACTTTGACCCACTTAAGTTGCGAAATATGTAATTTTATAATTAGTCTTTGAAATATGAGTAAAGTGTACTGAAAAGCATGTGTGGTCTAACATCATTTTTATTTAATCTTGAAAGTCATTTATTTAAATATATCTATAATTACACTTTCATAATGAAGTTGCAATTCCGTGCATTTAAAATAAATGAACTTGAAATACTAAATAACGCACTACAGTTCAAATTATAATCATGTCCTTTAGTGTCAAAATACTTCAGTAAAGCATGAGAAAACATCATTAAAACAGACTTAAAATGTATTTAAAGTAAAAAAGTTCAATTTAGTCATTATTACAAGGTGATCAAGAAACAGTCCTGAAAGCATCTCTCTTTAAGTGCACTTAAATGGTCTTTTATTTCATTAATATTATACGATCTGCGGGTTTTTTAAACATACTTTATGATTTGAAATGCTCTAAATGTGCACACTTTAGTTCTCATTAGATAATTAGGGAACCCGTTCTCTCATTCATATTGTGTTGTAATAACATGCATTAATTATTAGTAATAACATGTGTGTTATTCTGCTCGTGTGTGTTTCACACAGAGTCATGAGTTCATGTGTGTTATTCTGCTCGTGTGTGTATCAGACAGAGTCATGAGTTCATGCGTGTTATTCTGCTCGTGTGTGTATCAGACAGAGTCATGAGTTCATGCGTGTTATTCTGCTCGTGTGTGTTTCAGACAGAGTCATGAGTTCATGTGTGTTATTCTGCTCGTGTGTGTTTCAGACAGAGTCATGAGTTCATGCGTGTTATTCTGCTCGTGTGTGTTTCAGACAGAGTCATGAGTTCATGTGTGTTATTCTGCTCGTGTGTGTTTCAGACAGAGTCATGAGTTCATGTGTGTTATTCTGCTCGTGTGTGTATCAGACAGAGTCATGAGTTCGTGTGTGTTATTCTGCTCGTGTGTGTTTCAGACAGAGTCATGAGTTCATGCGTGTTATTCTGCTCGTGTGTGTTTCAGACAGAGTCATGAGTTCATGTGTGTTATTCTGCTCGTGTGTGTTTCAGACAGAGTCATGAGTTCATGTGTGTTATTCTGCTCGTGTGTGTTTCAGACAGAGTCATGAGTTCGTGTGTGTTATTCTGCTCGTGTGTGTTTCAGACAGAGTCATGAGTTCATGTGTGTTATTCTGCTCGTGTGTGTATCAGACAGAGTCATGAGTTCATGCGTGTTATTCTGCTCGTGTGTGTATCAGACAGAGTCATGAGTTCATGCGTGTTATTCTGCTCGTGTGTGTTTCAGACGGAGTCATGAGTTCATGCGTGTTATTCTGCTCGTGTGTGTATCAGACAGAGTCATGAGTTCATGCGTGTTATTCTGCTCGTGTGTGTTTCAGACGGAGTCATGAGTTCATGTGTGTTATTCTGCTCGTGTGTGTTTCAGACAGAGTTATGAGTTCGTGTGTGTTATTCTGCTCGTGTGTGTTTCAGACAGAGTCATGAGTTCATGTGTGTTATTCTGCTCGTGTGTGTTTCAGACAGAGTCATGAGTTCGTGTGTGTTATTCTGCTCGTGTGTGTTTCAGACAGAGTCATGAGTTCATGTGTGTTATTCTGCTCGTGTGTGTTTCAGACAGAGTCATGAGTTCATGTGTGTTATTCTGCTCGTGTGTGTTTCAGACAGAGTCATGAGTTCATGTGTGTTATTCTGCTCGTGTGTGTTTCAGACAGAGTCATGAGTTCATGTGTGTTATTCTGCTCGTGTGTGTTTCAGACAGAGTCATGAGTTCATGTGTGTTATTCTGCTCGTGTGTGTTTCAGACAGAGTCATGAGTTCATGTGTGTTATTCTGCTCGTGTGTGTTTCAGACAGAGTCATGAGTTCGTGTGTGTTATTCTGCTCGTGTGTGTTTCAGACAGAGTCATGAGTTCATGTGTGTTATTCTGCTCGTGTGTGTTTCAGACAGAGTCATGAGTTCATGTGTGTTATTCTGCTCGTGTGTGTTTCAGACAGAGTCATGAGTTCATGTGTGTTATTCTGCTCGTGTGTGTTTCAGACAGAGTCATGAGTTCATGCGTGTTATTCTGCTCGTGTGTGTTTCAGACAGAGGCATGAGTTCATGTGTGTTATTCTGCTCGTGTGTGTTTCAGACAGAGTCATGAGTTCATGTGTGTTATTCTGCTCGTGTGTGTTTCAGACAGAGTCATGAGTTCGTGTGTGTTATTCTGCTCGTGTGTGTTTCAGACAGAGTCATGAGTTCGTGTGTGTTATTCTGCTCGTGTGTGTTTCAGACAGAGTCATGAGTTCGTGTGTGTTATTCTGCTCGTGTGTGTTTCAGACAGAGTCATGAGTTCGTGTGTGTTATTCTGCTCGTGTGTGTTTCAGACAGAGTCATGAGTTCATGTGTGTTATTCTGCTCGTGTGTGTTTCAGACAGAGTCATGAGTTCATGTGTGTTATTCTGCTCGTGTGTGTTTCAGACAGAGTCATGAGTTCATGTGTGTTATTCTGCTCGTGTGTGTTTCAGACGGAGTCATGAGTTCATGTGTGTTATTCTGCTCGTGTGTGTTTCAGACAGAGTCATGAGTTCATGTGTGTTATTCTGCTCGTGTGTGTATCAGACAGAGTCATGAGTTCATGCGTGTTATTCTGCTCGTGTGTGTTTCAGACAGAGTCATGAGTTCATGCGTGTTATTCTGCTCGTGTGTGTATCAGACAGAGTCATGAGTTCATGTGTGTTATTCTGCTCGTGTGTGTTTCAGACAGAGTCATGAGTTCATGTGTGTTATTCTGCTCGTGTGTGTTTCAGACAGAGTCATGAGTTCATGTGTGTTATTCTGCTCGTGTGTGTTTCAGACAGAGTCATGAGTTCATGGTGTATCTGCTCTGTTCAGACGAGTCATGAGTTCATGTGTGTTATTCTGATCGTGTGTGTTTCAGACAGAGTCATGAGTTCGTGTGTGTTATTCTGATCGTGTGTGTGTGTTTCAGACAGAGTCATGAGTTCATGTGTGTTATTCTGCTCGTGTGTGTTTCAGACAGAGTCATGAGTTCATGTGTGTTATTCTGCTCGTGTGTGTTTCAGACAGTCATGAGTTCGTGTGTGTTATTCTGCTCGTGTGTGTTTCAGACAGAGTCATGAGTTCATGTGTGTTATTCTGCTCGTGTGTGTTTCAGACAGAGTCATGAGTTCGTGTGTGTTATTCTGCTCGTGTGTGTTTCAGACAGAGTCATGAGTTCATGTGTGTTATTCTGCTCGTGTGTGTTTCAGACAGAGTCATGAGTTCATGTGTTATTCTGCTCGTGTGTGTTTCAGACAGAGTCATGAGTTCATGTGTGTTATTCTGCTCGTGTGTGTTTCAGACAGAGTCATGAGTTCATGTGTGTTATTCTGCTCGTGTGTGTTTCAGACAGAGTCATGAGTTCATGTGTGTTATTCTGATCGTGTGTGTTTCAGACAGAGTCATGAGTTCGTGTGTGTTATTCTGATCGTGTGTGTGTGTTTCAGACAGAGTCATGAGTTCATGTGTGTTATTCTGCTCGTGTGTGTTTCAGACAGAGTCATGAGTTCATGTGTGTTATTCTGCTCGTGTGTGTTTCAGACAGTCATGAGTTCGTGTGTGTTATTCTGCTCGTGTGTGTTTCAGACAGAGTCATGAGTTCATGTGTGTTATTCTGCTCGTGTGTGTTTCAGACAGAGTCATGAGTTCGTGTGTGTTATTCTGCTCGTGTGTGTTTCAGACAGAGTCATGAGTTCATGTGTGTTATTCTGCTCGTGTGTGTTTCAGACAGAGTCATGAGTTCATGTGTTATTCTGCTCGTGTGTGTTTCAGACAGAGTCATGAGTTCATGTGTGTTATTCTGCTCGTGTGTGTTTCAGACAGAGTCATGAGTTCATGTGTGTTATTCTGCTCGTGTGTGTTTCAGACAGAGTCATGAGTTCGTGTGTGTTATTCTGCTCGTGTGTGTTTCAGACAGAGTCATGAGTTCGTGTGTGTTATTCTGCTCGTGTGTGTTTCAGACAGAGTCATGAGTTCGTGTGTGTTATTCTGCTCGTGTGTGTTTCAGACAGAGTCATGAGTTCATGTGTGTTATTCTGCTCGTGTGTGTTTCAGACAGAGTCATGAGTTCATGTGTGTTATTCTGCTCGTGTGTGTTTCAGACAGAGTCATGAGTTCATGTGTGTTATTCTGCTCGTGTGTGTTTCAGACAGAGTCATGAGTTCATGTGTGTTATTCTGCTCGTGTGTGTTTCACACAGAGTCATGAGTTCATGTGTGTTATTCTGCTCGTGTGTGTTTCAGACAGAGTCATGAGTTCGAGGTGTTCTTGCTGACAGACAGACTGATCTGCAGGGCGGACGGACGAGACGCTCTCCTCAGTCACATGCTGCATATCATGAAGGTAAAACACATCTCATATCAGCAGAGCCGGGCAATAACTGATCACGTGTATTACAACCAGTTATTAGATTCAATTACGTTACAATTACCACAGTTACGTTTTAATGGATTACATGAGTGCATATTATTTACAAAATAGCAATCATTTATTCCTCTTTTAAATTTCCGTGAACTTTATTTTATGGTCTCTTAACTAGTTGCTTATTAGCATCATATTACTAGAATATTAGCCATTTATTAGTACTAATTAAGCACATATTAATGCCTTATTCTACATGATCTTATTCTACATCCTTAAACTTAACAACTACCTTAATGACTATTAATAAGCAGCAAATTATTAATTTATTAAGAGAAAATTCATAGTTAATAGTGAATAAGTTACCTATTCTAAAGCGTTATCAGCTTTTCTTCCTAAAATAGCCTAGCGCTTATGAATATAAACTAATTTCAGGTTTAAGAAGGTGTTTTAACATTGCATCAACTACTGATGAACACACTTTTTATTATGAATTATCAGTTTTTTGACCATTTATTGCTTTTGCTTGTCTTACAAACACATTAAAATGCTCAGATTCACAAACTTTCCTCTGATGTATTTTAATATGAAGCACCTGAGATTTTAAAATAGATATTTGGTCACACTTTATATACTAACATCTAAATGAAGTACACTGCACTTGTTCATGTTGTATTAACACCTGCTGATGTTGAGCTGGGATACGGGTGCGTTTAGAGACTACGGGTAGGTTTAAGGGATCGGTCAACAGTGTAATAATTATAAATGTAATTACATATAGGTATTTAAAAAATATAAGTAAAAATGGTTCATTTCATCAAATGATTAATTCAAATGTAAGTACATGGTAGTCCTTAACTGTCGCCGTCCCGTATACGGGACGCCTAACTTTACTTCAATATATTACCATTAAATCTTAATCTAATCATGACAAACTATATATCGTTGGAAAGGTCCAAGACTCTTAAATAGATCTTGTACCACTGTTTGTTGTAAAAAATTATGTAGGAGCAGTAATAGATTAATTTATGACAAGAGCGCACCTCAAAACATATACACCATAACAGGAGCTCTGATCTTTGACACAAAAATTCTATTTGTTTCCTTTTTTTCCTATCACATGTTTTAGTAATCATCATATATTATATATCATTTGAAAGCTTATAATCTCAAAATTCTTCCTGTGAAAACCGTTTTGAAATCGGACATTGCGTTACCATAGAAATGGTACTTTAAAATCTTTTAGTGGGCTCCTCCCCTTTAGTGGGAGGTGTCATATTCCAAATGTATTATGGTCTTATAGAATCACAACTTTTTATAATCTTGACAAAATACATATCATTGGAAAGGTCTGAGTCTCAAGATTCCATATTTGGTGGTCTTTTTGTGATAAGAGTAAGAGTGGGAGAGAAATTGATACATTTGTGACAGAAAAGTGCATAACAAAAATTCAATGGTGTTTGAATGGCACCCGGTGGCTGTTTGTGGTATAACGCCTAAACAAAATTGCATAGTGACCTCAATTTTTTATATATCAACTTCAAATTTGGAACACAACTTATTTAGACATATGGCTTTAATTTTATGCCAAATTTGGATTAAAACATATTTTGTAAAATATTTTATATAATATACAATAATAATTGTACATTACATTTTATTTACAGTAAATTTAAACCTGTATAACTTTTTTTTACTTTCATTTTTTGAAATGATTTCACTTCTGCAATAATCTGCTGATTGTCTTCTTTAAAAAGAGACCAACCTTAGGTCTGTATTCAAAAGCATTCATGAATTATAACAATTTAACTTTAAATAGTGCACTTTCAAGTTTTTCAAAAAGGGGGGGTGACAGTTAAGGGGTTAAAGCCACTTAATATAAAGTGGGACCAAATATTTTAATAACAAAGTTTCATATTTGCATATTCATGGTTCTCTGACATTGGTTGATGGTCACATGACAAGCCGATAACAAACTATTTCATTTTTCAGTAAGTGTTTTATTTGGATTGATTTTAAAATTGTTTATTTTAAATGCATGTTTTTATGATTTAATTAATTATTAGCTTTTCATTGAACTCACAAACCCCAGTTTGGGAAACCTTGGCATAATATAATGTTTAATACACCTCATGTTGTTAATAACAAAGAATGGAATTATTATTTTGTATATCAAACGTGTCCCTGGAGCACAAAAGCAGTGTTAAGTCGCTGGGGGATATTTATAGTAATAGCCAAAAATGCATTGTATGAGTCAAAATTATACATTTTTCTTTTATGCCAAAAATCATTAGATATTAAGATCATGCTCCATGAAGATATTTAGTGAATTTCATTCCATAAATTATTCAAAACTTAATGTGTTTCGACAGAGTCATATTCAGTGTTTGCTGACAGACAGACTGATCTGCAGGGCGAACGGACGAGACGTTCTCCTCAGTCACATGCTGCATATCATGAAGGTTAAACATTCATATCAGCAGAGCCGGGCAATAACTGATTCCATGTGTATTACAACCAGTTATTAGATTCAATTACGTTACAATTACCACAGTTACGTTTTAATGGATTACATGAGTGCATATTATTATTTACAAAATAGCAATCATTTTTCCTCTTTTAAATTTCCGTGAACTTGTATTTTATGGTCCTCTTAACTAGTTGCTTATTAGCATCATATGTACTAGAATATTAGCTATTTATTAGTACTAATTAAGCACATATTAATGCCTTATTCTATGATCTTATTCTGACATCCTTAAACTTAACTACCTTAATGACTATTATAAGCAGCATTATTAATTTTTGAGAGAAGATTCATAGTTAATAGTGAATAAGTTACTATTCTGAAGCGTTATCAGATTTCTTCCTAAAATAGCCTAGCGCTTATGAATATACACTAATTTCAGGTTTAAGAAGGTGTTTTAACATTGCATCAACTCTGATGAACACACTTTTTATTATGAATTATCAGTTTTTTGACCATTTATTGCTTTTGCTTGTCTTACCAAACACATTCAAAATGCTCAGATTCGACAAACTTTCCTCTGATGTATTTTAATATGAAGCCACCTGAGATTTTAAAATAGATATTTGGTCCACTTTATATTAGGTGGCTTTATATACTAACATCTAAATGAAGTACACTGCACTTGTTCATGTTGTACTGAAACACCTGCAGATGTTCGAGACTGGGATACGGGTGCGTTTAGAGACTACGGGATATTTAAAAAATATAAGTAAAATGGTTCATTTCATCAAATGATTAATTCAAATGTAAGTACATAGTAGTAAAGGCCACTTAATATAAAGTGGGACCAAAGTATTTTAATAACGAAGTTTCATATTTGCATATTCATGGTTCTCTGACATTGGTTGATCGGTCACATGACAAGCCGATAACTAAATATTTCATGGTTAATAAGTGTTTTATTTGGATTGATTTTAAAATTATTTGTTCTTAAATTAAAGTTTTTATGATTTAATTAATTATTATCTTTTCATTGAACCTTCACAAACCCCAGTTTGGAAAACCTTGGCATAATATAATGTTTAAACACCTCATGTTGTTAATAAACAGAATGGAATTATTTTCGTTTTTTATATCAAACGTGTCCCTGGAGCACAAAAGCAGTGTTGGGGGATATTTATAGTAATAGCCAAAAATACATTGTGTGGGTCAAAATTATAGATTTTTATTTTATGCCAAAAATCATTAGATATTAAGATCATGCTCCATGAAGATATTTAGAATTTCTTACCATAAATATATCAAAACTTAATTTTTGATTAGTAATATGCATTGCTAAGAATTCATTTGAACAACTTTAAAGATGATTTTCTCTATATTTAGATTTTTTTGCACCCTCAGATTCCAGATTTACAGCCAAATATTGTCCTATCATAAACCATACATCAATGAAAAGATCATTTATTGATTGTCCCTCATGGCTGGTTTTGTGGTCCAGGCTCACGTATGGTACAAGATTGTCCTAATTAACGTGACAAACGAGATCGGTCAAAAGTAGTTATTATATTTCCTAATATGTGTAATATAACAGATGTGATTTGGAATCACACAATGTGTAAGTGCTCTGCTGCAGACTGATGAGAAGCTGCTGTGTGTAGATTGTGCTGGCGGGTGCCGGGGTGGATGAGGATCTGCTGGGGGTGTGTGCCGTCTCCAGAGCCTCCATACGCCAGGGAGCAGCGCTGCAGTGTGCAGACGTGTGGTGCACCCTACAGGACGGAGAGATGAGCGTTCACACCAAACACGGCTCCGCAGACACGCTGACTCTGGACAGTCAGACCCGCTGCCGTCAGTATCACAGCCCACCTCAGATCATCAAACACTGCCCGAGTGATGTGTGTTAACCCAGTCCGCTCTGTGTTCTGTACAGATCTGCAGCGCTCCGAGAACGGCCTCCTGCTGGAGTTTCCTGACCGGTCAGTGTCAGGGATATTACTCTATTATAAAGACTAACCGTGAAACATACACTAGTCACATGTTTGTGAACAGTAAGGTTTTTAAAGAAGTCTCTTCTGCTCACCAGGCCTGCATGTATTTGATCCAGAGTACAGCAAAAACAATAACGTTTTGAAATATTTCACGGGTTAAAATAACGGTTTTCTATGTTTTAAAAGTGTCATTTATTCCTGTGATTTCAAAGCTGGATTTTCCTGACTATAGTTTTCATCATGTAATCTGTTATCAGTAATGGATTACAATTTGTAAGTAATCAACTTTGACATAAAACGTACTTGGAAAACATTCTTGAACTTCACTTAAGTTTAGTTAATAATATAATAAACAACTCACCCGTTCACTGTGTGTGTCTCTGTGTGTGTGTGTGTGTCTGTGTCTCTGTGTGTGTGTGTCTCTGTGTGTGTGTGTGTGTTCTGTGTCTCTGTGTCTGTGTGTCTCTGTCTGTGTGTGTGTGTGTCTGTGTGTGTGTGTGTGTCTCTGTCTGTGTGTGTGTGTGTCTCTGTGTGTGTGTGTGTCTCTGTGTCTCTGTGTCTGTGTGTGTGTGTGTCTCTGTTGTGTGTGTTGTGTCTTGTGTGTGCTTGTGTGTGTGTGTGTGCTGTGTGTCTTGTGTGTGTGTGTGTGTGTGTGTGTGTGTGTGTGTGTGTGTGTTGTCTGTGTGTGTGTGTGTGTCTGTCTGTCTGTGTGTGTGTGTGTCTCTGTGTGTGTGTGTGTGTGTCTGTGTCTCTGTGTGTGTGTCTCTTGTGTGTGTGTGTGTGTGTGTGTGTGTGTGTGTTGTGTGTTGTGTGTGGTGTGTGTGTGTTGTGTGCTTTGTGCGTCTGTGTCTTGTGTGTGTCTCTGTGTGCGTGCGTCTGTGTGTGTGTGTGTCTCTGTGTGTGTGCGTGTGTGTGTGTGTGTGCGTGTGTGTGTCTCTGTGTGTGTGCGTGTGTGTGTGTCTCTGTGTGTGTGTGTGTGTGTGTGCGTGTGTGTGTCTCTGTGTGTGTGCGGGGTGCAGGACGTTACACATGCAGTTTGAGCTGGAGAGCAGCTGTCTGCGGTGGCATGAGCTCGTGCAGAGGGCCCTGCTCTCGACCACAGACGGGCCCCAGCGCTCAGGATCCGTGCCCTGCTCTATAGACCGCTGTATATCTCACATCACACAGTACGGTGAGTCACACCTCCATAAGACCGAAAGGTGCTCAAATAAACGAAGAGAACAGCATTGAATACATGCAACTTCAGTTTGGCCAATTTCAGTCCAGAAAACCTCGCTGTCTTATTGCTTATATGTTAAGAGTAATTAGTTACTGTAATTTAATTACTTTTCCCTTGAAAAAATTAAGGGATTACTCTTATTTTTTCTGAATTGAATTAGTTACTTGAACTTAATACTGTGTATAGACATTTATATATAATACAATAGTGATTTAACATCCAAATGTAAAGTCTAACCTTAAAATCATGCTTTTTAATCTACCCTTCTCACTTTAAAGTGTTATCAATATTCTGATCATCTCAAAATATTTAGTGTCCAATTATCACTATTCATTTGTTGGTTATTAGCATGAATATTACTGTGATATTGGCTGTTTATTATTACTTCAAAAAGCACATATTCATGTCTTATTCTGCAAGACCTTATTCTAAATCCTTAATCATACCCAGTTCTTAAACGTACTACTGTACTGAGTATTATTAATAAGCAGTAATTAAGAGTATATTGAGGCATAAGTCATAGTTAATAGGATGATCCACCGAATCTAAAATATGATAATTGATGTAGTTTCTTGAAATACTTAAAAGAACGTTTCATGTCTATCCTCGTGTCATTAACTTGTCGAGGTTGATCTAGGATTTAGAAAGTAATTAGTCATACTTTTTGGAAAGAGTAATTTGATTACACTGTTGAAGATGTAATTAATTACTTATTTAGAGTAACTTACCAAAACTGTATAAAAAGGCCACACCTTCTTGAAAAAGAAGTGTGCTTAATTGTAATGAATATTAACTTTTAGTGTACTTAAAGTGTGTATATACATATAACTATATATATATATAGCACACCTATTATATAAAATAATATATGTATAATTTATATATTTATATTATATTTTATTATATATAATATATATATATATATATATATAAAATGGGTATGTTTTAGTTGGGGGGGGGGGGGGGGCAATTCTCACTATTAACTAGTTGTTTATTATCATGCATATTACTAACATACTGGCTGTTTATTAGTACTTATAAAACACGTATAATGCCTTATTCTGCATGAGAAAACTTAACTACCTTACTAATATTAATAAGCAGCAAATTAGGAGTTTGAGGCAAAAGTCATCGTTAATAATGAGATTTGGACCAAAAACTGTACTTGCACATCATTTAATATAAATGAAATTAAAGGCCACTTAAGGGTAATTAAAGAGAGCAAACTTTCATATTAATTTCTTAACACACTTAAGTACACTTCTAATAAGTGCAGTTTGTAATGTCACACGTTTTAGGACATTTAAAATCTTTTGTTGTGCTTTTAAAGAAATACACTTATTTTAGAGTTTAATAACATACTAAAGCATGTGTGAAGTACTTGATTATTATTTTAACTCTATTTTTTGATATTACATTGAATGTATGTTAAATGTACCGAATTTCAACCTCATCATTATAAATGTGTAATTATAATATATTAAATACACAACATACATGTTTGAATAGAAATGACATTAGTGTATTTGAGTTTATCATAAATGCTCGTCAGTACATTCAGCAGCACACTTTAACCATATTTCAATGACAATAGAAGTAATTATGAAATTACATATAAATATGCACTTAAGTGGGTCAAAAGCACTCTTAAGTTCATCTAAACTATTTAATTGTCAATAACATGCAAGTATATTCTTTTAAATTATATTACTGTAATAAGTACGCTTTATGAAAGTATGCTTAAGTTCACTTTTTAATTAGGGACTATATATTGGAAAAATAAAAATATTGAGGACAAACATTGAATTAAAACATTATTTGATTGAACAAATTCATGAAATACAGAAGTTAAACAGGTGTTTCTCATCATAACTGTTACTGTATTGACTATTTATTATTGCTGGAAAATGATTAATCATATCTGAAATAAAAGATTTTGTTTACATAATATATGTGTGTGTGTGTGTGTGTGTGTGTACGGTGTATATTTATTATGTATATATAAATACACACACACACATGCATGTGTATATATTTGTATATAATATAAATATATACATGCAAATATTTTCCAAAATATATACTGTACGTGTGTGTATTTATATATACATAATAAATATACACCATACACACACACACACATATATTATGTAAACAAAAGCTTTTATTTCGGATGCGATTAATCGTTCGACTGCACTTGTATTTTTGCACCGCTACAATGCTGGATCGACCAATCAGCATCCAGGATCTTGATATCTGCTACACTAGAAAAGCACCAAACGGGAGTCTCATGCTTGGTTTCAGGGCTGAAGGTGGACGGCTTGTACCGGCGCTGTGGAGTCGTTCCTCAGATCAGTAAGCTGGTCGACGCTCTGAGCGTCTCTCCCGGAGGAACGCTTCTGGAAACAGACGAGCTCTCCATCCTGGACATCTCCGGAGCTCTGAAACAGATCCTGCGGCAGAGCTGTGAGCTCATACCGGACGCACACAAGCCGCTCTGGCTCAAAGCCGCCGGTACGTCTTGCACTGGTTCTGTCAGTCTGATCGGATGAAGTTCTCATCACGGAGATCCTGACATCTTTACACTGGCCTGGGCATTACACAATCATCATGCATGTTAA
Source organism: Schizopygopsis pylzovi (assembly GCA_027422435.1). NCBI lineage: Eukaryota > Metazoa > Chordata > Actinopteri > Cypriniformes > Cyprinidae > Schizopygopsis > Schizopygopsis pylzovi. The sequence goes on from CM049834.1 coordinate 2,267,557, forward strand.
ATATAAAGACTGTGGTGTATTGATGTGCAGTTGTCTCCACAGTCCTGTCCGATGAAAAACAGAGACTGCAGACGTACCGTAAACTGCTGAAACGTCTTCCTCCAGACAACCGCGTGACACTGGCCGCTCTGTGTGGACACCTGCACGCGTAAGACTACCCTCGAGGAACACCAGTACATGCATTTCATGCCAAGTATAATGCGTTTTTATATTCATGTGCTTAATCAAATGTCCTGCAACTGTACTTTTAGTACACTAAACTGGTATAATTCAAGTTGGAGCAACTAATGTTGTGCTTAATGCACTTTAATTGTGCAGAAGTTGCTGAAGTTCATTTAAAGATTTACTTAATTAATTTGATTGTGCTAAAGTGGAACTATTGCAGGTATACTTTAAATATCAGACTTTAAATGCAAAATATTTAAAGGCCAATCCTCATCAAAAGTAGTGTTAATTATTAAGAAAAGTGCACAAGTAATATGCCAAGTATAGTTTAATTATAATTTTTATATCAGTAAGTCTCGAGTTGTCAGTAAATATGTTAATAGATTTTAACTATACTTAGTATGAAATGCATTTGTTTTAAATATATTACTTTTTTACTAGAAGATACAGCTAGAAATACAAATGCAGAATTAATAACGCTTAATATGTAAATATATTTATTTATGAATCTCAAACAAATGTCTAAATGTCCAAATCTCACATTTTAACAGACTTTATTTGGATTTTTTTAATTAAATGTATTTAGTTTGATTGCATTTAGGTTCTTTTGATCAAAGAAAAAAATGATCACGGTTATTATGACCATTGATCATAAGAACCAATAATTAACATCTGATAATCATTCTAATATGCTGCTTAATTATCATCATTTGATTACTGAAGATCATGTGACACTGAAAATACAGATTTATCACAGGAATAAATTACATTTTAAGATATATTCAAACAGAAAATGGTTATTTTAAATTGTAATATTTCACAATTATTAGTGTTACTGTTTTTTGATCCAATAGATGAGCGTGTGTGTGACCATGGACCACAAAACCAGTCATAAGTGTCCATTTTTTTAAACTGAGATTCATACATCATCTGAAAGCTGAATGAATAATATTTCATTGATGTGTGGTTTGTTATGATCGGACAATATTTGTAAATCTGGAATCTGAGGGTGCAAAAAATCGAAATATTGAGAAAATCATCTTTAAAGTTGTTCACATTAAGTTCTTAGTAATGCATATTAATTAAGTTAATATAATGTTTGGTGTTAATATATAGCAATAATTAAGTTTTGATATATTTACAGTAGGACATTTACTAAATATCTTCATGGAACATGATCTTAATATCCAAATGATTTTGGGCATAAAAGACAATTGTATAATTTTGACACACACAATGTATTTTTGGCTATTGCTCTACATATACCCCAGCGACTGAAGACAGGTTTTGTGCTCCAGGGACACACACACAGAAAGTACAGACCCTGCTGTGAATCGTGTCTGTATCTGCTCTCAGTGTTCAGGTGCACAGTCAGGAGAACCGCATGACGGCTCATAATCTGGCCGTGATATTTGTGGTCACGCTGTTCCAGGAGCTCGCCATGAACGCATCCATGGTACAACTCACCAAAGAGCTGATCCTACGCCACACCGAGATCTTCACGGTGAGATCAAATACACTTCCCACTGTCTTAATGTCACAGAAATGATTGTGTCATCTGACATTGTGTGCAGAACCGTGTGGAGACGGATAGAGAAGTCATCACGGCATTTTGAAGCGGAGAGTAAGAAAATAAGATGGACCCACAAAACCTCTTTCGCTGGATGAAGAACAGCAGAACATGGCCTGCTCGTACCGAACAGATTGGTTTTAATGAAGTGAATCCTTTAAGAGATGGTTCATCGTGAACAATGACAGTAGCCATAGTATTTCTCCCCATACCATTGAAGTCAATGGCTACCGGCAACTGTTTGGTCACCCACTTTAATGTCACAATGTATTAACTTCCCATTTAATCATGCTGGCAATAAAATGTGTATATAATGAATGACAGCCTGCGTTCCAGAAAGTGTTATGCTTTATTGTTACTCAGAATTACATGACACTTGTATTTATGAATAAATGCGTTTGAGCATTTGACAGGATGGGTTTATTTCCAGAAGGATAAAGCCTTAAATATACAGGGAGCTGTGTCCACAATACAATTACCAATACAAAGGATCATTTTGTTTCTAGAAGTTATGGTGTCACAACTGCATCTAATTCAGAAACACTGCCAGAAAACTTGGGATTAACAGAAAAATGATAAAAACAACATCTTTTCTCTACCACTGTATTCATGTGCATCGTATACATGCCGCTGGAAGGATTCGTGAAGCTTTAATATCTGGGCCGCTTTACATTCACCCTGCATTAAAGAAGAAACACAAGACATTAAGATCCGATCGTAGCCCAATTCCCATTATCTGCTCAAATACAGTTTTTACCCAGTTATTTAAATTCACATTTTCAAAGAGACCCATATCTGATGTAATATTACTGCTGTCCGAACAAGAAATGGTCCATCTCAAACCTGAAATCTATAATAATAACCTGAAGCAAGTTCATTTCTTACATGTTGTGGAAAAAAAGGAATAAATGTACTTAATTATTTTACAGATCTATGTATTTGAATAATACTTGGAGTATTGCTTTGGCAACACTGTGCAAGTCAAACCAATTAAGCTCATTTGATTTGAATTGATAATAACCAGAGCAATGGTTTGACTATAACAACAATCAAGCGTGGTTTCATCAGATTGGTGGTAGCTATGTTTGAGCAAATCAATATCAGCCGTCAGAGATGTTGATTATTAATAAAGGCACTGATATGTTGATGCTCTTTGGGGGGGGGGGGGGTACACTGCTGTTTCGTGCATTCAGAGTTTGCACCGTTAAAGAGTTGGATTCTCATGCTAAGCATGGACAAAGTTTTCATAAACTTAGCCTCTGAACTAAGACTAGTCTGACCAACTAGCAGTTACCAATGGCTAATGAGTCATATTTTTCAGATTTCAATTGGACCACGTTTACGCAAAAAACTTAAAAATATATATATATTTAAATTATGACCAGTCTTAAAGAAACAATTAGATGACTAGTCGAAGCATCATCTGCAACCAGTCACTGTGACTAAATGCATTTTACTGGTCAAAAGCAATCCAGACCATATGTCAATGGTTTCCATTGAAAACAAATCAGGGTTCAAAGCTCGGGATGTGTGTTACTTGCCAGTGGGTCACATTTTTATATCCAATGCCAAGAGTTACAGGGTTAGCTCACCCAAAAATGAAGTGTTTTACAATATTATTATTTATATCAAATAAAGCATGCGCAAACATAATAAAATGTGCCTTACATGGACCCGGGGGGTGAATAAAGGCCTCCTGTAGCGAATCCATGCATTTTTGTAAGAAACATATCCATATTTCAAATGTAATAAACACTTTTCTCTCACTACTGTGGTACGAGCAAGCCGTTCTGGCTCTGGCTCATTCCACTTATGACCGTTATATGCCTTATTCACACCCCGGTGCCATGTGAGGCACGTTTATTATGGATGCACGCGCTTTATTTGACATCTTTTGGACCGTTGAACAGAAACACCCACCCACTGCAATGATAACGCTTGGAATAGCCTGGACCATTTTTAAAGGGGTCATGTGACGTTGCTAAAAAGAACATTAATTGGTGTAATGCAATGTGTTTATTTGGTTTAAGGTTCAAAAAACACATTTTCCACATACTGTACATTATTGTTGCTCCTCTATGCTCCGCCTTTCTGAAACACGAGGCGTGCTCTGATTGGCCAGTTATTCAGTGCGTTGTGATTGGCCGAATTGTGATGCCTTGTCACGGTGCGACGACACAAAAACAAAACTCATAATAAACGAGGCATTTGTTGCATCCAGTGAGGACATAATTCAGGACACAGTCTTCTGTAAAAAGCGCTGCACACTCTCTAATATTTGGGTTGAACTGTTCTGGGACAGTGTTGTGAATACAGCTTAACCACTGATTTCTAGTTGTGTCCTCTTTTGGAAGCTCAAACAAAGTACTTTCACTTTCACAACGAAACACAGCGTCTCCAGAACACGGCGCCGGCGGCAGCAACAATACTACAGAGAGAATAAAACTCACACCTCTTTCATTGTGTGTACGTATGGGCGGTGTTATGCAGATCTTCCCACACTGTGATGTACACATGTGGGGGGGTGTTTAAATGAGACGTTTTAGGGGGGCGTAGTCGAGTCTTAACTTTAATAAAGAATATCTCTTTGGTTTTGAGTCTTTGTAACTTCAGAGATCTTATCTATGCACACACAGCTTGTGACACTCCAAAGAGAAAGAAAAACATGTAATCGCATCACATGACCTCTTTAAATATAACTCTGAATAAAGTCATATACACGTAGGATGCCTCGAGGGCGAGTAAAACACAGGCTAATTTACATTTTTGGGTGAACTAACCCTTTAAGAGCTAAATGTGTCCACTTTGGTTCATTTCTGTACAAAATAATTATAAATCTTGGTAAGATGTGTCAACATTTGAACTACCTTAAAGTTTTTTTTTTTTTTAAATATCTAACATTATATACATATACGTTTTCTTCTGTACGCACAGAAAAACGCCTCAGACCATGAAAGTACCGAATTAAGTTTTCGCATCTTCTTGTGCTCGAATAGTGTAAAAATCACTTGTTTTAATTAGCTAAGTTTAATAAGACATTTCTACATGATAAACTTCTGTGACGATACATGACTGATCCGATTAAGGATTTTTAGGATATTTCTAAACCGGAAGACTTTAAAACTTCTTCAGTGACTGAAGAAAAGAGAAACCATTGACACTCACCCATCTGCCTCCATCTTCTTTCTCTTCTCAATGATCTGAAATAAACAGAGACCGTATTAACATGCTGCAGGACTAATGTGACCCTGTCTGTACATCATCATCATCCTCACCGAACATCATCATCCTCACCGAACATCATCATCCTCACCGAACATCATCATCCTCACCGAACATCATCATCCTCACCGAACATCATCATCCTCACCGAACATCATCATCCTCACCGAACATCTGTACATCATCATCCTCACCAAACATCATCATCCTCACCAAACATCATCATCCTCACCGAACATCATCATCCTCACCGAACATCATCATCCTCACCGAACATCATCATCCTCACCAATCATCATCATCCTCACCAAACATCATCATCCTCACCGAACATCTGCACATCATCATCATCCTCACCGAACATCATCATCCTCACCGAACATCATCATCCTCACCGAACATCTGCACATCATCATCCTCACCGAACATCTGCACATCATCATCCTCACCGAACATCTGTACATCATCATCCTCACCGAACATCTGCACATCATCATCATCCTCACCGAACATCTGCACATCATCATCCTCACCGAACATCATCATCCTCACCGAACATCTGTACATCATCATCATCCTCACCAAACATCTGTACATCATCATCATCCTCACCAAACATCATCATCCTCACCGAACATCTGTACATCATCATCCTCACCGAACATCATCATCCTCACCGAACATCTGCACATCATCATCATCCTCACCGAACATCATCATCCTCACCGAACATCATCATCCTCACCGAACATCTGCACATCATCATCCTCACCGAACATCTGCACATCATCATCATCCTCACCGAACATCATCATCAAACATCTGTACATCATCATCCTCACCAAACATCATCATCCTCACCGAACATCTGCACATCATCATCATCCTCACCGAACATCTGTACATCATCATCCTCACCAAACATCATCATCCTCACCGAACATCTGCACATCATCATCATCCTCACCGAACATCATCATCCTCACCGAACATCATCATCCTCACCGAACATCTGTACATCATCATCATCCTCACCGAACATCTGCACATCATCATCCTCACCAAACATCATCATCCTCACCGAACATCTGTACATCATCATCATCCTCACCGAACATCTGTACATCATCATCATCCTCACCAAACATCTGTACATCATCATCATCCTCACCAAACATCATCATCCTCACCGAACATCTGTACATCATCATCCTCACCGAACATCATCATCCTCACCGAACATCTGCACATCATCATCCTCACCGAACATCATCATCAAACATCTGTACATCATCATCCTCACCAAACATCATCATCCTCACCGAACATCTGTACATCATCATCCTCACCGAACATCTGTACATCATCATCCTCACCGAACATCATCATCCTCACCGAACATCTGCACATCATCATCCTCACCAAACATCATCATCCTCACCATACATCTGTACATCATCATCCTCACCGAACATCTGTACATCATCATCATCCTCACCAAACATCATCATCCTCCCCGAACATCTGTACATCATCATCCTCACCGAACATCTGTACATCATCATCATCCTCACCAAACATCATCATCCTCACCGAACATCATCATCCTCACCAAACATCTGTACATCATCATCCTCACCGAACATCATCATCCTCACCAAACATCTGTACATCATCATCCTCACCGAACATCTGTACATCATCATCCTCACCGAACATCTGTACATCATCATCCTCACCGAACATCTGTACATCATCATCCTCACCAAACATCATCATCCTCACCAAACATCTGTACATCATCATCCTCACCGAACATCTGTACATCATCATCCTCACCGAACATCATCCTCACCAAACATCTGTACATCATCATCCTCACCGAACATCTGTACATCATCATCCTCACCAAACATCTGTACATCATCATCCTCACCAAACATCTGTACATCATCATCCTCACCGAACATCTGTACATCATCATCCTCACCAAACATCATCATCCTCACCGAACATCATCATCATCCTCACCGAACATCATCATCATCCTCACCGAACATCTGTACATCATCATCCTCACCGAACATCATCATCATCATCATCCTCACCGAACATCATCATCCTCACCGAACATCTGCACATCATCATCCTCACCGAACATCATCATCCTCACCGAACATCTGTACATCATCATCATCCTCACCGAACATCTGCACATCATCATCCTCACCGAACATCATCATCCTCACCAAACATCATCATCATCCTCACCGAACATCTGTACATCATCATCCTCACCAAAGATCTGTACATCATCATCATCCTCACCGAACATCTGTACATCATCATCCTCACCAAACATCATCATCCTCACCGAACATCTGCACATCATCATCCTCACCGAACATCATCATCCTCACCAAACATCATCATCATCCTCACCGAACATCTGTACATCATCATCCTCACCGAACATCTGTACATCATCATCATCCTCACCGAACATCATCATCCTCACCGAACATCATCATCCTCACCGAACATCTGCACATCATCATCCTCACCAAAGATCTGTACATCATCATCCTCACCGAACATCTGTACATCATCATCCTCACCAAACATCATCATCATCCTCACCGAACATCTGTACATCATCATCCTCACCAAAGATCTGTACATCATCATCCTCACCGAACATCTGTACATCATCATCCTCACCAAACATCATCATCCTCACCGAACATCTGCACATCATCATCCTCACCGAACATCATCATCCTCACCAAACATCATCATCATCCTCACCGAACATCTGTACATCATCATCCTCACCGAACATCTGTACATCATCATCATCCTCACCGAACATCATCATCCTCACCGAACATCATCATCCTCACCGAACATCTGTTTGCAGCTCATGTGGGTCATAGGGGTGTGCGATATTGACAAAAACATTTTTGTATTTATCAGGATTTATCGATTACGATAATTAAATCATATTTTGCGGAGTGTGTTTTTGTGCTGGTTAAAGGCCCAGGTATACTTATTTTTTTTACACATACGTTAGCGTATGCGCACAGTCGTACGCGCAGCCTTGCACAGTTTACTTCCTTTGAAGTATACTTTGTACGCTTTGCGCCAAATTGCAATACCTCTCCTGGCCTAGCGGGGGCTGTAGGGAGCAGTTATGAAGATTACAGTGTGACGAAGGACACCGAAGAAAAACTCATAGAAGTCCGGTAAGCACAGCGGAAATGCTAGCCGTGACCAAGTATTGCGTAAGCTACCGTTTGGGAAGCCGGACAGAGTCTAAGCTTATTCCGGAGGTGTGTGAAGCCATGTTTATGCAGTTTTTCTTCAGCTACCTTGTGAACCGATACCCCACGGCAGTGTTTCCACCTTGTGGATAAACTAATTACTGCAGGAGAGTTTAATTCGCACTGTACGCCCCCCCCCCCTTGGGCTTATCATGGATCAATAAATATGACATTAAAAGCACCAACAGGTGGCGGCAAATCCCTGCCTTAATTCATTGAATCATACATTCAAATGATTTTTAATACTCCCGATTCATGTAGAAACCAAGCAAGTGGCTGTCTTTATGAATGGATCATTGAATCACTGACTCATTATAAACAGACTCATTCAGGAATGAAACACCGCAGTGTTGCCATGAGATGCATAAATCTCCTGCTCCGGCTTGTTTTTATTGGCCAAACAGAAAAAAAATAGACAGTATTGTGTCTAAAATGTAACACTTAATATTAACTGATTATTGAACGGTTATATAAAATCAATACTAGATTTGCGACAACGCTCATGCGCTACTATTTAGGAAAACGGCACTTATGCTTGTGCATATTACTAAACTATCAGATCTTATAAATACAAAAAAACAGGGATATTTTTAGCTTTCATAACTTGAATTATAGTCATTAAAACTGCATTCTAATAAACTTCATCACGCAGTGCATGCTTTTGAACTCGCAAGACAATATTTGATTAGGCAAAGTGAGTCAGCTCGCACATTGCCAAAACAACATTATCGCAGATAGTAAATAAATATCGCGCACCCCTAGTTGCTCACTGCTTATACAGCGCTTTATTCCACCACATCTGAATTTTTGAAACACTACACTATTGCAGATGAGAGCCTGTAAACTCACAGCGCTGATTTTCTTCCACTGTCGGTCTAGCTCAGCCTTCTCGTTGGTTTCTTTAAAGCGCCGAGTCTTTCGGCCCTCAGACATTTTGATGCCGTACTGGAAGGCAGCCCTACAGAAACACAATTATCATCATGTAAAGTGAACACACAATCTCAAACCAATGCAAACTGGTGAAAAACAGAGTCTGTGTTACTTGGGAAGCGCCTCCTTGTTGTTCATGTAGTCGCTGTACTCATCTTGCGTGTCAAAGTCCCAGCGGCCCAACGGACCCTTCTTATTACCCTAGAGACAGACACACACGTGAACACACCTGACCAGAGACACACTGAAACATCTCTCTACTACAACTCAAAACCACTCATGCCTGGTCCATCTTGCTGTAGTCCACCTCATCGTCACTGTCCACAGCCAGATCATCCATTCTACAACAGAGAAGCAACAAACTCAGCATCATCCTCAGCGGTTCATGACAGAAGATGATGCGGAGGCGTAACTCACGTGGCAGGGTAGCACTCGGCGTAACTGTTTGACATCCCAAAGAAGTCTCCAAGATGCTTCTTCTCTTCACGTCTGCTTCCAGTGCTCACGGTTAAAGAAACCAACTCAACAACACTAGAGCGTAAGCATTTAAGAAGCCATTTCATCATTTGGAATCGAAACTTGATGCTAGTAATCTACACACTAGAGCTGCTCCCTTAATAGTCGACCAAAATTGTGTTAGTTGATTAAACACCGAAAGAAAGGCTGGTACTTGTGCTAAATACAGTAGGAAACCCAAACATTCGTTCACCTCAAATATGGCTTATTATTTGACATTTAAATAGCGGCACGTCTACTCACCCTAACGTTAACCTACATCAGGGTTTCCCAAAGTGGGGTTCGTGAACCCCTGGTGGTTCGTGAGGGAATTGCAGTTACCATTAACGAATTAATTACAAAATATGTTAATTAAATTCAAACGTTCTTGCAAAGAAATGTTACAAATGTGATGTACATGTAAAATCTTAAGTGTATAAAAAAATATATATTTTTGAAAAACCCTGTATTAAAAAACATTCGTGTTGAAAAAATGTAATTACATTGTAAATTACAGTAATATGATTTTTTATAATTTGTTGAGTGTAATAATAACAATAGCTATTTAAATACTACTGAAACTTTAAAACTGATAAAACAAATGTTTTTAAAGTTAAACGTGCAGTTAAATTATTGCAATATTTAGTTAAAATCTCAGGGGTACTTCAAGTAAATAATTTAATTCAAAGGGGTTCGGCTGACTAAAGAGATTAAAAACCCCTGACCTAGATAAATGTGCGCTATTAGACAAATACTCGAGTGTTTGTGCCGAGACGCCGGCGCGATCACATGCATTTCTTTCCTAATAACAGTGGAAACAACTTAAAATACACCACCATATCTACTCATACAGATAAGAGTAACACATCCTTCGAAACTGTAAAGGGTCAACTGTGTATACTCACAATCAGTGATGGGGATACTTTTTCTGTTAAGTAAATGCATTACTTTTTGCTCACAATATCAACAAAACGTTGTGCTTTTGTAAAATAAAGACAACAAAAGGATACGCTGGAGCGAGCCGAAGCTCAGCATGTAGGATACTTGTCTCAGACGTAATAAATATATCTACAGAAAACTTGAAATGTCTTTAAAACGAAATAATTATAACCGAAAACACTGATTATATAATCCATATGAAAGGTGCATTTCTGTCTGAAGGCGCATCGCTGTACTAACGAGATGCAGCCGACACTAACGCAGAAAACCATTGTTTATGAATACATAACTAAAATATCTCCTAGCTGTTTTTCAGTCACATTCATACGCTCCTTACACATTTAAGTAATTAAATTAATATACAAGTGTGATTAGTCGACTAATGGCTTAGGATCTTTAATCGGGGGCAGCCCTTCTATACACTATATGCAACCGTGTGTAAATCTACATCTGAATTGATTGATTTTCAGTCTCAGATTCGCGTGAAGGATATGGTTCCTGGTCCTGCAAATGAGCGACTCCAGCAAACTTCTCATTGATCAGCTTGATCTGGTCCTTCACAGAGCCTGGACCTGAAAGAGACCATGACCGCACTCAAATACAGCACTGGACTTTAGCATTCAAATACAGGTCTGACAGCATTTCTCTGAATACCTTTGTGATAAAGAAGTGTGCTTAATGATAAATAAGTGTACTTCAAATCTGCACTAACAGAAGTACACTTAAGTGTACTTGAAGAGAGTAAACTTTCATGATTATTTTTCTTAGTGCATGTTTGTGTAATTGAGTGTATAATACCAATATTTTTTTTGTTTTGTTTTAGAAGTACATTTTAAATCATTTTAATAATCTTTTGTCATGCTTTACAGTTGTTCACATGTAATTTTGCCTGTAGTGTTATTTGACATTACATTTAAAGTTAACATTCTGAATGCAATACATCGTAACATCATCATTACAAACATATTTAAATATACAACATACCAGCATTCAATAGAAATTACATTAAAGTATCTTTTAATTCCCCATAATGCCTTGTAAGTACATTTGGCAGTATATTTTAACCATACTTTAAAGCAGGACAAGATAAATAATTATGAAATTACTTATAAGGACTTAAGTGGGTTAAGAAAGGCGCTCTTAAGCTCAGCTAATTGCATTTAATATAAATCTCCTTTTAACTTTATTGCAATTAACATGCAATTATATTATGCATAAATTAAAATGTAAAAAATAACATTATTTTCCCCCAAACTATTTTCATGTGGAGAGTATGAGGAATTTACCTTTATCAATGTCAATGGCCTGAAAAGAGAGAAATATTGTATATACATTAGACGTATTATAATTATTAGTTTTGCACAAATAGTCAGAGGCAATGAGAATCATTAAGACAGACTCGGATCACCTGACCTCGTCATCAGCTCGGGGTTTCTCAAAGTAACTGTGTCGTCTTTTCTCCTCCTCACGATCTCTCTCTCTCTCCCTCTCTTTCTCCCTCTCTCTCTCCCTCTCTCGATCTTTCTCCCTCTCTCGCTCACGGTAGCGCTCCTTCTCTTTGTCTCGGATGCCCTTGGAGGTGGAGGGTGTGTAATCACCGATGTCGTCAAAGATGCTGCAAACACACACAGATGTTCAGAACTTCAGATCATAAACTGAAACCGTTCGATTGTGTGTGAACTCACCTTATGTCTGCCTCCGGTGCCTTCTTCTCATCCAGACGCCCTGAAAACAGAGAAAACACTAACGTTGAGCTTTTATTAGCAACACTTCAATGTTTGAAAATACAACTCTGCTCCAAACCACTAGAATATGAAAATAACTTTTACTTTAAAAACGTGATGTTTTCTGCAGTGCCTTTGTCTTCAGCGCAAAAATCGAAATATTCTTAATTTATGATACATTTACTTGAGAAGCAAAATCACAAGATAAGAGTCTTGTTTCCTGATTAAAACAAGAACAAAACAAATCTACTTAATTCAAAGGGAAAACTAGTTGACAGATATTAGTCCTTACTCACTTAATTATGATCGATTTCTCAGAAATGTGAAAAGTCACATGAGTTATAGTCTTGTTTCAGTGATTTAAAGTGCTGTACGTATAACTTATCTTGACTTGAACTTCAAGAACACCACTACAAAACTCAACGAGCTGATCTCTAATGAACACTAATGAGAAAGCGACCTTTGTCCTTCTTCTTGAGCTTCTTGTTGCGGGTGCCCTGCCTCAGGTACGACAGGATCTGCGTCAGTTTGCTGATGACTATGTCGTTAGTGGTGAGCGTCGTCTGAGCCTGAGGAACAAAAACAGCAGTGTGTCAAGACTTTACAGAAAATATGATCATGCAACCTCAATGCACCTTTTCTTGTCATGTTGCAGCCCTGAATTAATCAATCGAATAACAGTTTCGGCCTCCAACGATTATGAGAATACAATAAATCGAGATAAAATGATAATTACGCTTTCGTTTGCCCAATTTCACATGCAAATCATGTAACGTGACTTTGGCAAAAAATGGGACGTGCTTGATTAATTGAAGTATATTAGATGTATTCATTTAAAACACTAAGGAGAACTTGCGTTTCGGAGGATTTCTGTGAACACAACACGGACATGCAAAGTCAAATTTTAGCACAATGTGCGTCTAAATGGTCAAATACACGCAAAAAAGTGTCAAAGTGTAGTGATTATCCACGTAAACCCTCGTTGGTCATGTAATAAATGAACATAGACAGTTGAGAATATAAAGACGTGTGTAAGAGTAAAATGGATCCGTGCGGCTCTTAAAGAGACAGCGTGCTAATATTCCTGCCGCTACTGTGTGCTTAATATTAATCAAACAACAAAAGACAGACAAAACCACTCACTGCCCTGAAGGACTTTTGTAGCTTTAATAAGCAACACATTAAGTTGAATTCTTACAGTGAAGACTTTATTTTACATTCGTTTCTTCATTTCTGTTAACTGAATACTTGAGACTTGCACAAAAAACGCCTTACAGCACAGCTTGTATCTTTGTATACGTCCTTTGCTTTTTATTACTGCCAGTTTAAATATTGTCAATAATTGTGAGGACTTTTTTGTTGGTATGTTACTAATATCAGTTACGCTAATACTCTGCTGACGTGGGATTGGGAAATTTCACAGGTCTCTAAAATGTAGATGTCATAGAAACCTTGTTTACAGAAAATATATACAGCACTGTCTTTAATAAATCACTCACATAAGGTTTTGGTCAAATGGCCCACTCATGATCGTGTTAAATAATCGTTTTTCTTTTTTTAGGATTAATGATAAACTACTGCCGCTTGATTTATCCATTTTAATTTTAGATCAATTATGTCTTTATAGGTATTTTCTTTAGTTTTAATCAATTGTATTTATTTTAGTAACGTTACTTCAACATACTACATGGAAATTAAATATATATATATATATATATATAGGTGTTTGGCTTAGTGCCATGTTAGAATAATGTTTATACTCATACCTTTTGTTGTTTTAATATTTTGAAATGTTTTTAGCTTTATTTTTGTTTTCATTTAAATGTTTAGTTTTGAATGTTGTTGTATGCATTTGTCATTTTATTTAATTTCTACATTTTCTTAAATGTGTGTGTATAGTTTTTATAGAGTTTTAACTTATAGTTTTAGTTACTTTTTCTTATTTGTAAGTCGCTTTGGATAAAGCGTCTGCTAAATGACTAAAAAGTAAATAATCGTGATTATGATTTTTGCCATGATCGAGTAGCCCTACCCTGAACAGCATGAAACTATAGTTGACATGATTTGTTTGTGTTCAGCACTAAATACAGGTGGAAAACATCAAAAGTGTTGAGATCAGATCCCTCAAACCACATCCAGATGTAGACCGAACTAGAGGTCTGCTACCCGACCCGAACCCGCGGGTCCCGAAATACTTTCGGGTTTCGGGTTAATGTTTAATGGATAGCTTCGGGCTCGGGTCGGGTTCGGGTTTGTAGCTAAACCAAAACTATATGCAGAGGCTTCGCTGCTTTCATAGACGCACGCACACAGATATCAGAGATCGCGCACAAACAGCACGGAAACTTTTATTAGTAAAATAGCTTCGACAGGCTACTGACTCGCAAGTCACAACATTATATTTATCTGCAATGAGGCGGCAAAATCGCTGTTTTTGAAGTAACTAAGCCTCATTGCTTATAGAGAGAGACGCGCAGACGCAGGTTCACATGCACGTGCAACATTCATCCCTCTCTCTCTCTCTCTCTCTCTCTCTCTCTCTCTCTCTCTCTCTCTCCCCCTCTCTCTCCGTCTCTGGCTCTCTCTCTGTCTCTCGGTCTCTCTCTCTCTCACACTCTCTCTCTCTCTCTCTCTCTGGCTCTCTCTCTGTCTCTCTCTCTCGCTCTGTCTCTCTCTCTCTCTGTCTCTCTCGCTCTCTCTCTCTCATAAATGATTAATTCATTAAAATAAATACAATCTTATTTAAGCTCTTATGTCTGATTTAAAGTAGACAGAATGCTAACGAGCCTTAACTGACAAAAAATGACCATAATTTGCACGGTCATCATCTTCTTGTCCATACAGAATTCATAAACTCGGCAGAATGTATGCGACCGCTGCACCTGATGTTCACAAACTTTCATAACTGCTAAATGTTTGTGAAATGGCAGAGCCTTGATTAATCCGTTTCTTTGCATGCAGTCGTGAAATGCAGCTTTTTTCCTTTTTTTTTTTAGTTATTCGTTGTGGGGCAGGGGCGGGGGGGTGATTTCGGGTCGGGTTCGGGCTCTAAATTCAACTGTGCCGCTCGGGTCGGGTCGGGTCAGACGATCTCGGGTACGGGCCGGGTTCGGGCTTCAGTTTTGAGCCCGTGCAGACGTCTAGACCGAACACATCTGTAGTACCGATTATGACTGAAACGGATTATGACTGAAATCTTTATTCATTTCATCCGCCTCCTTGCCGGTTCAATCACAAGCTACGGGACACGGCTTCGTCCTTTTGCATTTGTGTGAGATTTCATAAATCAAGTTCAATTATTAAACGAAATTGATTCATGCTGATCAATGTCTTGATGCTCCTTTTGAAGCTTGAAAATGTTCATGAGAGAATATTTACAAATGTGTTTTTTTTTTTTCAGGCAATTTTGATGTATTGCCTAATTGCAAGTCGCGTCGGATAAAAGCATCTGCTAAATTATTAAATATAAATGTAAAAAGGTCTTCATTTGTGTGTTGAAGATGAGCAAAAGTCTTATTGGTTTGGAATGAAGTGAGGTTTAAAAGCTCTAACAGCTTTAAAAAAAATAGTTATATTTTTTACTATAATTTACAACAGAATCTGCACTTTAATTTAAATAAAAAATATTTGTTATGAGACAATATAAACAACTTTGTGCATCAAAACTTGACTTTTAAAAGTCCACAAATCTGCGACAGCTGAATCAACGTAACAGTTTTGACAAGCCAAAACTACTTTTTTCCCGTTTAATCACCCGTTTTCATATTTTGAGCCATATATTCTCTATGATGTGCATGCATCTATGAGAGAAATAAGAAGAGAGTAAAACAGGCATGTTGATGCAGTACTACCTGTAGTCCGTGTCTCGTTTTATCCTCGAGTACTACAGCTTATCATCACTATGACAATGGTATTATTCTCCCACAAATGCAAAGGTAAAGTCTCTGTACCTCCATGGTGGGGCAGTCGGCTTTGCTGCGGATGAGGGTGGTCGGGATGTCCGTGTCTGCATACTCGTCCTCCAGATCCACCACATACGCCATGCGGCCCGGCAGGAAAAGCTCGTTACGCTCAGTCTGACGACCCTTGAAGAGGATCCGATAGATGTTCCGTCCTGAAGAGCACACCACCGAACAAGACCGCGAGCTTTAACGACTCAAATCACAAATCATGGGTTTAAGCACTGATGGTACCCTACTGCATTTGTTTACATTTTCTGCACTAGGTAATACATTGAATATTAGCTTGATTATCGTGGTTATTCTGCTGATGATGGGAACATTGTGCATATCGCGCTAATGTAAAAAGTTTAGCTTGTAAAGACAGTGTTATCCCACTTTTCGTTTGATAAGTCGCAGCTCACAGGTGCTATTTTAAACAGAGACTCATTGCACAGTACAGTAGGGCTGACAACAAAAATTGCATTTTGAATATTCGTCGAATTTAAAATATAAATCCACATTTTAGGTGTCTGTCAGGCAGCTTTATCAGTCATGTGTCATGGCATTGTAATGCTTTTTTTAGCCTATACGTTGATCATTGAAAGAAGAGGACATCAATGCAGAGATTATGTTGTTTACGTCTAAACTGGAACCAAGCCGTTCACACAGAACGCATATTTTCTAGACGCACATCTGTCAGTGTTGCACTCGTGTCTCGCTAAAAAGAGTCGGATAGAAAGCCATTTTAAGTTCAACTTTGGAAAAACATCTCAAAACTTGATGGCGGGACGTTACTCTTTATGATTGGTTTGTATTAAACTATGTATATACTGGTTTTGTTTCTAACCGTTTAAGCAACTTAATTATATATGATTAACCATTATTGAAAACATTATGCACATCTTTCAAAGATAGTGGTGTTATTTTATGCTTTGAAGAACTATGAATTAGTAATATTTTGCTCGATGCGCCCTCTTGTGGCCACAGAAAAATAGCTTTTTTTACCCCCTAAACTGAAATAATGCCTTTTAAATTCGAATAGAATTAGAACTTTGATGATATTTAAGTACTAAATTCGAATTCAGTTTTTCTGCCATTTTGACAGCCCTACACACAACTTTGTCTGTTTGTTTCTGAAAGAATGCAAAACTCAGACGTGACCGCTTCAGTGATTATCGCTCGCTTTCCGTTTATAACCCATTCACCACTTCTAGAACAGCAACTGTATTTAAAGATGATCTTTCATTGTGTAACGCAGCTCTAAGTGAATGAAAACATCCTGCCAAGTATTAAATCTGAAAGTGTGTCTCAAAAGAAAGAGTCGAGTCTGAATCATTCAAACGAGTCGTTTTTAAAACCAATCTTAAGTCGTTTCACGTCAACATCAAACATCAGCATATATTATTTCTGTATATACTCAATTATACAGAATATAATCAGTAGTGAAATGTAAATCAGGTCAGGTCCGCTCAATGGACAGTGCAAAATACGTAACACAACACAAGAGAATATATATAAATATATATAATTTTTTTTTTTAAGTGCAATAAAATAAAATGTGCAATACTGTGGACTTAATAAATAATAATAATATAAACAGGGATGTGCAAACAGGTTGTACCGGGTTTATACACATAGCAGCTATACGGATGATGGAGAATAATGAATGTTTCACAGTTTATTAAACTGAGTCCTGTAAATATTATTCGACCGAGTTTGAGTTTCATTGCATCATTGAGCGAATCGTTTGGGAGCCATTGAGCAAATAAGATAAAAATAAATGCATATTATATAATAAAATTAAAGTATTTTTTGACCTTGCATGCATGTCAACCTGTTATTGGGGACTCCCAAAACCAAAATATGAACCTGTCATTACCCATAAAAGGGGCACTTTAAATGTGGGAATGCATTTTTGACAGTGGATGGGACAAAATCATCTGATACTGCAAGCCAAAATTGATTTGCACATAAAGTCCTGCAAAGTCGTAGACCTGCAGCTTGTTCTGTGTGATGTGCTTCATTGCTTTACATGCATGTCTTTACATTTTAAAATTATTCTTTTGTGTCAGTTAAGTCAGTAAGCATTCGCCGTCTAGATTATTTTCCAAGTCCAAATGCAGAAATCTTAAGATCTATATTTAACCACCAAAATATTGCATTAATTTGCTCAAGCAGTCGTTAAGAGGAACACCGATCTCACCCTGACGAGTCTTGAACTCAATCTTCTGCTCTGGATCTTCATCTTTCCTGTCAAACACAAACATGTTGAAAGCCGCTCAGAACCGGATCAAATGAACACACACGAGTCTCTGGAACATACTTGACTTCCTTCTGCACTTTCTCAATGATGTCCTCCTCTTCTCGTTCTTTATTAGTGATTTCCGCTCTGACCTGAAATGGAAACACTCGAGTAAACACACGCCAGTGCGTGGCAGCTGTGTGATTATGGTACATGTCTTTGCTGTCGCACCTTCTGTAGCAGAGCGAAATCCAGACCCTTCACCAAGTGAGTGTGCTCCATATCACCACCCAAGAACTTGGACTCCTGGATCAGCTGACGCCGCTTCTCTGCGGCCGATTTGTCCCTGTTCGGCAAAAGCATGATTTAATCCACACAAAATAACTTTAACTAGTTGGGCTGCTGCAGGAGTTTGAAGCTCCTGCACAAATACAATGAATACCATATGAGCAGAGTAGGGCAATGTCTATGGTAAACCGATTACAGCACTGTAATTGTGCATGACATACATTAATAAATATATGAAAGGCTCAGAGGACACTCACGCCTCCGCGGTGGGTCCCACAGCTCGATAGTTGGCCGTGGTGCTGATGAGCTCCGTCTCCTCGTAGTCTTTATTAACACCGTCACGTCGTTCTCGAGCACGGTCGCGGTACTTCTCCGCCAGCTCGCGCTCTCGCTCCATCTCCTGCTGCCGCAGTTTAGCGTAGTAACTTCAGACGGAGGACAACAATCAAAACCTGTTCTTGTGTGCATCACAAACACAAGTCTTTCGGAAATAACTAACACGCTTTGTGTTTGGTTTCACCACATTTACAAAAAAGCTCAAGGCTCATATATATATATGATTCAGGTGAATTTCACACATTTATTATAGAGAAAAACTAAGTGGGGGGGGGGGGGGTGATTGTAATAATGCATGGGGAAAAACTTCATATTTAAAATTTCAAGTTCACACATTTCTGTGTATTCTGCATGGAGAAGTTTAATAAGTTAAATAACACATTAATCAAAACAAAATCATGAATGAAATTTATTGGAGGGGGGGGGGGGATTTTATAGTTACTGCAGGATTCGTTCGGTTTACTCTTAATATGAGCATTGCTGCTAATCTAAAATGTGAAAAAGTTAAATGCCTTTTGATCAGCAGTGAATAAAGTCATCAGAGACGTGTAAATACAGCGGGTACAATGAGTATTGAACACGTCACATGTGTCTCAGTAAATGTATTTCTGAAGATGCTGTTGACATGACATTTTCACCAGATGTCTGTAACAACCCAAACAATCCATACATACAAATAAAACAAAACACATAAGTTCAGAAAGTAATTTCACTCATTGTACCCGCTGTGTGTGCAGAAGAGAGACAGCAGTAAAGCAGGAGGATTTATTCACGTTCCTCACCTTTTCTTCTTACGCCTGCGAGCCGCGGGATCCTCATCTTCATTATATTCCCGTGGCACCCTGGGAAATTCATCACAACTGTGTCAGACTGTTATCATGGAAACATGCAGTGTAGGGACTACATTACCCACGAGGCACCGCTGGCAGAGTATCTGAGCATCAGTTAACCATAGCAAGCATATAAAAGAATCAGAACTGTTAAATACATTCTATTAATATCAGGGCTGTCAGTTTAAGGCGTTAACATAATTAATTAGCTATGAAAAATAACGTGATTAAAATATTTTAACGCAGTTAATGCACTGGCCCCAGCCATAGATCTGTACATCATTATATATCATACAGCTGACAAATATGATCCATAAACGCAGTTATGCCCTAAAGTTCAAGATATCGTGGCCGCTGTATGAGTGTCTGTCTCATATTTAAATCAAACGATAAGCGATAACACATTATTATTGTCCTGATCTATCACGGGTGTAAATGTGATTTTGTACAATAGTTCAATATTGTGTTATATTTGATTTTAAATACAATATTGTCTGTTTTGGTTTAATTTTGCTGCGAAAATATTACATTTAAAGCAGAATTGTGCAGAGCAATTAATTTCTGAATGAATCCACGTTTTGAACGAATAATGTGAACTAATGATTCAGCAGCTTATTCATAAATCGTTAAATTAATAAATGACTCCAAAATTACCAGCATGTGGCAGTAAATGTCTTTGTATCTTATTTAGAGTATAATTTCATTAAAAATGAACTTTCTAGGTATAGTTAAGTCTAAAAAAATGTTAAGTCTGTCATCGATTTTCATTTAAAAACTTAAATAAAAAAATGTTGCACAACATAAACAAGTATTTTGCAGACTGTTGGTAATTCAGCTGTTTTGGTTATTAATAACTTTCACTGCATGAACAATACAAAAAATATTGAGATGTTTCAGAAATGATCTTCTTTTATGTTTCATAGTTTATGTTGTAGCCTAAAAGTTTGTGCAATATCCTCAATCAATTAAAATATTGATTTTTAAAGCTACTGTTTGTCTACTCGATACGTTCTCGTTTAACACAATAATAGCTTTAAATTATTGTTTGAGGGTAATTTCACAGACAAATTTAATTAGAGACTAATTCAAATTAATGCATGTAATTAATCAGATGACATTTTTTTAACGACTGACAGCCCTAATTAATATTCGACGTCAAAGATGTAGATCTTAAGGTTACAATGTTGCAGGTCAATCTGTATCATGTTCAATACAAAGTGATGATTCTTATTTTAAAGTTTATGACACTCTAGAGACGTAACTATTGCAAACATCGGGCTATCAATTCATAAATCCTATTTGATCAGAACGATTCGTTTTCGTGTCTTCAATGGTAACACGGTTTGGATTTGACAAGTGATCACGAGCGTGCAACCCCTCTAGAGCACATATGACCAACGATAGTATTAAAGAGCAAGAGACAGTACTCATGGTGGTGTGTTTTGGAGGGTGGAGCGGAGGACGGCGTGGATCTCGGGGTCATCAGAAGCTTCCTGAAGTCATCGTTGGTCAGCTTGGATCTGAGGATCGAGAACGAATAC
>CM049834.1:2296602-2306602 GCA_027422435.1 Schizopygopsis pylzovi
TTCGTGCATGATGTATTACACGAAATTCAAGATTTAAGGGCAAAAATATATCATATGTTAGTTCAGCACTGTCATACTGTACGTGCCGTTTTCCTAATATCAGCACAGCTGCAATGTGATATTGATTTTACGCAGGAATTGTATATTAAATGAGTTAAAAGACGCTGTTTTTGCTGTATTTGAAAATATTTTCAGACAAAGCCACAGCAAAAACATTGTGAGCCTTTCGTAAGCACGTTTTTGAACAAATCGTTCGAGGGAATGATTCAACGACTCCATTAAGACAAGTGATTACTGCCACCTACTGGTGGTTTTAGTTTCATACTTAAAGTACGGTTTAATTTTATACTTATTCATCATCCCAAATGTAATTTTTGAAACATTAAAAACGTCTTAAGACGCTATGCAAGCTATCTTTTCCATGTAAATCTGCGTTTTTGTCCTAATCAGACGTTCCAGTGACAAGCGACAGCGGTTTCTATTTTCTGCGATGTCGCGGCTGGAAAAACGACATTCAAACTATGACAGTGATAATATCAGGTACTGATTATGTGCTTCATTCAACATTTAAAGTGTCTAATAGGAGTTTGAATATCATTTAGCGCGACCTTTATAGCCATACTGGAAGCAACAATAGATAGTTTACCTCAGATATTGAAAATAAATTACAGCAAACATTTATGTAAACGGTGACCTCAAAGCAAGTTGTATTTCATAACGATAGTGTCAGTCACGTAGTGAACTTTTAATAAGGTTTAATATTTATTTATAATTAGATTATAAACATTCATTCCGTTGGGAGTGCAATGCGCTTGCAGAGAGGCTCCGCCCACACATGCTTCTGATTGGCTGTGGAATTTGATTGATTTTGTTGCGTCGCGTAGCCGTGTCTGGTGTGGACTGATAAATTGCTTGTCGCTGGAGTCCTGTCTCGTTATGTTTGATTAGGACACGGTGCATTTGTAATTGCAGTGTAACTGCATTCATGCCACCTCCGAGCTGTATTGAACAGTCTGTGTAAATAGATATAAATGCCATTTAAGATTGAAAATTCATAGAAAAGTACATTTCTGTCACTGCTGCCGACTAAAACGTATTTGTGAGCCATGACAGGCTTAAACCAGCCAACGTACCAGCACAAAAACACACCACAAATCATCATTAGCGACAAAAATCGCAGATAATTTCGAGATATGATCGATATCGCACACCCCTTGATGGTCTCCAGCTATTCACCCTTCCAAGGGAAAGCCAACAGTAGAGACAAAACGAATAACCAAATGCAAAGACTAGTTACCCTTTGTCGTTCAAGCAGACGGTTCACTAACAACATACGGGTGTCGAGATCTACTCGTCATGGGAGGAAAAGATTGCACAGAAGCTGAACATTTACAGAGATTACGTAGAGTATATGTTATAGTTTTGGTACACAAACGGATAAAGCATGATAAAGAAGCGTGAACTCTTGCAGGAGGCTGAAACTAGGTCACTAAAGGCACAGTATTCCATGTTTGCGTTGGGTGCATACTGAACCAGAGAACGGCAAATGACCAGCGCTATGATTAGTCCCTATTAAAGCAGCTAAGATACATGAAATCTGTACAGGTTGCGGTCTATGGTCTGTACGGATACAGCAGACGGCCGTCGCGGTTTAAGCCAGTGAAGCAATTCAGCCGTCGTTCATCCACCGCGGCATCGTTCCAGACCCGAACGACTCTTCTGTGCAACACAAAATGACTGTTTTGTGGTGTATATATTCTAGTCTTCTGATGAAAAGTCCATTGGTTGCGATGCTATTCGCATACTTGACTAGATCTACAGTGACTGGGGAAGGTTTTCGGTTAATAGATGCTTCAATTTGGACGAAGCGTCATAAGAAGACTTGGAATGTAGAACATGGACGTTTTGGACCCTTTCACTGAATGGAAATGAACAGCCAAACGTGGTAGGAACGACAAGACTGAACACAGAACTGTGGTTGGGTGAACTAACCCTTCGATCAATGACACGCATCACGTACGCTACACATCAGATGCGTGTGTCTCGTAAACGAAACATTTCTGGACCGAGCATCACTGGAGGTCACGTATGTGATCGCGGAGGAGGACGATGCGGTCCAGGAGTGTACGGGTCACATCAGTGCAGATCGTTAGACGATCCAGACACAACGTTTACATCCACTTCAGAGCATATGCTGACTTACTTTTCTTTGGCATCATCAGACAAAATAAAAGAAAAGAAACTAAGTGCTTCATCATTCCACCGCGAGATGATGGTCTCAAAACGTGATGTTTTGGCAAAGAAAAGCTCGTTGTTTGTGAATGTACAGGTTTAAGCTTCTCTGCACTGATCACTTCTTCTCTATAACCCTGAGATACACACCATGGGTTGATTCCTTAGACGTCTCAATCAGAGGGGAAACGTTTGCAAAGCCTGTGGACACTTTATAAGTGCGAATCCCATTTGATAGACCGAAGCTGGTTCATGAACAGTACTTTGCTAAAGCAGGATTGATGATTGTGTTGGGTCAATGCGGTTTTCTAGGCACCTAGAATCTTCAAAATTTACATACAAGCTTTTGGACCAAGCAGGTTTTCGTTTCTGATTGCCATTGTTGTATTAAAACATGCTGATTATTCGTTTGATTTGGGGGGCTACAGAAGGCACGCTTTAATGGAGAACAACAATGGTTCTTTCTGAACAACTGAAACAAGTGGAAAAGAAAATGCTAGATATCAGAGTTAATCTCACAAAAAGATCCTCCCAAATATTCTAGACATTATAATTAGTTGTAACTGGAATATCCCAAGTAGTCCAATGGAGTTAATTGACCATTGTTAATCAGTGATTATCTCTATCTATTGGTATTGCAAAACCACCATTTTTAATTTTACTTCGTTTACCCACGGTGGTGGTCTTTATGTCATGGCGCACAACAAATTTTGGGTCATATGGATGTTTATGGAAACCTCAGAAAAATCACGGGCTCAAGATGGTCCTGAACCTCCTTGAAACAAAAACTTCTCAAACGCACATTTCAAGATACATGAACGGTCCTTAAGACTTAAAATTGAAGTCCAAATGTAAATATAGCTGCAAGCAGCAATTAAGGGGCCAAGCACAACAGAGGAAGAATGAGGAGCAATCATTGCAAGGAAGATCAGACCAAACACAACACTTAGTGATTAAAGACATTGAACTGGCTAATTAGTAATATGATTTGACGGTTCATCACTTTTCACCAATAGGTAGCATTGTTATCAAATTGATGCGGTGTGAGGTGACAATGACAAAGTTTGGTGTCAGAAAACTTAGCAGAGATACAGCTTGGCACCATGCCATCAAAATTGATGCGTTAAACAAAAACCATTTCAGCTATTGACATGCAATCCATAATATTTTGCCGGCATGATCTGAAGATGATCTGAGCCAAGTTTGATGACAAGTGAAGATTGAAAAAGTAGGTTTTCAACAAATAAAAATGGCGATTATGGCATAATTGGTATCAATGTTTTCAGCATGATCCGAGGAATCAAGACAACAGGAAAAATTTATCAAAATGTATTTGCGTAATTTTTACAAAAAAAATGGGATCTTCTTGATCCAAGAACCAAGACAACAGGCAAGTTTTTTTATATAAAAATATATAATTTCTGACCACAAGGTGGCACTGCCCCAAAACGTTTTGAGTACCCTGAGGGCATGGTGCCGAAGACACATACCAAATTTCATAACGATATGCCAATGCATTCTTAAAATAAAGTTTTTTTTTTTAAATAAAATGGCACGACCCCCAAAATTGCTTACATTGGGAAATTGGGTGCGATTTTACTCAACATGCTGCTATGAATGTCTTGTAATTTTTCTGAGCCAAGATATTGAGGTTTCCATCAACGACCCAAATTTTGTTGTGCACCATGACACAAAGGCGTCACCCTGGTTAAACCAAGTAATTAAAAAACTGGTGTTTTACAATGCTAATAGCCAGAGCTTATCACTCAACAACTAGAGCAATTAAAAACGATCAAGCAACCAACTTTACAACTTCGTACCACTCGAGATGGATTGACCAAACGTCAAAATGTGCTTGTCGCACGCCTCCTACAGCAGGCTTCGTGTTCGTGAGATTCATGCCACCAGAAGCCGATCTGCCCACTGGCATGCACAAACACGTACGTGTAACGTCTAGTACTCTCTATAAAAGCGAATGAGGCGGTGGATACAACAGGTACATGTGTGCTACATTCCCCGACGGCTATTTGTGCTTATTTGTGTCATATTTTCTCTGTACATGATTTTAAAGCAGCCGCATCCTCTGGAGACACACGACAGACGTATTCATATCAAACGAACACAACCTAAACAGACGTCATAATGCCCACGTCATCGTCCCGGTTCCAGGACTGATCCTATTGCTTCCCAAGAGGACACATCCAACAGTGTTCATTTAGACTGTTTCGTTTCTTCTATTTGTCAAGCACAAATGTTTACAGTTGCATAAATGTAAGCGACGGACTAATATACACAACCAGTCAAAAGTTTCTGAACAGTAAGATTTTAGTCTCTTCTGCTCACCAGGCCTGCATTTATATGATCCAAAATACAGCAAAAGCACTAATAATGTGGATATATTTACTATTTAAAATGTATTTCTACATGAATATTTAAACTGTAATTCATTTCTGTGATCAAAGCTGAATTTTCAGCATCATTAATCAGTGTCACATGATCATCTAATAATTCTAATACGCTGATTTGCTGTTCAAGAAACATTTCTGATTATTATTATCAGTATTTAAAACATTTGAGTACTTCTTTTTCAGGATTCTTTGATGAATAGAAAGATCCAAAGATCAGCATTTATCTGAAATAAAAAGCTTTTGTAATATTACACACTATACAATTTAAAAGCTTGGAGTCAGTAGCATTTTTTTTTTGTGAAAGTATGGAAATTAATATTTTATTTTAGCAAGGATACTTTAAATTGTTTAAAAGTGATGATAAAGACATTCTTGTATAATGCAGCTGTTTTCAACATAATAATAATAATAATTGTTTTGAGCAGCAATTAGAATGATTTCTGAAGGATCATGTGACTGGAGTAACAATCATAAAAATTCAGCTTTGAAATCACAGGAATAAATTACATAAATAAAAAAATAGAAAACAGTTATTTTAAACAGTAAAATGTCAAAGCTTAACTGTTTTTGCTGTACTTTGGATCAAATAAATGCAGCCTCGGTGAACAGAAGAGACTTCTTTAAAAAACATTAAAATCTTACTGTTCAAAAAGTGTGACCGGTTGTGTACTCTGACACATGAAGAGAGAAAAGAACACCCCCCGTTACATCTGTAGGTCTAGAAACGGTTTTAGGAGGCAAGCACGCTTCGCCGAACTACCTCCTCCTTCCCAGCATGCAGTTGGGGCAAACGCAGCTTGCGGCTGAACGAGCGCGATTCACTGTCACTCTGCTCGGCGTCAGAGAAATATCCGTCCGTTTCAGTGTCGGGTGTGAAGGTGTTGTTCCCAGTGCTGTTGGGTAGGGTCTCCGTCGAGTCGCTCTTAGAGCGTGACTTGCCCCGTCTAGGGAGACGCAGACGCAAGCCCATTTGCGAGCGCTTGCCGGTATCCGCAACGAATCCGCAAGAGCTCCGCTCTTCGGAAATGTGGCACGAGTCCATTTTGGAAATGGCTGGCTGCAGAGCGTCCGGTCTGCCGTCGCTGCTGCGCGTGTGATGGTGGTGTCCATGACACGCTCGCTCTCCTCGTTTGGGCCAGGCTTTGCCTTTACCCGCGGATCCGATTCTCGGGAGCGAGACGGATTTTCTGCGGCTGCGCGGCGCGCCCCTCGGCTTGCGGCCCAGCTGGGGCGTTTTCCAGGTGGACTTGATGGAGTGGTCCATCATGAGGCTGAGGAGGCTCTCCTCGTCCTGCAGGAGCTGGTCTGACAGGAGGCTAACCGACGGATCGCGCGTCTCTCTGGATAGAGACCACTGGCTCAGCATGTTATCTGCCGTGATGTGAACGGACTGAGCCAGCCAGCTGTCGAACAGCGAGCCGTCCAGCGGGAAGGATTTGGAGAAACCTGTGGAAGAGATGCACAATAGACATCATGTGCTGATATACAGTGATGCTTTATATCACAATAATGAACATGAATTCTATTCAGGGTTTGAATGCAACTTTTACACCATTCATAACTTCTACAAGCCCAATTTTTTTAACCGATATAAACCACACTGGATGTGACAAAGCGGGAAATGCAATTTGCAAATCACTTGAACTTTGTGTCAGTAAGTCATAAATAAAACGAGGCATCAGTTTACTGTCAAGCATGTGTCGTGTCTAGACAACATTGGCATCGCTGATTATAATGGGTCCTGTTGTGTTTTGTCACGCCGCACGCATCCGGTGTAGACCCAGGTGAGTCTTCAGTCGTTTATAGACTCTACTGCTTCAATGCAAAGAACACTAGAGCCTGCCGCGCCATTATTTGTTGGGTAAGTTCAAGTAAGCTAATTATTAGGCTGAATTTAATATATCATGACGACTCAAGAGTTCAGTATTTGCGCTAAATCTGCTCAAATTTGGCTTAAATGAACATGCCCAAGAAATTAAAGGGTCAAGACATGAGGAAACAAATTTGATCTTTTGGCATATAATTTGTATTTGTATCATTAAAGCAAGTTTCATAGCTAAAAACGTCCTCTTCATTATAAACAAAGCATTTATTTAATCATAACCGTTTTGGATCCAATGGGGCAAGGTGATGTCACCTAGCACTAGTCGTTTGCATAAACACGCCTCCAAAGCAAGACATCGACTAATAGTCTTCTCATCATAAGCCCCGCCCACTGGCATTCACTCGCATGCAATAGCGAGGGGGGGTGGGCGTTGATAGTTTCCTATCCAATGACGTTAGCCAATCATAACAGTGGCCGATTACTGAGAAGCCTTAAAGGACACGCCCCTTAAAACATCCCGCTTCAAAGAATGAGGGTTGAAAATAAGTCTTTTTTTTTTTGTAAAAAACTTTATTAACATGATAAGTAAACCTCAAAGAACATAATAAAATAATAAAAATGACCCCTTTAATGAGGGAACAATTTACAAAAAGTAACATGCAAAATTGTGTTCCTGTGTGGCTCAGTGGTAGAGCATTGCGTCAGCAGCGCAAAAGGTTGTGGGTTCGATTCCCAGGGAACATACATACTGATTACAAATGTATAACCTGAATGCAATTGTATGTCGCTTTGGATAAAAGCATCTGCTAAATGCATAAATGTAAAATTGGCTGGTGATTTGACAGCGTTACCCGCCACAGATGATTTTTACCCGCATTTGGCGGGTGTTAATTTTATTATATTGTTATCGTGGGCACTTCAAAATTATTCAATTAATCAGATTTTTGGAATGCATTTTAAAAGACTTTCCCCATCATCCGGTTAAAATGCACAACAGTGCTGTATGCGGTGTTAAAGAGGCATGTGCACATTCACGCTCTGACAGCAGATGGCGCTGCACAAACAGCAGAAACACAGTCAACTCTGTAAACAAACCAGCTACAATACTTTCCATTTTCGACCAGGATTTAAATGTTTTAAGCAGCCATTCAGATTTCTGTATTCGCTATCGCCGTGTTCATCACAGCACCAAATCCTTGATACTTAAAGATATTTTTACATTTTAATCTGGCCTACAACGTGCCCTAGTTATTGATTTAAAATTATGATTTCTACAGATTTTTTTTTATAGGCCTATTGTTCAGTAACACTTCACAATACGAGTCCATTACTTATCATGTGTTAATTAACTATTAGTTAACATAAAAATGCGCAGCAGAAGAAATATGAATCTGAGAATCTTTGCTGTATTGTTGTCTGAAATAGTTTGTCTTCCCCAAGAAGTATTTTAAGAACCTGCATTTTAAAGGGTAACAGAATTGCACCACACAACAGTGTATTGAATCAGTCGAATTAAATAATTCTGATTTTAATAATTTGTGACCCTCTCTGTGAAAACCCAGCTAAAGTAATTTTTTTGTAATTTGCTGTTTTCTACTAAAAATCATCCTTCATAAGGTAAAGAGCATGCTGTGTAAATTTAACCTTCATATCTTTAAAATGGACTGAGTAAGGTCATGTCAAAGATTGAAATTAATGGTAGAAATCAAACTTTGATGCTGGTTATCTCATAATTCGATTTTGAGACTTTACCCTGGATTTCACCGAGAGGGTCACATTTGAATCGAATTGGCCATCACCCCAACACTCACTGCTCATCTCCAGTGTTTGGGGTAACTGAGTGTCTGAGTTACTTTTTCAAATAAATAACGCAAGTGACTTTGTTTTCCCATTTATTCACTAAAATCGTCCCTGTCCTGTGTTGAGCGAAATTGGGAGTAAGTGCAGAGAAACTTCCTTTAAAGGAGAACGCCAGCGTTTTTCCATTTTCCAATATGTTCTTCCTTCAACTTAGACGAGTTGATGCGTACCGCTCCCGTCCGCGCGCTAGAGCGATTAAGTGCATGCACTGAGACGTCACTATGCTAGCGTTTAGCTTAGCACCATTCGTTCCTTAGAATCCAAACAGGATATTACTGCGCCGAGGTCGAAGTGCTCTTCCGCCATACATTATATTTATCATATTTTAACCGCTTAGAAAATCGCCACGTTTTATTTTGTGTCACCATACTTACTCATGTAACCGTCTTTAAATGGGGAAAACATGGAAGTGTTTGGTGGCTTCTAAATGAATCCCTGTTTGGAGCCTAAGGAATGAATGGTGCTAAGCTAAACGCTAGCATAGTGACGCCAGCCGCTAGAGCGATTAAGTGCACGCATTAACTCGTCTAAGTTGAGGGAAGGACATATTGGAATATGGAAAAACGGTGGCGTTCTCCTTTAAGTTAAGGCAAATTAATTTAACTTTTGGCGTGAAAGGGCCTTTACAGTTGCCAAAAATAAAACGTATGGGTTTCTTGTTTTTAAAAATAAATAAGCGAGCCCAGCTCAGGTGACAAAAAGTAATGCAATGCATTACTTTCCATAAAAAGTCACATAACATTATGGAGTAATGCAATATTGTAATGCATTAATTTTAAAACTACCTTTCCCCTAAGTCTTTTTTACCAGATCTGTATAATATATGAAAGCGATCACATTCAGTTACACACTTACCCAGCTGTGTGAATAGAGACTTGTCATCTGATCTCCATTTGTCTTTCTTTTCTGGACTCCTCTTCTTCCTTTCTTTCACTCGTTCCCTGTCTCCATTGCGATGAACCTTCTCCCCTCTCCGAGTATTTACTATAAAGCGCAGAATATAAAAGAGCATGCAAAATACTTAAAATGAGCAATTGAACAGCTGGCAACTACATTTTTTGTTTCATGTATATTTCAAATGATATTCAGTGCTTCTCAAAGCGGTCCTGAGACCCTTGTTTTGAACGTTTCCCTCATCTAACACCAGATTCAGATCATCGGCTCATTATTAGTGCAGACTGCGAGATGTGTGTCTACAGCACAGCTTTGTGAAGCACTGGGTTTGAGGGAAACACTAGATTTTAAACATGTTAAACAGTCCACAAGAGGGCACAAGACAAATCTAAACCAAGCAGCACCTCGTTCACTGCATTTATGGTTTACTCCAAAGAACAAACCTGGTCGTTAACAAGTGCATTTCATTAAAAAGCATCCTTTAAATTTAAGATTGAATGCTAATTCATTCCAGTCAAAAAATAGCATCCGATTCAAGTCTATAAAATTATCAATTAATTAACACATCATTTAAAATAACAAAACACGAGAGCTGTCCTCCTGAATTCATAATGAATACTCTGAAAAACAGTAGTGTGATTTTTTTTATTGATTGTCTTCATATTTTAGTGCATTTTTACAGAAAGAGCACATTTTTATTGCAACTCATATCAGTGAGAAACATGTAATGTCGACTGATGACATTTTGTGAGGGAATAATTATGACATCAGAATATATTTG
>CM049834.1:2311602-2376602 GCA_027422435.1 Schizopygopsis pylzovi
TGAAATGGATGAATGTATGGACAGACTGAATAATTGGATGAATGGATGGTTGTATGAAATGGATGAATAGAATCAGAATCAGCTTTATTGCCAGGTATGTTTACACATACGAGGAATTTGTTTTCGTGAGCGAAGCTACCGCAGTGCAACAGAATGACAGTGACAGAGCAAAAAAAACGCAGATAATAAAAAGAACAAGTAAATAAGGAATAACAATATACAAATTGATAATTGTATGTGCAAGTATATAACAATGCACAATTTTTGTATGTACAGGTATATTATGTGCAATTGAAGTGTAGACCAAGTATGTGTGTTAGATAAATAAGTGTATAAATAGTGTGTGTACCACACTACATTATTGTCAAGTGTTCATGAGATGATTGTCTGAGGGAAGAAACTGTTTCTGTGTCTGGTCGTTCTGGTGCTCAGAGCTCTGTAGCGTCGACCAGACGGTAACCGTTCAGAGAGGGAGTGTGCTGGATGTGAGGGGTCCAGAGTGATTTTACCAGCCCTTTTGCTCACTCTGGATAAGTACAGTTCTTGGAAAGTGGGGAGGGGTGTACCAATGATTCACTCAGCAGTCCGGACAACCCTCCGTAGTCTTCTGAGGTCAGATTTGGTAGCTGAGCTGAACCAGACAGTTATTGAACGTGCAGAGGACCGATTCAATGATGGTGGAGTTGAACTGTTTCAGCAGCTCCTGTGGCAGGTTGAACTTGCTCAGCTAGCGAAAGAAGTACAGCATCTGCTGGGTCTTTTTAACAATGGAGTCAATGTGAGTGTCCCATTACAGGTCCTGGGAGATGGTGGTGCCCAGGAACCTGAATGACTCCACTGCAGTCGCAGTGCTGTTCATGATGGTGAGTGGGGGGGAGAGCAGGGGGGGGGTTCTCCTAAAGTCCACGATGATCTCCACAGTTTTGAATGTGTTAAGCTCCAGGTTGTTAAGACTGCACCAGACAGACAGCTCCTTAACCTCCTGTCTGTAAGCAGACTCGACGCAGTCTTGAATGAGGCCAATCAGTGTTTTGTTGTCTGCAAAATTAAGGAGATTGACAGAGGGGTTTTTAGATGTGCAGTCGTTGGTGTAGCGGGAGAAGAGCAGTGGGGAGAGAACACAGCCCTGTGGGACACCAGTGATCGTACGGGTGCTGGATGTGTATTTTCCCATCCTCACTAGCTGCTGCCTGTCTGTCAGGAAGCTGTTGATCCACTGACAGAAGGAGGTGGGCACGGAGAGCTGAGTTAGTTTGGGCAGGAGGCGGTTTGGAAAGATGGTGTTAAAGGTCGAGCTAAAGTCCACAAACCGGTTCCTCACATAAATCCCTGGTCTACCTAGATGTTACAGAACATAATGCAGTCGTATGTTGACTGCATCATCCACAGACCTGTTTGCTCTGTAGGCAAACTGCAGGGGATCCAGTAAGGGTTCAGCGGAGGCCTTCAGATAAGCCAAAACCAGTCTTTCAAATGATTTCATGACCACAGATGTTAGAGCCACAGGCCTGTAGTCATTTAATCCTGTAATTTTGGATTTTTTTGGGATGGGGATGATGGTGGAGCGTTTGAAGCATGAGGGGACTACACGCAGTTCCTGTGATCTGTTCAAGATCTTTGTGAAAATTGGGGCCAGCTGGTCAGCACAGGATTTCAGACAGACTGGTGTAACACCGTCTGAGGCCTGGTATTTTTTCCTTTTCTACTTCCAGAAGACTTGGCTCACCTCATCTTCGCTGATCTGAATTGCAGGTGTGGGGGAGAGGGGGGTTGCTGGAGGTGTTAATGGTTGTGTGGAGAGGTGTCCAGAGTGGGTGGGGGTGTTTTTTCAAACCTGCAATAAAACTCATCCAAATCGTCTGCCAGTTGGTGAATCTCCACAGTGCTGAGGGATGGTGTCTTGTAGTTGATTATCTCTTTCAGACCTTTCCACACTGATGCTGAGTCACTGGAAGAGAATTGGATCCTTAGCTTATCGGAATAATTCCTCTTTGCCACTCTTTATCTCCTTTTCCAGTGTGTATTTGACCTGTTTATACAAGATTTTATCCCCCTTCCGGTAAGCATATTTGGCATGACGGACCTGTCTGAGTTTTGCCGTGAACCAGGGTTTGTAGTTGTTGTAAGTTAAATGAGTCCTGGTAGGAATGCACATATCGTCACAGAAACTGATATATGATGTTATAGTCTTTGTGAGCTCGTCCAGATAGGTAGCAGCAGCTTCAAAAGCGGTCGGTATAAGATGAACCAAAAAGTGGACCAGAGGGCCCCAGAGCTGCCTGTGGGACAGAGTGAAATGCATATTTCATTGTTGTGTAACAGTGATCCAATATATTACTGTCTCTGGTGGGACATGTAACATGTTGTCTGTATTTTGGCAGTTCACGGGAGAGATTTGCTTTATTAAAGTCCCCAAGAATTATTAAAACAGAGTCTGGGTGTTTTTGATCTGTGTCTGTGATCTGATCAGCAAGTTTCTGTAAAGCCAGGCTCACGTGTGTTTGCGGATGAATGTAAACACTCACGAGAATAAACAAACAAATCTCCCGTGGCAAATAGAACAGCTTGCAATTAATGAAGAGCGTTTCTAGATCAGAGCAGCACATCTTTAACACGGTTACATCTGTACACCACCTTTTATTGATGTAAAAGCACATCCCGCCACCGCACAATTTCCCAGTTGATTCTGCTTCGTGGTCTGATTTGATCTGCTGGAAGTTCGGCAGATGTAACGCGCGGCCCGGTATTGCGTCATTCAGACAGATTTCCGTGAAACACAGAGCAGCAGAGTTTGAAAAATCCTTATTAGTCCAGGAGAGCAGAAGAAGTTTGTCCCTTTTGTTGGGTAAAGAGCGGAGATCCGCTAGATGGATGCTACGCTGTGCTGTCTGGAATCCACACTGTCTGAGCTTCATAAGCGCACCGGCTCGCTTACCCCGTCTGCGTGTCCTGAAGCATCTAAACAGCACCGCTGCTCCACCAACTACAATGTCCAGCAAAACATCAGAATAGATTAAAACCGGTGAAATATCAGGTGGTGTGTACTTCCGAATGTCCAGCAATTTGTCTCTGGTGAAACTGATTGCAGGGATATAACTAAAGACAGGACAAACTAACAAAAATATAAAAACAACTGTGGACGACGCCAAAAAGGCTGCCATCAGTGGCGCCATCTATACAGATGGAATAGATCTATATAAATGGAATAGATGGAATGATTGGATGAAATGGATGGATGCATAAATGGATGGAAAGACTGA
The DNA here is from genome assembly GCA_027422435.1 of Schizopygopsis pylzovi. NCBI lineage: Eukaryota > Metazoa > Chordata > Actinopteri > Cypriniformes > Cyprinidae > Schizopygopsis > Schizopygopsis pylzovi. The sequence goes on from CM049834.1 coordinate 2,314,863, forward strand.
ATAATTGGATGGATGGATAGTTGGATGAATAGATGAAATGGTTGGATGCAATGATTGGATGAAATGGATGGAAAGACTGAATAATTGGATGAATGGATGGTCGGATGAAATGGATGAATAGATGAAATGGTTGGATGCAATGGATGGAAAGACTGAATAATTGGATGAATGGATGGTCGGATGAAATGGATGAATAGATTAAATGGTTGGATGAAATGGTTGGATGGACATATTGGATTGTTGAAAAGAATGGATGGAGAAAATGGTTGAATAGTTGGTTGGATCATAGATATGTCTTGGTAGATGGCACATTTGACTGCTCCAGACATGTTGATGCATCCGCCATCTTGGAACAGTCTACACTGCGTTCCAAATTATTATGCAAATTATATCTTTCTCAGATTTTCCTAATTAGTCGATGCAAATGACAGTCAGTATCATTTTCATAAAGTTATCAACCGTTAGCGAATAATTTGAATTTTATTGAACAAACCTCCCAATGCTAACAGTATTTATTTAAAAAATGAAAAACTCAAAATGCACTGTTCCAAATTATTATGCACAACAGAGATTGAAAACATTTTATAGGTTGTAAAGAACTGAAAATGGTCATTGGTTTAATTTGCAGCATTAGGAGGACATATTTAGTGAAATCAAAAGCTATTTCAATCAAAAACATCCTAACAGAGCAAGTTACATGTTAGCATAGGACCCCTTCTTTGATATAACCTTCACAATTCTTGCATCCATTGAACTTGTGAGTTTTTGGAGAGTTTCTGCTGGAATTTCTTTGCAGGATGTCAGAATATCCTCAGAGAGCTGCTGTTTTGATGCTAACTGCTTCCCACCCTCATAGATCTTTCGCTTGAGGATGCTCCAAAGGTTCTCAATAGGGTTGAGGTCAGGGTCAGGAGTTTCTCTCCTTTTATGCCCATAGCAGCCAATGACACAGAGGTATTCTTTGCAGCGTGAGATGGTGCATTGACATGCATGAAGATGATTTTGCTGCGGAAGGCACGGTTCTTCTTTTTGTACCATGGAAGAAAGTGTTCAGTCAGAAACGCTATATACTTTGCCGAGGTCATTTTCAGGGACCCTAAAGGGGCCTACCAGCTCTCTCCCCATGATTCTGGCCCAAAACATGACTCCTCCACCTCCTTGCTGACGTCACAGCCCTGTTGGGACATGGTGGCCATCCACTACTCCATCCATCTGGACCATCCAGAGTTGCACGGCACTCATCAGTAAACAAGACTTTGAAAATTAGTCTTCATGTATGTGTGGGCCCACTGCAACCGTTTCTGCTTGTGCGCATTAGTTAGGGGTGGCCGAATAGTAGGTTTATGCACAACTGCAAGCTTCTGAAGGATCCTACACCTTGAGGTTTGCGGGACTCCAGAGGCACCAGCAGCTTCAAATACCTGTTTGCTGCTTTGTAATGGCATTTTAGCAGCTGCTATCTTAATCCGACGTATTTGTCTGGCAGAAACCTTCCTCATTCTGCCTTTATCTGCACAAGCCTGTATGTGCTCTGAATCAGCCACAAATCTCTTCACAGTACGATAATCACGCTTAAGTTTTCGTGAAACATCTAATGTTTTCATACCTTGTCCAAGGCATTGTACTATTTGATGCTTTTCGGCAGCAAAGAGCTCATTTTTCTTTCCCATATTGCTTGAAACCTGTGGCCTGCTTAATAATGTGGAAAGTCCTTAAGTAGTTTTTCTTTAATTGGGCTCACCTGGCAAACTAATTATCACAGGTGTCTGAGATTGATTTCAGTGATCCAAAGAGCACTGAGACACAACACCATCCATAAGTTTAAAAAAAAAAAAAAAAAAAAAATAGTTTATGACATTTAAATCCAATTAGCATAATGATTTGGAACGCAGCGTATATGTCGTCACTCACAATACAATCTTTAAGAAACAGTTTCAAGATGCCAACAACATTGCGCAGCATCTGGTTGTAAAGCCGCCTAAATTAAATCTCTGAAGAAACTGGATAAGCTTTCACATGTAATAATGTATTAGTTTGTGTTTTTAATATGTATTAACTCAATATTACATGTTTTTTTAAATTAAGTAACTTTTAAATGCCTTGTTAGTAAATGGCTTTGTCTTGTTGTATTGCGTTAGTAGACTTTATACGATGCTTTTACTAAACTATGGATATAGATATTTAAAAATGCTTATAACTACAGTTGCAGATGCACCAGCAACTTTCTCTGGAGTGTTCACGGACCAACTTTGATGTTTCAATATAGCAAACGGCTTACATATAGCAGTCCATAGAAGCAGCTGCTAATAGGGCATCTACACTCCAAAAAATGGCCAAACCCAGCAATTGGGTTGGTTTGACGCAGCAGTTGGGTTACTACCCAGAATGTTGGGTAAAACATTTAATCCAATTGCGGTGTCAAAACAACCCAATTGCTGGGTGTGAGGGAGGGAGGGATGGATGGGATGGATGGGATGGATGGATGGATGGGTGGATGGATGGATGGATGGATGGATGGATGGATGGATGGATGGATGGATGGATGGATGGATGGATGGATGGATGGATGGATGGATGGATGGATGGATGGATGGATGGATGGATGGATGGATGGATGGATGGACAGACTGAATAATTGGATGGATGGATGGACAGACTGAATAATTGGATGAATGGATGGATGGATATTTGAAATCACGGCTGTATTTCTATGATGTCATCATTCAATCAGTGTTGCTTTAATTAGCATGCTTTTCTGTTATCATAACTTTAACAAAAATGTATTTGCAAAGCTTTACAGAAGCCAGTGATGTGGTTCATCGCACAAGCCTGTCACAACCCAAAAACTCATGTAAAATCTTTACATACATGCTTTATTCTTCAACACCAGTACAAGAGTCCTCCAGGGATAAAGGGCCCTTTTGACTTTCTCTTCTCAGAACAAACCCTGAACAAAACTCATCACAGCTACTTTTCATTCAGACTTTACAAAGTAGTAGTTTTCCTTATCTGTGAGCTGACTGCATCTAATGATGAAAAATCAAACTTAAGAAAAATGTATTTTACTAAAGTTATACCTTTATAACATTACACAAAGTAAATTATCAAGAGTTAAGACAATCATTGTCACTGGACACCCAATTTCCATGACGTCGCACCAATAGAAACGGTTTCAAAAGTAAAGTCATTTGTCGTTCGTTGCTTATCTCCATCGCAGCAAGTTAGAACAAAAAAACATTTGTATAAAATGTGCATAATTTCCTGGTCAATTGTCAATAGTGGAGTAATTTTTAAACCAAGTAACTATGTGTTTGCCAGCATGGCAAATGTGCATGACCAACTTGAACCCATTGTGAAATATGCAAACATTTCCCAAATGTGTGGTTTTCTTTCTTTTTTAAATGACTGGATTTCACTAGGAATGGAACAATTATCGATTTGATAATAAATCAAGATAAAATTCCAAGTCTAGATAAGACAATGCAAGTGATGTCAGAATGTTGTTAATATTAAGACTCGCTCTACGGCTCTGGCAGGAATACAGGTTTACCTAAATAGTATTTTACATTGCACAATTAATAATTAAAAGATCCCAATCTCGATTCAAACACCCATGCGATCTGATTTCTAAATGACAACAATTCGCCCGTGTCTATTACACCTTTGAAAGAATCATACCGGAGCATTCAAATCTGCGTTCGCGGACACAAATTAGACATGTTTGGGTACGAAACAGCTTAACCAGCTGTTCAACTACACAGTATTACTTCTGTCTTAGTCATTCATATTATCACAGAAATACTGGGATGAAAGTTTATAGTTCAGATATAAACAATGATGTCTATGGTAGCGATCAAAATAGAGTAAATCCCCTTTTTAAAGTAACCGGCGCTTCAAATAACGTTTGTGTTGATTGCATTGTTTCAACACTAGGTGGCGACAAGTGACTGTTAAAAATGTGTTTGTCATTGAATCATTCACTCAAGAGATTCGTTCAAAAATGCTGAATGATCCAGTAATGAAACAAGTTAAGTATTTATGAGTGAGTCATTGAGTGCGTTTACATATACCCTCTTAATGCGATTATAATGAGATTGTCAATATTGCGATTAAACTTTACCTCATGTAAATGCAATACTTCGATCGAAATAATGCAATTAAGCTCATAAATCGCAGAAAGCCTAATTGTATTAACATAGGCTGATTTTAAACTAAATATACAGGCATGTAAATGTAACGGATGTATGCCAGTAAGGGCTGTGTGTAAACCTCACTCCCCTGACCTCAAAAAGAGGCGCTCTAGCGACTGACACTAGAGGCTGTAGCCTTTAGCCTCCTTGGTAGAGCGCCCGCCTCCCGCGCCAGCATCCCGGGTTCGAGACCCGCCCGGTGTGATGGTGTGGACCCGGGGGGGTTACATTGGTGCCGTGACCCGGACGGGTGTGAGGTTTAGGGGGGTGAGTGTAACGGATGTATGCCAGTAAGGGCTGTGTGTAAACCTCCCTCCCCTGACCTCAAAAAGAGGTGCTCTAGCGACTGACGCTAGAGGCTGTAGCCTTTAGCCTCCTTGGTAGAGCGCATAAACACACCTTAATCGCATTATTGCCACTCTGACCAACGTGCGACCCATACGATTCAGTCCAATTTGGTGAACTTGTTCAATGGGTTATGAAGAACAGGTTAAATAGAATGATTCGTTCATGAACCAGACATCTCTAGTTATATGCAGATTAGAAACGATGGCGGGGAAGAAAGCATTGCATTTCTGGCGATCCGAGCAAACAGAGTTAAAGTTGTCAACGTAAATAAACTAAAACAGCCGCCATGTAACACACCTACTCTTTCGGAGTCCATCATTTGTGCTGTGCAGTGGCGTATGTGAATAATAGTGGCAAAAATAACCACAATTCTTAACTAATAATAAGAATAATGGAAATTGCATGTAAACGGTAGTAAAGAGCTTTGCTCTTGACATGTAAACATCATAATGTGATTAAGTCCTTACTCTGATTATTGGAAATAATCGCATTATTCGTGTGCATGTAAATGTAGTCATTGAATCATTCATTCAAAGCACTTTTTCATAATTCTGATATAAAAAATTGGTGTATTAAATACATATATATTAAAATTGTAATAATTCATTTAAATTAATTAAACAGACTGAAGGTCCTTGCACACTGAGTCCGAATATTTTTTAGCTTTTCCTATCAAAATGCTTGCAACGGATGCGAAAATGCAGAAAATCAAACCAGATACTAATTTTTTTATGACGGACAAAAGTTTCAGAGGCAGTGTGCAATGACCTTGACTTTTAAATAGACTGCAGCTATTCATATTTTGTCACACATTATTTTGTTTAACTCCGAACCGAGGGAGAATCGTGATCTCTGCTTGAAACTAAAAATCGTGATTCTCAATTAATCCAGAATCGTGCAGCTCTAAAACCAGTTTAAGACAATATTTATTGACAGAACAGGTGAGAAAAGAGCAGCTATACTCACCCTCTCGAGATCCTGACGCAAATGAGTGAAGAGATTCAGACGGCGATACAAAACGTCCTGCTCCTGCTGGGCGAGATTGTCCACCTCGTCCCTCTTGAGGGCCACCAGCGGCTGGTTTAAGTTGGCCTTTCGGCGCAGTTTCCAGTACTGGTAGAGAAAGTCCACGTGAGCGTCTGGCAGGGAAAGGCTTTCTGCGACTTCCTTGGGGTCCACGAATCTGTAAAACTCATCTTCAAGCTCTTGCAGCTTCTGCTTGCGTTGTCTGGCTTTCTCCTGTTCTGCTTGGTCCTGCTTCGAACGATCCAAATGCATCTCCGATAGATCGGAACCAGCGTGCCGAATTTCGGGTCTGGGCACATTCCCGCCGCCGTTTAAGCGCGAGACGCTGCTGTGCTCCAGACAGTACGATTTGAAGCGCACCTCGTCGTTCTCTGCCAGAGTGGTGCACATCTCTAGTCCGTGGTCGAACGCACAGGTCACGTGGAAGGCCGCGATGCAGGATGGCATGGAGCACTGCGTAAGCAAAACGGCATGTTTAGAGCGCTGGATCACATTGTCATCACCAGTTGCTCAAAAAGTTTAATCTGGATCAGAATGATGATCTGGATTTGGAAATCCCATATTTTGCTATCCAGGATCAGGTAACCCATCTCACTTTTGTGCTGGTTTTTCAAAGCAAAATTCGATCACCCTAATCCAGATTTCCAGATCTAGTGCTCAATGGAGCCCCTAAAGCAGTGCTCTCAAACTCAATCCCTGGAGGGCCACAGCTCTGCAGAGTTTAGCTCCTACCAGCTCAAAATCACACCTGCTTGGAGGTTTCTAGTGCATGCATAGGCAACTTCGGTCCCGGAGGGCCGGTGTCCTGCAGAGTTTAGCTCCAACCCTAATCAAACACACCTGAAGAAGCCAATCAATAGCGGTTTCCATCCAAAGATTCGAATTAAACTTATGCGCAAAACTGGAATATTGCATAAAACATATGCGAATAAAGCACCATTTCCATCCACCGGAAAGGGATAAACGGTGGCACTAAATATCACTAAGAATATAGGAGAAGCCACTTGATATAATAGTTTTCATATATGATATAAATTATTTGCGCCTCAGATTGAGCAGAGGTAACACAACGCTGTCACTGCGTTCGGAGGTGGATGCCGGCTGTTTGGGAACACAGTCGTGTAAAACAATTATACAGAAATATTTGATGACAGACTTTCCTCAGGCTTTTCAGAATGACCATAACAACGTATAGATGCTGTGAACGAGATCGATCCGCTGGTTAGTCAAGCTATCCTATCTTTTAGCACAAAGTCACATGACTTATGCATGGAGGAATTTATTCGGTAGATGTGTTTCCATCGTAGTTTATGCGCATTTTTTCTTATCGGATAAATGTGTCCTACTCAAATGTGCGCATAAGTTTTTTTAAGCGCATTTTTTGAATTTATGCACATCTTGCCGTTTCTATCCAGAGTTGTTTTATGCAATATTATAAAATGCGCATAAAAATAGGTGGCTGGAAACGAAGCTAGTGTCTTCAAGATCACTAGAATGTTACAAGCAGGTGTGTTTGATTAGGGTCGGAGCTCAATTGTGCAGAGCTGTGGCCCTCCAGGAATTGAGTTTGAGAACACTCCCCTGGTGACGGGGGAAAAAAATGAGATGGAAAATATTTTGTATTCTAGTTTTGCATCGCATTTACACAAATAACTACTTCTGACTGGTCCATCTCTGATGATTGTGCCAATGTAGTTTACAATCAGTGATTAAAAACAAACATACTTTGAATTAAATATCATATTTTTTAGCGATCAACCGATATATCGGTTTACCGATATTTTCCCCGATATTAAAGCATTTTACCATAATCGGTTTTGTAAAAAAAAAAAAAAAATCGGTTTTCATTTTTTTTTTTTCACATACATAATTATACAGAGTGTAACCAGCAGTGAAATTTTGTTCTCTGCATTTGACCCATCCAAGTACACACACACCTGGAGCAGTGGACACACACACACACACATACACACACACACACACCTGGAGCAGTGGACACACACACACACACACACACACCTGGAGCAGTGGAGACACACACACACACACACTTGGAGCAGTGGACACACACACACACACACACACACACAAACCTGGAGCAGTGGACACACACACACACACACCTGGAGCAGTGGAGACACACACACACACACACCTGGAGCAGTGGACACACACACAGACACACCTGGAGCAGTGGACACACACACACACACACACACACACACACACACACAAACCTGGAGCAGTGGACACACACACACACACACACACCTGGAGCAGTGGACACACACACACACACACACACACACACACCTGGAGCAGTGGACATACACACACACACACACACACACACACACACCTGGAGCAGTGGACACACACACACACACACCTGGAGCAGTGGACACACACACACACACACACACCTGGAGCAGTGGACACACACACACACACACACACACACCTGGAGCAGTGGACACACACACACACACACACACACACACCTGGAGCAGTGGACACACACACACACACACACACACACACACAGACACACACACACACACACACAGTACACTCAGGAGAAGCTCCAGCACGACCACCGCATGTAACTTTATACAAGATTCACTCGTTTGAAACACACTAAACTATATTAACATTTACTATAGAACCATTATTTCACCAATAAACATCTAAATAAATACATCTCTATCTAAATTAATTATTTATTTTCTCCGCAAGCGATCAGTTTGAGTATAGTTCTGTGTAAATAGATAAACCGCTGTCAGCAGTTTTCATAATTTAGACAAAATTTAGACAAAAACATTTTAATAATTCTGATAAAACAGTTAAGAAATGCAATAAAATACGATGTTTTGTTTGTTATAGCTTATTTCAATATTCCAGGGAATATTATTCAGTGAATTATTCTTCACTCTTTAGTCTATTAAACAGCGTTTAAACCTAAAACTGTAGTTTAAAATGAAGTTGATATGACTTCTGTCCTTTATTTTCTCCATTTGAATACATTAAACATTATTTTGCTTATCGTTAATATCAGTGTTGCTGATGATGCTTTTTATAAATAAAATATTTTTATTGTTGTAATTTGAAGATTAAATTTTACATGAAAGTGTTAATTTTCAACAGTTTTTTGTTGTTGTTAAGACGACTGAAATGAGGAAAAATCAAAGCTTCACTCTATTTGTTCACTTTATAACAGTGAATATCCGTTACATAAACATGCAAATAATCGGTATCGGTAATAAAAAAATCAATATCGGTCGATCACTATTATTTGTGTTTAATATTGACAGCTAATTACATTTTTGTTCCTGAAATCCATCCTTCTGCTGGGATCAGAATAATCCTTTTTTATGTTTTTTTGGATCAAAAGTATCCAAATCTTACTAAAACGCTTTGAACAACACAAACTGAGGATTTAATCCAGATCAAAACGATTGGATTTTGTGATCTAATCCAAATTCAGAATCCTTGTTTCTTTTGAACAACGCATTTTCAAGATTCGATCCAATCCGATGGCCAGAACTCGATCAGATTACTTTTGATCAACTGGCCTCAGATCTGGATTATTAATCAGAATCCAAAAATTAAGTACTTGTAGTTAGATTACATTACATTTTTTAAATAACTGTAATCAGACTAGTCACGTTTTATTGATTCTCCCCAATCATTTTTTTCATCTTTTAAATTGTCCTTTCAAAGAACCATGTATTACAGTGTCTTTGAAAGGTTTTTGTCTTTCAAACAATTAATTTTAATTTTACATGTAATTAATATTAGCATTTCATTAATCTCACCAACCCCAGTTTGAGAAACCCTGACATAACGTAATGTTTAATGCACTTCATGTTGTTAATAACGAGAAATTGAATATATTTTCTCAAGTGTTGTATTTTTAACAATATGGTACAAGATTATCTTATTTAAATCAACTTGATAAACGAGTTAGGTCAAAAGTAGTCTGATTATATTACCTAAAACGTGTAATGGATTAAGTTACGAACTACAATTTTTGTCACGTAACTTGGAATCAGTAACAGATACAGCGTGTACGTAATCTACCCAGCTCTGGTCATCACTTACCCACACGTACGTCCTTTCAAAATGTATTTATTTAGTCATTTATCAGATGCTTTAATTCAAATATAAATGAGGAAAATGATACACAAAATGAACGGAGTAACTGCATTGTTGCTTCTTTTCCACGCAGTAACAACGAACAGGGATAGAAGATTTTGAGCTAAAATAATGCAAAAGCTCCATATAAATATCATAATAGGATAACTTGTGATACTATTCCATAATGCCGAGTTCACACTGCACTATTTTCAGTCATCGAATCACTGCTGTGTTCACATTACACGATAGACTGGCGACAGCAGGGTTCATACTGCATGACTTTACAATAGGAAGAATCACAAACTACAGCCAAACACACTCGAGAAGTGATCAGGAAATAACGCAAGATCTCGCTGATAGTATGGTATACTAGTCCTTCCCTAACACACAGTAATTAGCAAAGATGACTTATTAACAAACACTTCTGCTGGGAAATTTTTATACACGCAAATCTAAATAGTCTACTTGAAAGTGAAGTGCATTTTATAATGAGTTTATTTCTTATAGCCTATAAAAGCCTTTAAAGTGATGAAAAATAACTTTTGTCCTTTATAGAAGAATATTATTTACAGGAAAAACCCTAGGCCCTTCTTCGTCTTCATGTAGCCTACCTCATCTGTTTCTAATGCCAAAATGTATGCACGTTGTTTGTTAGGCTAACGTTAATCGCTTTGTAAAAAAAAAAAAAAATAAGTCCTCCCCGAGCTTCCCGCTGCTCTGTATCTTGCTCTCTCATCGGCTGTAGGTCATCGCTGATGTATTTTTCAGTCAAAACTCATTCACACAGCAAGATTGTGAATCAAGCTCCAGATATTTATCATGCCAAGTATTTCGCGGGTGTCGGCGACGCATCAGCGATGACCTCAGATCGCGTCTTTGATTATTCACACCGAGCGATTGTCTCTCGCGTTAACCCTTTACGATTCCTGTGCAATTTTCCTAAAACGCCTAAAAAAGGCATACCCAAAGTAAATTGCATGCTGTTCTTGGGCCATCTGGATGATATGCATGGTGTTGGTCTCCTTTGAAAGGTGACACTCTGAGGTTTGTTTCTCAACAGTCAGAATCACTGTAAGTCTTACTGATATTGAGTAATAGCACTTTGAACACACTAAAAAAAGAAAAAAATAATTCTGCCTGCATTTTTTTTGTAAATAGAAGCCTGCAGATGACTATAGCTGGGAGGTATGAGCTGGAAAATACATTGGGATCACAGAATGAAGCCTTACCAAGCCAAATTTACCATTTTATAAACAATATATTAGAAAATTAGTGTTTTACACATGTTTATCTAATTTTATGTCTAGACGCTTCCAAAGAAAGTACACTTGGGAGACTCCAAAGGACCCTTTGTAACAACGACACACACAATGCTGTAATTCTTGAATGCTTTAATGTACAGTCATCATTTTGGGCTCTAATGAAAGGTTACACTTAGAGCTATTCAGTTTCTCCTCCAGATTCACTGTCAATAACTGCTGACATATAGTAACTGAAGCATAAACACATTATAGAATCCAAACTACACTTTTATAATTACATATATATTTATAATTTATAATCAAAATAATTTTTTCCCTATATTTATATTTCTGTACACAGTACATTATTTAATTTGTGGGGTTTTTTCTTATATTGGTGTTATATTGCATCCCTACTGTGTTATTCCTATGTATGTCTGTACTATCATGCATGTCTGCATTGTGTCAACAAAAAGTGGTCTGATAAAGACACAGATTGTACTTGCTGTGTTGATTGTATCTTAAAATGTTTTACATAGTTGAAATCACATGAATCTCAGCTTTCCGTGGATATATGACATGTCCAACTTAGTTTTTTGAGTTTTTGTGTCTGACGACTTTACCCTGTCACCACTAGGCGTCCCGCCACCGGTACGCTGGATTCTTTTAACGAGCACTTTTCCCGCCAATGTCGGGCCTTTGTCAGCGATTTCTCAAAACCTGTCGGCGAGTGAAAAACCGTGCAGTGTGAACTTGGCAGAAGACTTAATCAAAAGACCATTTTCTCATTATTCACACACACAAAAAAATGTGACACCCGCCCTAGCTGTCAAAGTAACATCATCAATGAATTCATGATCGAATGAAGTTCATAAATCCAGTCTGAATGATTTGTTCATGAACGTCTAGTTCAGCTCACTAACACAATCTTTTGATGATTTTCAGTCAGTAATGAAATCTATTACGTGACTTTGTATAGAACGGCTCTACGATACTATTATGGTGCTCGTGTCCTTTTTTTGCCATTTATTGTAACTGCATGGAAATGACCATCCAACACAGTCTTCACAATTTCATCTTTTGTGCTGCAATTAAAAAAATGCTTGTCTGGAACAACATGTGGATGAATTTGATTTGAATTTGATGAATTTATAATATTAAAATTTGTTTGATGATCTGAATCATTCAAGTGACATATGCATATGACGGTGTTCGTGTGGCTCAGTGGTAGAGCATTGCGTTAGCAGCGCGAAAGGTTGTGGGTTCGATTCCCAGCGAACACACATGCTGACAAAATGTATAGCCTGAATGCCTCACTTTAGATAAAAGCGTCTGCTAAATGCATACATGTAAATATAAAGGAAAAACTTTTTCACACCACTGTATGTAATAAACATCAAATCTCAACTACTTGATTTCTTGCATCTATATTTCTAATACGATCTGCTATATGTAACTAAAAAGCATGAAGATATTATAAACAAACATCATTAGCTCTGTACTTGTACTCTACATAATGACAATAGAGTTAAATCTAATCACCATGTTGTTAAGCTGCTTTGAAATAATGCGTATTGTAAGAAATAGATTTTGACTAGACTTTATTAAGTATCCCATCCTTTCTTACGACTCTGAAAGGAGACTACATGAAAGCTTATTCTGCTCTTTAAATGTGTCAGGTGTTCTCTCACCTGTATACATGTGCCTGTGTGTTCACGGCACAGGCCACAGGACAAGGCCCAGCGACTGGCTGGGATGTGCGATACTTTAGTAATGGGCTCCATCTTCTCAGGGCAGCCGATGCTCACCTTCGATGACAGAAACAACACAAGTCAGAAAACACATCATACGTGATCAGATTAGAGATGGGGAACTTACATTTCCTTACTCAAGATTGTTGTTTGTTTTGTGTAATGTTTTTGGATTCGTGTGTAATAGGAATAGTGGTCGACCGATATTTTGACAGCCGATGCTGATATCTTGGAAAGCAGGGCGGCCGATATAATCGTATTTATTTCCATTAATATTTAAGAAATTTGAAATAATTTGTAAATGGATAAAAAAAAATGAGTGTGTAAAATAAACCTACTTATACTCTAGACAAAAGTTTCTCACACAAATAAATAAATATTTAATAAAAAATTAAATTAAAAAGGAATTATACTACGATATGCTTGAATCTGATTGGCTGAAAGCACGTTCATGAGGTGTGCAATTATTTTTAGGGAAACGCATGGCGAACGTAGTTCCAGGCAGCTCTCGACCGCATTACATGACCGTATCACGTCGCCAAATGATTTCTGTTATTTCAAAAGTCTTGCAACAGCAAAATTGTAAGGTCTGTTTTTGGTTCGGTTCCATGTTCTTGTTTTCATGTCTTTTATTTTGAAGTTTGGTTCTGTTTGTGTCATGCTTCCCTTACCCTCATGTCTCATGCTATTGGTTCCTCTGTTCTACGTGTCATGTTCTGATTGGTTGTCATGTTCATTGTCTCATGTCCCCATTGGTCTGTTCTTGTCATGTGTTTGTTATAAGTAGCCATGTCCTTGCCTTTAGTTCTTGTCGTGTATTAATGTTGTAACCCGCTGTTGGTGAGTTTAGTCCGTTCACGCCATGCCAAGTCTGTCTTTGTTTAGATGTTTGAACATCACGTTGTAAATAAACTGCACTTGGGTTCATCACTACACTCGCCTTCAGTGGACATTCGTTACAAAAACAACCAAAACCCACAATGACACTGGCCAAACAATTAAAAACAGTAAACAAAAGGATAAAATCGACAGATCTAGTCCATGTTTTTGCCACAAAATGATGTTTTATTATGTACGGAAAGCAGCCTACTCTCTCTCTCCCGCTCTCGGTCTCTCCCTCACAGACGCACATAACGTTATAATTAGCACTACTCTAACGATTTTATCAGTAACACAGTTTAAGAACTTAAAAATGACATGACTTCTCACAAGCGATGTAGCAACAACGGCTCCGTTCGTGAAGAAAACGAACTTGGCCAAGTCAAAGATTGAAATCATAGTGAAATTAATGCTTGTAATCAAACTTTGACGCTCGTTATCTCAGAATTAGATTTTCATACTTTAGCCTGGTTTTTACAGAGAGGGTCACAAATAAAAATTATAATAAAAAAATAAAAATTTACATAATTACAAAATCGGTTGAGTAAGTCTAAGGGTGTGATTTACACACTCATGTAATATTTATAAAAAATTAATAAATAAGTTTTATTACTTAACATAGTGAATTAGAGTATTATTATTAATAATAATACCAAGATTGGTCACACTTTACTTTTCCCTCAATAAACCGTTTATTAATAGTTAGTAAGGTAGTTATTAAGTTTAGTTATGGATTAAGGGATATCAAATATTCTCATGTAGAATAGGACATTAATATGAACTTTATAAGTACTAATAAACAGAAAATATGCATGTGAGTTAAGCCACTAGGTAATAGTGAGAAATGGTACTTAAAATAAAGTGTTACGCTAAGAATAAATGTACACTACTACTAAATAAATGCAGTTGCGTTGTATTATGTGATTGTACTGGTTTAATCTGAACATGTAGTGCTGCCATAGTAAACTAGGACACTTATTTTCAATACGAAAGGACGAGCTAAAGCAGAAACTACAGCAGGGACAACGAGTGCCGCTTTCACATCTTGAGCTGTGTGTTCAATTCTTTACAAACAGGCGAGACTCACGAATCCTGTCAAGGAGTTACCGTACAGTATTCTCCCGACTCTCTCAAAAGATGAAATCAATTCAGCACATGTGCTCGGTTCAGTTTATTCACCGGGCCTTTATGTGATTTCTGAGTCTTTTCACTGGTGGCTCTTTACATCCCTGTCAGTCTGCCATTGTTACCGCCTCATACTTTCCCATTTTATCCATTCCTCTTTGAATCCTCCTCTTCGTGTCAATTCTGCTTTTATCCTCCTTTGACTGAAATATTCAGCAGCCTTCTGCACGTGAAATAAGCGCTCCTTTACAAAAACATCTTTCCTGAACCTGACCGAACAAGTTCAGATCTCCAGCTGAAAAGCTTTCAATCACGTGACGAGACAAAGAGAGCGGAGGAAATATTTCAATTAGAATTAATCTATTATTGCATGCTAATTACAAGTTTCCTCCGTCAAAGCGCCTTGCAGAGGAGTAAGTGTGAAGGAGTTCTGTAGCATTTTGGGCCTCGTTTCCTTTCGCTTTTACTGCATCTTTTATTAGGCAAAATTAATTTAATCTCAACTATGTCTGAAATAATCAAAATCAGTATTGGAAATAATAACCAATTTCATTTGGATTATTTTGATACATGCACTACATCAATAGAGAACAATGCATTTCTACTGGAGAGGTATACTGGAGTGTATTATATCTACAGCAAAAACATGTGTTACTGCAGAAACTTCTGTTTTTCCTTATTATAATTCAGCGATTTATATTGCTCTGATGCTTCCAAGTGTTATGCTCCTTTTAACCCTTTAGGCGCCAAGGATTTTTGGGAAAATGCTGGATTTTAACACGTCAAGATTATTAAAAAGCTTGTGGCTTGAAAGCACTTAAAGATAGAGATCTACTGTAAATTAGAAAAATGCTGGGCATGACCGAAAGTTTATGTGGGGTGTAATTATACTCATCTAATTTGCATATGAGTTAGTGGAATTAGTAGATAGTAGACGAATTAGTAGATATTGAATTGATGTTTAAACTTATTTGCATGTTGTTGTTGTTTTTTATCCTCATTCATAATGATCAGAAAAGAGCAAACCAACAATAAAACAGGAGAAAGTACTAAATTATTACTATACGCATGTGAACAGTAGCCTGCTTTTTGATCAGTTCATCAGTAAATAATAGACATTGAATGGATGTTCACACCATCCCCGTTGGGCAAAGGGTCGAAATGATCACTTGATTGTGCTTCGTGAACACTCGCGCTGCAAAGATGAACCGGGAGAAGCGCGATTATCAGACGACCGATCATCATTTCCAAAGGACAAATATTCCCTTTCAGTGTCAGAGTCGGCAAATAACATTTGCAGCACAGCCTCACGGTGCAACTTTTTATTTGCCATTTGGCGATTATCTCACAAATCTCACAATTTACTCGCGCGCTATGAACCGAACTGCTTCCGCATCAATGACACGATTGCTCACTTTCCTCGAACACTTTGAATAGGAACATGACGTTATATTGGTCTAGAATCGAAGTATAATACAAGGGAATACAAATGAGATATTAGGAACTAGTTTGATGATCTGATTCATTCAAGTGACATATGCATATGACGGTGTTCCTGTGGCTCAGTGGTAGAGCATTGCGTTAGCAGCGCGAAAGGTTGTGGGTTCGATTCCCAGCGAACACACATACTGACAATATGTATAGCCTGAATGCACTGTAAGTCGCTTTAGATAAAAGCGTCTGCTAAATGCATAAATGTAAATATAAAGGAAGGGGGCAAAAACTTTTTCACACCACTGTATGTAATAAACATCAAATCTCAACTACTTGATTTCTTGCATCTATATTTCTAATATGATCTACTATATGTAACTAAAAAGCATGAAGATATTATAAACAAACATCATTAGCTCTGTACTTGTACTCTACATAATGACAATAAAGTTGAATCTAATCACCATGTTGTTAAGCTGCTTTGAAATAATGCGTATTGTAAGAAATAGACTTTATTAAGTATCCCATCCTTTCTCACGACTCTGAAAGGAGACTACATGAACGCTTATTCTGCTCTTTAAATGTGTCAGGTGTTCTCTCACCTGTATACATGTGCCTGTGTGTTCACGGCACAGGCCACAGGACAAGGCCCAGCGACTGGCTGGGATGTGCGATACTTTAGTAATGGGCTCCATCTTCTCAGGGCAGCCGATGCTCACCTTCGATGACAGAAACAACACAAGTCAGAAACACATCATACGTGATCAGATTAGAGATGGGGAACTTACATTTCCTTACTCAAGATTGTTGTTGTTGTTTGTTTTGTGTTATGTTTTTGGATTCGTGTGTAATAGGAATAGTGGTCGACCGATATTTTGACAGCCGATGCCGATATCTTGGAAAGCAGGGCGGCCGATATAATCGTATTTATTTCCATTAATATTTAAGAAATTTGAAATAATTTGTAAATGGATAAAAAAAAAATGAGTGTGTAAAATAAACCTACTTATACTCTAGACAAAAGTTTTTTTTGCAAATAAATAAATATTTAATAAAAAAAATACAATTAAAAAGGAATTATACTACGGGGCTGTTGAATGCTTGAATCTGATTGGCTGACGTTCATGAGGTGTGCAATTATTTTCAGGGAAATGCACGGCGAACATAGTTCCAGGCAGCTCTCGACCGCATTACATGACCGTATCACTTCGCCAAATGATTTCTGTTATTTCAAAGGTCTGTTTTTGGTTCTGTTCCATGTTCTTGTTTTCATGTCTTTTATTTTGAAGTTTGGTTATGTTTGTGTCAGAGCCATATAGAGAGAGAGTTGCGACAACTCCATTCACTCCAATGGAAAGTTTTTTTTTACAGCAATGGCGGCTCGTGGAGCCTCTCAAAAGTTCCCGGAAGTAGCAGCAAACACATGCAGCGCCATAGAGATGCAGCAGAACAAACCGTTCGCGACGCACTTTTAAAAGGTTAGAGGTTTAAAAAAAATATTGTATATTATCAGTACATTTGAATAAAAGTAACTTGTACTTTAAAACCTCCTAGTAGATTATTACTCATTAAATTAGTAGATTTAAGAGATGTTATCAGATGTATTCATTGTATTCATTAATTGCTGTAAATAGTTAATTGCATTTATTTGAATAAAAATACAAAAAAGTAATATTGTAATATATTATTATTTAAAATAACTGTTTTCCATTTTAAAATGGCATTTATTCCTGTGATGCAAAGCTGAATTTTCAGCATCATTACTTTTGAACGGCAGTGTACATGTTTATATGAGTACAAAACAGATGCTTAAGTTGTTTTAAACGTAAATATATTGTGTATATGAATAAGTATTGTAAGAAATACACATTAAATATATAATATTTATAATACACTAAGTAATTATATTACTATATATAATTGTAAGAATTGTAAACAATAAGCTTAATTTTCATTGTTTCATTCACAGTTCATTGACCCATTGTGCGGTGCGAGCTGACAATCACCTGTCACCAGCCTGTCTCTGTACTATCTGAAAGTCATAAATATGACATTAGTTACCATGAGATTAGTGAAAACAATGAATATAACGTAACATAAAAAGGGAACAGCAACCTGTCTTTATACAAGTTAGAATATACTTGAAATAAGTTAAGGCAAATAACGGTAATCGAACACTAATCCTCAAATATTAGCTGATTTAAATACTTTAAAAACAACATCGCTGTAACTACATACTCAAGTTACATACATATGTCGGTGTGTTATATAAATATATAAAATAAATGCATTTATTGCCTACTAATTACCAAAAATCGCAGTTCTGTCACTCTATTCTTACAGTTTGAATTGCCCGCCAAAGCACTTCCTGGAACTATCTGAAGTCTACGTGAATCACGTGACGACCAAGCATTCTGAACTTCCGTTGTCGCAACTCTATCTCTATATGGCTCTGGTTTGTGTCATGCTTCCCTTGCCTTCATGTCGTCTTTGCTATTGGTTCCTCTGTTCTACGTGTCATGTTCTGATTGGTTGTCATGTTCATTGTCTCATGTCCCCATTGGTTTGTTCTTGTCATGTGTTTGTTATAAGTAGCCATGTCCTTGCCTTTAGTTCTTGTCGTGTATTAATGTTGTAACCTGCTGTTGGTGAGTTTAGTCCGTTCATGCCATGCCAAGTCTGTCTCTGGTCAAAGTCTGTTTAAAGTCTGTCTTTGTTTGGATTATGTTAGGATGTCACGTTGTAAATAAACTGCACTTGGGTTCATCACTACGCTCGCCTTCAGTGGACATTCGTTACAAAAACAACCAAAACCCACAATGACACTGGCCAAACAATTAAAAACAGTAAACAAAAGGATAAAATCGACAGATCTAGTGCATCATTTGCCACAAAATTATGTTTTATTATGTACGGAAAGCACATAGCCTACTCTCTCTCTCCCGCTCTCGGTCTCTCCCTCACAGACGCACATAACGTTATAATTAGCACTACTCTAACGATTTTATCAGTAACACAGTTTAAGAACTTAAAAACAACATGACTTCTCACAAGCGATGTAGCAACAACGGCTCTGTTCGTGAAGAAAACGAACTTGGCCAAGTCAAAGATTGAAATCATAGTGAAATTAATGCTTGTAATCAAACTTTGACGCTCGTTATCTCAGAATTAGATTTGTATACTTTAGCCTGGTTTTTACAGAGAGGGTCACAAATAAAAATTATAATAAAAAAATAAACATTTACATAAAAATTACAAAAACTGTTGAGTAAGTCTAAGGGTGGGATTTACACACTCATGTAATATTGTAATATTTATAAAAAAAATATACGTTTTATTACTTAACAGTGAATTAGAGTATTAATATTAATAATACCAAGAATAGTCACACTTTACTTTTCCCTCAATAAACGGTTTATTAATAGTTAGTAAGGTAGTTATTAAGTTTAGTTATGGATTAAGGGATATCAAATATTCTCATGTAGAATAGGACATTAATATGTGCTTTATAAGTGCTAATAAACAGACAATATGCATGCGAGTTAAGCCACTAGGTAATAGTGAGAAATGGTACTTAAAACAAAGTGTACCCTAAGAATAAATGTACACTATTACTAAATAAATGCAGTTGCGTTGTATTACGTGATTGTACTGGTTTAATCTGAACATGTAGAGCTGCCATAGTAAACTAGGACACTTATTTTCAATACGAAAGGACGAGCTAAAGCAGAAACTACAGCAGGGACAACGAGTGCCGCTTTCACATCTTGAGCTGTGTGTTCAATTCTTTACAAACAGGCGAGACTCACGAATCCTGTCAAGGAGTTACCGTACAGTATTCTCCCGACTCTCTCAAAAGATGAAATCAATTCAGCATGTGCTCGGTTCAGTTTATTCACCGGGCCTTTATGTGATTTCTGAGTCTTTTCACTGGTGGCTCTTTACATCCCTGTCAGTCTGCCATTGTTACCGCCTCATACTTACCCATTCCTCTTTGAATCCTCCTCTTCGTGTCAATTCTGCTTTTGTCCTCCTTTGACTGAAATATTCAGCAGCCTTCTGCACGTGAAATAAGCGCTCCTTTACAAAAACATCTTTCCTGAACCTGACCGAACAAGTTCAGATCTCCAGCTGAAAAGCTTTCAATCACGTGACGAGACAAAGAGAGCGGATTTCAATTAGAATTAATCTATTATTGCATGCTAATTACAAGTTTCCTCCGTCAAAGCGCCTTGCAGAGGAGTAAGTGTGAAGGAGTTCTGTAGCATTTTGGGCCTCGTTTCCTTTCGCTTTTACTGCATCTTTTATTATGCAAAATTAATTTAATCTCAACTATGTCTGAAATAATCAAAATCAGTATTGGAAATAATAACCAATTTCATTTGGATTATTTTGATACATGCACTACATCAATAGAGACCAATGCATTTCTACTGGAGAGGTATACTGGAGTGTATTATATCTACAGCAAAAACATGTGTTACTGCAGAAACTTCTGTTTTTCTTTATTATAATTCAGCGATTTATATTGCTCTGATGCTTCCAAGTGTTATGCTCCTTTTAACCCTTTAGGCGCCAAGGATTTTTGGGAAAATGCTGGATTTTAACACGTCAAGATTATTAAAAAGCTTGTGGCTTGAAAGCGCTTAAAGATAGAGATCTACTGTAAATTAGAAAAATGCTGGGCATGACCGAAAGTTAATGTGACAGCCATCTTTAATTTCATAATATTCAGGAAGATATTAGTAGATATTGAATTGATGTTTGAACTTATTTGCATGTTTTTATCCTCATTCCAGATGTTTAGAAAAGAGCAAACCAACAATAAAACAGGAGAAAGTACTAAATTATTACTATACTATATAGTAGTAAAACGCATGTGAAGAGTAGCCTACTTTTTGATCAGTTCATCAGTAATATTCAGTAAATAATAGACATTGAATGGATGTTCACACCATCCCTGTTGGGCAAAGGGTCGTAATGATCACTTGATTGTGCTTCGTGAACACTCGTGCCTTGCATAGGACTGAAGAGGACAAATATTCCTCTTCAGCATCAGAGTCGGCAAATAACATTTGCAGCACAGCCTCACGATGCAACTTTTTATTTGCCATTTGGCGATTTTCTCACAAATCTCACAATTTACTCGCGCGCTATAAACCGAACTGCTTCCGCATCAATGACACGATTGCTCACTTTCCTCGAACACTTTGTACAGGAACATGACGTTATATTGGTCTAGAATCGAATACAAGGGAATATAAATGAGATATTAGGAACTACAGTTTATTTTATTATGACGTCTTGTCACAATTTTTTCGACTCAGAGGGTTAAAGTTGCACTGAATTACAATAATGCAATATTTTATCCCCCCCAAATATTTCAAACATTTGATTTCCATTGGTCGTACAAACAAACAGCCCCACCACAAACAATGCTGTTACAGCCTCGGTGTCTCTGTCGATGCAGAAATCACACGCCGCACCTTTAAGACTTTACAAACTAAATCTAACCGTGTTTAAAACAAGCTGGATAACTGCAGAAGAGACCAACGGCTCGTATTCAACCAGAAACTGTGAGTAAAACCTGAATATTGTATGTTTCTACAAAAAAAGGGAACATACTTTACATCCAAACATAACTTTGATCTACTTCGAGGGGTTTAGATGGTGTATGTGGGAGTGAGAGGAGTTATGTAAAAAATGAGAGGCTGTAATTAAATCCAGAAATGTGCATTTATACACCGAGACCAGCTCCATCATTTCAGACGGTTTCAGCTTTTGCACTGAATGAAAAATGAGTTTCTACCATATGATGTAAATTAAATGATAGGGATGTAACGATTCACTCAACTCATGATGCATTTATCACTGTTTTGATTAAGACAAATGATATCCTTTTATTATTTCTCAGAAATAAATGCTGCACTTTTCCTTGTGAAATTGATGTCAAATAACAAAACTAAATCGAAATTAAAACAAATTCCAAATCAAATAAATACAACTGAAATAAATCTCTTCATATAAACAAACGAAGCCTGTGCTCTTTCTATTTAAAACTAGTCAACCACTTCACTACAATCAAAACAAAGATGCTGCAAACATGCAACAAGAGCCGTTTCTGATTTAAACTAGATTTTATCATTTCAAAATTTGAATCAAAACAGAATAGACTGAATTCAGATTGGTTAAACTATACTACATGAAGCAGAGGAAAGCAGACGAGCTGAATGAGACGCAGATTCACTCTCGGCCAGCAGGTGGCGCTTACGAAACAGCAGCGATACGCTTATACATGCTACTTTAAATAAGGAATAATTAACAACGGGCAAAAAAGTAAACAGTTGAGAGAAAAACGGATCTGAAATAAAAAGCTTCTGTAACACTGTCATTCAAAAGCATGGAGTAAGTATAATTTTATTCATTTTTGGGGGAAAGTATAGAAATTAATACTTTTATTTAGCAAGGATGCTTTAAATTGATCAAAAGTAATGATAAAGACGTGCATAATGTTACAAAATATTACTATTTAGATAAATGTGTTCTTCTGAACTTTCTATTCATCAAAGAAACCTGAAAACAATTCTACTCCGCTTTTTTTAACATAATAATAATAAAAAATAATGTTTTTGCTGTGCTTTGGATCAAATAAATGCAGACTTGGTGAGCTGAAAATACTTCTTTCAACAACATAAAAAAATCTTACAGTTCAAAAACCTTTGACTGGAAGTGTAATTAAAAAGTTTTAGGAAAAATATTAAGGAAAGCAAATGCAAACGAGTATGTAATCATGCAGCACAAACATGCACGTTGTCCCTTTAAATGTACATCTCATCACACATTAAGAGGAGGTGCATGTCTCAAAAGCAAGCTATTAACAGCCGACATTTACATACATATAATTACAACGGATTCGTTTAATTTGCACGCTGCCTTTATGGCAAACGTTTTTTTTTTTTTTTAAGTGAGCCAAAAAGTTATAGTTTCCGTTCATGCTTGAATTCAGGATTTTTTTAGCCATTGCCTCTCGAAACAGAACTTTTTTCGAAAGCTGATATTTCGGTATTGAACACTACTCCGCCCTTCCCAGACGGACGTCGTCATTACCTCGGGGATCCATAAGGCACAGCTGACGTGGACCCACTTGGTTCCACTGCGCGTGGGTTTCAGAGCTCCTCCTCTCCTGGGACAAAGCAGACATTTGGGCTGCACTCCGAGGGCACAGATTCGGCACAGCCAGTTACCCAGCGGCACCTTCAGGATCCCGTAACACGCCTGCAGGAGGAACAGAAACATGTTATCTGTCATCTTCACTCATCAGAACCGTTACATGACCAGAATGATCCGTTTCTGTTGATAATCTAATCGACAGAGATGCAAACAGGTGTGTGTGTGTGGGGAGGGGGCGTTGTTGCGAGGGGGGGGGGGGGGGGGGGTGAGAACATGGTGTGGATCAGGGGCATGTTTCTTTTGAAGATATTCACTTTAAATGCTCTTTTGTAGTTACTTTTAAGTTTAGTTTTTTTTTTGTCCAAAACATTTGTTGCAACATTTTACAAACATCAAGATATTTGAATATATGTGACAGGAGCACAAAAGCAGTCATAAGCAGCACAGGTATATTTGTAGTAATAGCCAAAAATACATTGTATGGGTCAAAATTATACATTTTTCTTTTATGCCAAAAATCATTCGGATATTAAGATCATGTTCCATGAAGATATTGTGTAAATTTCTTACCATAAATATATCAAAATGTAATTTTTGATTAGTAATATGCATTGCTAAGAACTTCATTTGAACAACTTTAAAGGTGATTTTCTCAATATTTAGATTTTTTTGCTCCCTCAGATTCCAGATTTACAAATATTGACCTATCATAACAAACCATACATCAATGGAAATATTATTTATTCAGCCTTCGGATGATGCATAAATCTCAATTTCATAAAATTAACCCTTATGACTGGTTTTGTGGTCCAGGGTCACATATTTGGTCAAAATCCCTGAAGTGTTGAAGTGTTATGAAGGCTATTTAAGTCAATATTGGCTGATTAGACGGCGATGCTGACCTAAAATGCAAATTGTTTGCCCTCTCTTCACCGTTCCTACATCTCAGACCTCAAATACATAAAATATTACCCTTTTTAGACATAGTTTTTGAAGTACAGAGTAAAGAACACTTTCTCATTGGATCCAAGCAAAACAGTGAGTTGTCACTGAAAGGGGAGGAGTTTGCATCTATGAATCATAATTATACATTTCAGTGAATTGGAATTACATTAAACTACCTTATTTTATTACGTGAAGCAAGTGCATGTCATAACCTTAAGAGAAAACATCCCAAAAAAGCTGAAAACGAGGGACCGGATTCACAAAATGTTCTTAATAAAGAAGGTATTTTCTCAAGGGCCCCAAAATCACCTCAGCCCCCAAAGGGTTAAAGTACAGATACTTGAATAATGTACTTAAACACAGTAACGAAGTTACAAGAATACTAGGTCCAGCACATCCCTTGTAGTAGTAATATATTACATGTTATGTAGTAAAGCTTAGTAATTTAAAAACCATGAAATATCTTAACTCCGAGGATTGTAGGGGTGTGCAATATAGACAAAAATTAAAAACAATATCTCAATATTTTCTTGGATTTTATCCATATTTTGCTGTGTGTTATTGTGCTGGTATCTTAAGGACTACACAGCTGACTCGTAAAGTTTTTGATATTCTGTGTGGTGGTCAGTTCACACTTATAGATATTAATCTTTTCCAATAAGTTTAAATAAATATTTTTGTATGGGAATTTGTTCCTTTTTTCTAAAAGTGTGCATCATCTTTTGAGTGAAATTCTCACATTTAATCAGTGAATTCGATTAATAAGACATTTGGGCTGTTACCAGGCAAATAAAATCAGCATCAATAAAACTAATATTTGCAATGCAGAGGAAACCGAAGCTGCGTCTGAAGAAGCGTTTACTAGGGATGAGCGAGTACAGCATTATCTGTATCTGTATCTGTATCTGTTAACCATATGAATTATCTGTATCTGTATCTGTACTCGGACTGGGCGGGGCCTAACTCAGAAGTGGGCGGAATTTAACCTGGAAGTGGGTCGGGTTGTCTTGAAATGGGCGGGGCTTTAACTGGTATGTTATTTTAAGCATGCAATTGATATGGGTTGATCAGAAATTGTTATATTTATTGCTGATTAGAAAACTATTTACATGACAGCATCAGCATTAAGCTTCAGATCAATGGTTTTGATCACAATAACAAACGAACTATATACAGAACAAGTTTTGCAACAATGAATACAACACATGCGGTTGCAATTATGAAGTAAAATGTAATGAACAAGAGTTTTCATCTCAACATAACTTTCTTTTTTTAACTTTAAATTTTTTTATGATCAGTGTGAATTTTTTTTTTTTTTTTTTTGGTTCTTTTTTTTTTTTTTACACCAGGTATGTGTGTGTGTAGCTAATTAATTTGTAATATAGTTTTATACCACTACTTCCTCTTTTTTTTTTATGAAATACAGCAAGAAAGTGTCAGACACTCTCTATGTTTAAAAGGTTTAAAAAAGAAAAAAAAAATCTCCGACAGGCAGAGACCCGAGTCGCATTCTACCAAGCACCACGTTTACCAAAACTCTACTGGTTAATAAGTAAGTACTACAAACCAAAGTAAAAAACAAACCTGAAGCTGAAGAAACCCTAAACGTTAACGGAAAAAACACGCGAACCTGAGTGACTGAGGGAGAGACAGAGAGAGAGAGCGCGTTGTTCTCTTCTCGGTGTTCTGTGTGTGAGTGAGCAGAGCGTGACACAGCAACACAATAGGGGTCGTTCACATATCGCGCCTAAAAACGCATGGAAAACGCTAGGCGCGCTGCTTTCTCCTTTTTTTCCAAAGCGCTCGGGCGGTTGCGCTCCGGAGGCGTTTGTCGTTGCTAAGCAACCATCAGCTGCGCTCTCCGTTACAAGAAGGTGCGGTGCGCTTGCGGCATTCTGAAAAGTTGAGATGTTTTTATCTCGACGCGGCGCGGACGCGCCTGGAAAAAACGAGCGCGTCGCACCGCGACCGCGTCGCTTCCATTATGAGCGCGCATACCGCGCTTCTACATTTGAAATAACGAACTTGAGCGCGCAAAAGACGCGATATGTGAGCGGCCCCTAAACCTGTATGTGTGTAGGAGAGGGGCGCTGTGACTAGCCTATCACAGAACGCAGACACAGTCAGCTACCCAATGAGAATTTTTATTCAATCCGAGCACAGATATTGACTCATGATACTCGTACTCGGCAAAAGTGCTTTATCCGTACCGGATACTCGTTTCAGCCGAGTATCCGGCTCAACTCTAGCGTTTACACTGTTTAACGCAGCACATTGAATGCATTTAACCTGTTATTACACATGCATAAATAATGTGTTGATATATTAAGCATAAAACGTTGAATACTGTTATTTTTAATTATCAAAATAATCAAAATAAACTTTAAATATGAGATTAAAACCGCCAGTAGGTGGCAGCACGTCACTGTTGATAAGTGAGTCATTGCGAGTGAACCGAATCATTTAAACGATTGATTCATTCAGGAACGAATCACTGTCATGTTGCTCAGAGTATCAAACGGTGCTGTGACTGTGCTTGGAATTATTTTTGTCGTCGAAATTGCACAAAAACAGCCAATATGGTTAGTCTCTTAATAATAATTTGTTGCATTTATATAGCGCTTTTCTGGGTACTCAATGTGTTTTACATGTGGGGGGGTCTCCTCAACCACCACCAGTGTACAGCATCCACCTGGATGATGCAACGCCAGCCATATTGTGCCAGAACGCCCCCCCCCCACACACCAGCTACAGGTGGAGAGGAGACAGTGATGAAGCCAATCAGTGTATGGGGATGATTAGGGGGCATGATGGTCAGAGGCCAATGGGGACATTTGGCCAGGATGGCCAATTAACTTAATTAACTTCTTGTCTGTTGTATACAAAAAAAATATTACGTTTGTAATCATGGTAATTTTTGGAGAAAGAAACGGCACTCTTTATGTGATATTAACTATATGAAATTATATAGATATATACATATTCTGTCCCCATATCTTGAATTTTGTGATCTTTCTAAATGTGTTTTATTAGACTGAATCATGCAGTGAAAGAATGCATGAAATAAATGCACTAGTCTTCACGTAATGCATGCGTTTTTGCTAAATACTCAATGTTAAATCACACAACAATTGCGTCATCATTATCTCACACCCATAAGTTGGAGGTTATCCCAACTGTAAGAGGTTATTGGTTATTATTCCTAGCTTCACTCTTAAGAAGAAGAAAATAGCAGTTATGAGGAATTTTATTCTTACGAATGTTTGGTGAATCCGGCCACTGGTGTTATCATTACAGCGCTCAGACCGTAATACAATCAGGATTGTTTTTGGATTAAATACCTGATGCACACAAACGTTGCATTTGTCGCAGAAAACCATCTCGTTTCCGTCCTCCCCCTCAGGTGAGCGGCACACGTCACAAACCACGTCCTCGTCGTATTCGATGCCCAGACCCTCCTGGGTCTCGATGGCCTGCTGCATGTTCTGCTGACACCTGCTCTCCAGCTCCACCAGCACCTGCTCCATGGTGAGCTCGTCCAGCTCTGGAAGTGCTGAGACACACAAACGAAACCGCCGCGTATTTACGGGTTTCTGACACAATGGTAGGGCCTTATGATTTCCGCGATGTGGAAAGCATGGAGGGAATCAGGAAATCCAGTCATAAAAATTGCTTCTACGGTATAATGCAGAATTAATTACTGTGTGAATGAATGGCGCAGATGCATGGTTTCGTTTACAACATATAATGAAGCATGAAGCGCGCGTGACGCTCGTGATGTTTTCAGCGTCTGCCGTCTCAATAAATGAGGACAACATCTCCAGAACTGCTCTGGGAGTCATGACCATTTGACCGATTAATTTGAGAAAAACTACCGTCATATCACACAAACAAAACTCTTCCCGGCAACTCGCCAAAATAAGAGTTGTTTAATTAAAAATAATTATGACAGAAATATATGACTAATGCATGTCTTACTACTACTGCTACTACTAATCAGATTTTTATTCAATCTGTTTTTAAGAAATAATCACATTTTTATGTAAAAAAATAACAAAAACTGCAGTAAAGCTCTGCTGTGCAGCACTTTTTTTGCCAACAAAAGAAGGGGGTTGTTTAAAGGATTCACTCATAACACAGTTTCACCCAATCTAATGTTAATCTTGAGTACCTATAGAGTAGTATTGCATTCTTCATATCTCCAAAAAGTATTTAGCTTTATCATATTTGTTACGTTCCACGTGTGTTATGTGTATATTGTTCTGTTTCTCGCTCTCCTGTCTTTCGGTGTTCCTTTTTGCTCCGCTTCTAGGTCGGTGTTTATTGGCTGACTCGACTGCCAATCATCATTCTGACTAGGGCTGTGCGATTAATCGAAATCGAAATAAAATCGCGATTTGAGATTGTGCGATTTCTAAATCGCTTTATAGCTCGATTTTTTTTCTGCACCCCCAGCCCCAACCTCCCGCAGTATGCTATCCGAACCAATCAGAATGCAACAGAACAGACCGGGCATACAGACAGATAGTATGCTAAAGAAACAGGGAAGATGAGTTCAGAACAGGATAAGGACTTGGTGGCCAAAAAAATGCATGTTGCATGCAGAGCATGTGAGCGGAGTGGGGAGCGAAGCGATCATATTTCCTTCAGAGTGGAGAGCTCTTTCTGAAGATCCTGCTCCGCTCGCTCAATACGCTCAGCGCCGCTGGCTCAGCACAAAATGCCCCTTTGGTAATTTGTTAATTCCAGAATCTGTGGAATAGGCTAAGCAATGTTTGTCTAAGCTAATGTTTCTAAAAGCAAATTCTAAAATCCTGTGAAGATTGACAGATGTTTTAATAGACCGCATCTTGAGCTGTGTGTTCAATTCTTTACAAACAGGCGAGACTCACGAATCCTGTCAAGGAGTTACCGTACAGTATTCTCCCGACTCTCTCAAAAGATGAAATCAATTCAGCACATGTGCTCGGTTCAGTTTATTCACCGGGCCTTTATGTGATTTCTGAGTCTTTTCACTGGTTTTGTGGCTCTTTACATCCCTGTCAGTCTGCCATTGTTACCGCCTCATACTTATCCATTCCTCTTTGAATCCTCCTCTTCGTGTCAATTCTGCTTTTGTCCTCCTTTGACTGAAATATTCAGCAGCCTTCTGCACGTGAAATAAGCGCTCCTTTACAAAAACATCTTTCCTGAACCTGACCGAACAAGTTCAGATCTCCAGCTGAAAAGCTTTCAATCACGTGACGAGACAAAGAGAGCGGAGGAAATATTTCAATTAGAATTAATCTATTATTGCATGCTAATTACAAGTTTCCTCCATCAAAGCGCCTTGCAGAGGAGTAAGTGTGAAGGAGTTCTGTAGCATTTTGGGCCTCGTTTCCTTTCGCTTTTACTGCTTTAGTGCATCTTTTATTAGGCAAAATTAATTTAATCTCAACTATGTCTGAAATAATCAAAATCAGTATTGGAAATAATAACCAATTTCATTTGGATTATTTTGATACATGCACTACATTAATAGAGACCAATGCATTTCTACTGGAAAGGTATACTGGAGTGTATTATATCTACAGCAAAAACATGTGTTACTGCAGAAACTTCTGTTTTTCCTTATTATAATTCAGCGATTTATATTGCTCTGATGCTTCCAAGTGTTATGCTCCTTTTAACCCTTTAGGCGCCAAGGATTTTTGGGAAAATGCTGGATTTTAACAAGATTATTAAAAAGCTTGTGGCTTGAAAGCACTTAAAGATAGAGATCTACTGTAAATTAGAAAAATGCTGGGCATGACCGAAAGTTAATGTGACAGCCATCTTTAATTTCATAATATTCAGGAAGATATTAGTAGATATTGAATTGATGTTTGAACTTATGTTTTTATCCTCATTCCAAATGATCAGAAAAGAGCAAACCAACAATACAACAGGAGAAAGTACTAAATGATTACTATACTATATAGTAGTAAAACGCATGTGAACAGTAGCCTGCTTTTTGATCAGTTCATCAGTAATATTCAGTAAATAATAGACATTGAATGGATGTTCACACCATCCCTGTTGGGCAAAGCGTCGAAATGATCACTTGATTGTGCTTCGTGAACACTCGCGCTGCAAAGATGAACCGGGAGAAGCGCGATTATCAGACGACCGATCATCATTTCCAAAGGACAAATATTCCTCTTCAGTGTCAGAGTCGGCAAATAACATTTGCAGCACAGCCTCACGGTGCAACTTTTTATTTGCCATTTGGCGATTATCTCACAAATCTCTCAATTTACTCGCGCGCTATAAACCGAACTGATTCCGCATCAATGACACGATTGCTCACTTTCCTCGAACACTTTGAATAGGAACATGACGTTATATTGGTCTAGAATCGAAGTATAATACAAGGGAATACAAATGAGATATTAGGAACTACAGTTTATTTTATTATGACGTCTTGTCACAATTTTTTCGACTCAGAGGGTTAAAGTTGCACTGAATTTAGAGGTCTGCACGGGCTCAAAACTGAAGCCCAAACCCGGCCCGTACCAGAGATCGTCTGACCCAACCCGACCCGACCCGAGCGGCACAGTTAAATTTAGAGCCCGAACCCGACCCGAAATCCCCCCCCACCCCCCAACGAATAACTAAAAAAAAAAAAAAGGAAAAAGGTTGCATTTCACGATTGCATGCAAAGAAACGGATTAATCAAGGCTCTGCCATTTCACAAACATTTAGCAGTTATGAAAGTTTGTGAACATCAGGTGCAGCGGTCGCATACCTTCTGCCGAGTTTATGAATTTTGTATGGACAAGAAGATGACCGTGCAAATTATGGTCATTTTTTGTCAGTTAAGGCTCGTTAGCATTCTGTCTACTTTAAATCAGACATAAGATCTTAAATAAGATTGAATTTATTTGAATGAATTAATCATTTATTTGAGAGAGAGAGAGAGAGAGAGAGAGAGAGAGAGAGAGAGAGAGAGAGAGAGAGAGAGAGAGAGAGAGAGAGACAGAGACAGAGACAGAGACAGAGACAGAGCGAGAGAGAGAGAGAGAGAGAGAGAGAGAGAGAGAGAGAGAGAGAGAGAGAGAGAGAGAGAGAGAGAGAGAGAGAGAGAGAGAGAGAGAGAGAGACTGAGAGAGAGAGAGAGAGAGAGAGAGAGACAGAGAGAGAGAGAGAGAGAGAGAGAGCGAGAGAGAGAGAGACAGAGAGAGAGAGAGAGAGAGAGAGACAGAGAGAGACAGAGAGAGAGAGAGAGAGAGAGAGACAGAGAGAGAGAGAGAGAGCGAGAGAGAGACACAGAGAGAGAGAGAGAGAGAGAGAGAGAGAGAGAGAGAGAGAGAGAGAGAGAGGGAGAGAGAGAGAGACAGAGAGAGAGAGAGAGAGAGGTATGAATGTTGCGCGTGCATGTGAACCTGCGTCTGCGCGTCTCTCTCTACAAGCAATGAGGCTTAGTTACTTCAAAAACAGCGATTTTGCCGGCTCATTACAGATAAATATAATGTTGTGACTTGCGAGTCAGTAGCCTGTCGAAGCTATTTTACTAATAAAAGTTTCCGTGCTGTTTGTGCGCGATCTCTGATATGTGTGTGCGTGCGTCTATGAAAGCAGCGAAGCCTCTGCATATAGTTTTGGTTTAGCTACAAACCCGACCCGACCCGAGCCCGAAGCTATCCATTAAACATTAACCCGAAACCCGACCCGAAACCCGACAGTATTTCGGGACCCGCGGGTTCGGGTCGGGTAGCAGACCTCTAACTGAATTACAATAATGCAATATTTTATCCCCCCCAAATATTTCAAACATTTGATTTCCATTGGTCGTACAAACAAACAGCCCCACCACAAACAATGCTGTGACAGCCTCGGTGTCTCTGTGTCGATGCAGAAATGACACACCGCACCTTTAAGACTTTACAAACTAAATCTAACCGTGTTTAAAACAAGCTGGATAACTGCAGAAGAGACCAACGGCTCGTATTCAACCAGAAACTGTGTGTAAAACCTGAATATTGTATGTTTCTACAAAAAAAGGGAGCATACTTTACATCCAAACATAACTTTGATCTACTTCGAGGGGTTTAGATGATGTATGTGGGAGTGAGAGGAGTTATGTAAAAAATTAGAGGCTGTAATTAAATCCAGAAATGTGCATTTATACACCGAGACACATATTGACCAGCTCCATCATTTCAGACGGTTTCAGCTTTTGCATTGAATGAAAAATGAGTTTCTACCATATGATGTAAATTAAATGGTAGGGATGTAACGATTCACTCAACTCACGATGCATTTATCACGATTTTTACTAAGACAAATGATATCCTTTTATTATTTCTCAGAAACAAATGCTGCACTTTTCCTTGTGAAATTGATGTCAAATAACAAAACTAAATCGAAATTAAAACAAATTCCAAATCAAATAAATACAACTGAAATAAATCTCTTCATATAAACAAACGAAGCCTGTGCTCTTTCTATTTAAAACTAGTCATCCACTTCATTACAATCAAAACAAAGATGCTGCAAACATGCAACAAGAGTCGTTTCTGATTTAAACTAGATTTTATCATTTCAAAATTTGAATCAAAACAGAATAGACTGAATTCAGATTGGTTAAACTATACTACATGAAGCAGAGGAAAGCAGACGAGCTGAATGAGACGCAGATTCACTCTCGGCCAGCAGGTGGCGCTTACGAAACAGCAGCGATACGCTTAGACATGCTACTTTAAATAAGGAATAATTAACAATGGGCAAAAAAGTAAACAGTTGAGAGAAAAACAGATCTGAAATAAAAAGCTACTGTAACACTATCATTCAAAAGCATGAAGTATAATTTTATTCTTTTTTTGGGGAAAGTATAGAAATTAATACTTTTATTAAACAAGGATGCTTTAAATTGATCAAAAGTAATGATAAAGACGTGCATAATGTTACAAAATATTACTATTTAGATAAATGTGTTCTTCTGAACTTTCTATTCATCAAAGAAACCTGAAAACAATTCTACTCCGCTTTTTTAACATAATAATAATAATAATAATAATAATAATGTTTTTGCTGTGCTTTGGATCAAATAAATGCAGACTTGGGGAGCTGAAAATACTTCTTTCAACAACATAAAAAAATCTTACAGTTCAAAATCCTTTGACTGGAAGTGTAATTAAATTTTTTTTAGGAAAAAATATTAAGGAAAGCAAATGCAAACGAGTATGTAATCAAGCTGTCCAGTCTACAGCACAAACATGCATGTTGTCCCTTTAAATACGCATCTCATCACACATTAAGAGGAGGTGCATGTCTCAAAAGCAAGCTATTAACAGCTGACATTTACATACATATAATTACAACGGATTCGTTTAATTTGCACGCTGCCTTTATGGCAAACTGTTTTTTTTTTTTTTTAAAGTGAGCCAAAAAGTTATAGTTTCCGTTCATGCTTGAATTCAGGATTTTTTTAGCCATTGCCTCTCGAAACAGAACTTTTTTCGAAAGCTGATATTTCGGTATTGAACACTACTCCGCCCTTCCCAGACGGACGTCGTCATTACCTCAGGGATCCATAAGGCACAGCTGACGTGGACCCACTTGGTTCCACTGCGCGTGGGTTTCAGAGCTCCTCCTCTCCTGGGACAAAGCAGACATTTGGGCTGCACTCCGAGGGCACAGATTCGGCACAGCCAGTTACCCAGCGGCACCTTCAGGATCCCGTAACACGCCTGCAGGAGGAACAGAAACATGTTATCTGTCATCTTCACTCATCAGAGCCGTTACATGACCAGAATGATCCGTTTCTGTTGATAATCTAATCGTCAGAGATGCAAACAGGTGTGTGTGTGTGTGTGTGGGGGGTGAGAACATGGTGTGGATCAGGGGCATGTTTCTTTTGAAGATATTCGCTTTAAATGCTCTTTTGTAGTTACTTTTAAGTTTAGTTTTTTTTTTGTCCAAAACCGTTATTTTTCACAAAACAAAAAAAAAACATTTGTTGCAACATTTTACAAACATCAAGATATTTGAATATATGTGACAGGAGCACAAAAGCATTCATAAGACACTGGAGTATATTTGTAGCAATAGTCAAAAATACATTGTATGGGTCAAAATTATAATTTTTATTTTATGCCAAAAATCATTAGGATTTTAAGATCATGTTCCATGAAGATATTTAGTGAATTTCTTACCGTAAATATATCAAAACTTAATTTTTGATTAGTAATATGCATTGCTAAGAACTTCATTTGAACAACTTTAAAGATGATTTTCTCAATATTTAGATTTTTTTGTACCCTCAGATTCCAGATTTACAAATATTGTCCAATCATAACAAACCATGCATCAATGGAAATATTATTTATTCAGCCTTCGGATGATGCATAAATATCAATTTCATAAAATTAACCCTTATGACTGGTTTTGTGGTCCAGGGTCACATATTTGGTCAAAATCCCTGAAGTGTTGAAGTGTTATGCAGGCTATTTAAGTCAATATTGGCTGATTAGACGGCGATGCTGACCTAAAATGCTAATTGTTTGCTCTCTCTTCACCGTTCCTACATCTCAGACCTCAAATACATAAAATATTACCCTTTTTAGACATAGTTTTTGAAGTACAGAGTAAAGAACATGTACTCATAACAACACTTTCTCATTGGATCCAAGCACAAAAGTGAGCGTGTCACTGAAAGGGGAGGAGTTTGCATCTATGAATCATAATTATACATTTCAGTGAATTGGAATTACATTAAACTACCTTATTTTATTACGTGAAGCAATTGCATGTCATAACCTTAAGAGAAAACATCCAAAAAAAGCTGAAAACGAGGGACCGGATTCACAAAATGTTCTTAATAAAGAAGGTATTTTCTCAAGGGCCCCAAAATCACCTCAGCCCCCAAAGGGTTAAAGTACAGATACTTGAATAGTGTACTTAAACACAGTAACGAAGTTACAATAATACTAGGTCCAGCACATCCCTTGTAGTAGTAATATATTACATGTTATGTAGCAAAGCGTAGTAATTTAAAAATCATGAAATATCTTAACTCCGAGGATTGTAGGGGTGTGCAATATAGACAAAAATTAAAAACAATATCTCGATATTTTCTTGGATTTTATCCATATTTTGCTGTGTGTTATTGTGCTGGCATCTAAAGGACTAGACAGCTGACTCGTAAAGTTGTTGATATTCTGTGTGGTGGTCAGTTCACACTTATAGATATTAATCTTTTCCAATAAGTTTAAATAAATATTTTTGTATGGGAATCTTTTCTAAAAGTGTGCATCATCTTTTGAGTCAAATTCTCACATTTAATCAGTGAATTCGATTAATAAGACATTTGGGCTGTTACCAGGCAAATAAAATCAGCATCAATAAAACTAATCTTTGCAATGCAGAGGAAACCGAAGCTGCGTCTGAAGAAGCGTTTACACTGTTTAACGCAGGACATTGAATGCATTTAACCTGTTATTACACATGCATAAATATTGTGTGTTGATATATTAAACATAAAGCGTTGAATACTGTTATTTCGAATTATCTAAATACTAAAAATAAACTTTAAATATGAGATTAAAACCGCCAGTAGGTGGCAGCAAGTCACTGTTGATAAGTGAGTCATTGCGAGTGAACCGAATCATTTAAACGATTGAATCATTCAGGAACGAATCACTGTCATGTTGCTCAGAGTATCAAACGGTGCTGTGACTGTGCTTGGAATTATTTTTGTCGTCGAAATTGCACAAAAACAGGCAATATGGTTAGTCTCTTAATAATAATTTGTTGCATTTATATAGCGCTTTTCTGGGTACTCAATGTGTTTTACATGTGGGGGGGGTCTCCTCAACCACCACCAGTGTACAGCATCCACCTAGATGATGCAACGCCAGCCATATTGCACCAGAACGCCCCCCCCACACACCAGCTACAGGTGGAGAGGAGACAGTGATGAAGCCAATCAGTGTATGGGGATGATTAGGGGGCATGATGGTCAGAGGCCAATGGGGAAATTTGGCCAAGATGGCCAATTAACTTAATTAACTTCTTGTCTGTTGTAAACCAAAAAAATATTACGTTTGTAATCATGGTAATTTTTGGAGAAAGAAACGGCACTCTTTGTGTGATATTAACTATATTAAATTATATAGATATATACATTTTCTGTCCCCATATCTTGAATTTTGTGATCTTTCTAAATGTGTTTTATTAGACTGAATCATGCAGTGAAAGAATGCATGAAATAAATGCACTAGTCTTCACGTAATGCATGCGTTTTTGCTAAATACTCAATGTTAAATCGCACAACAATTGCGTCATCATTATCGCACACCCATAAGTTGGAGGTTATCCCAACTGTAAGAGGTTATTGGTTATTATTCCTAGCTTCACTCTTAAGAAGCAGAAAATAGCAGTTATGAGGAATTGTATTCTTACGAATGTTTGGTGAATCCGGCCACTGGTGTTATCATTACAGCGCTCAGACCGTAATACAATCAGGATTGTTTTTGGATTAAATACCTGATGCACACAAACGTTGCATTTGTCGCAGAAAACCATCTCGTTTCCGTCCTCCCCCTCAGGTGAGCGGCACACGTCACAAACCACGTCCTCGTCGTATTCGATGCCCAGACCCTCCTGGGTCTCGATGGCCTGCTGCATGTTCTGCTGACACCTGCTCTCCAGCTCCACCAGCACCTGCTCCATGGTGAGCTCGTCCAGCTCTGGAAGTGCTGAGAGACACAAACGAAACCGCCGCGTATTTACGGGTTTCTGACACAATGGTAGGGCCTTATGATTTCCGCGATGTGGAAAGCATGGAGGGAATCAGGAAATCCAGTCATAAAAATTGCATACGGAATTGATTACTGTGTGAATGAATGGCGCAGACGCATGGTTTCGTTTACAACATATAATGAAGCATGAAGCGCGCGTGACGCTCGTGATGTTTTCAGCGTCTGCCGTCTCAATAAATGAGGACAACATCTCCAGAACTGCTCTGGGAGTCATGACCATTTGACCGATTAATTTGAGAGAAACTACCGTCATATCACACAAACAAAACTCTTCCCGGCAACTCGCCAAAATAAGAGTTGTTTAATTTAAAATAATTATGACAGAAATATATGACGAATGCATGTCTTACTACTACTACTACTAATCAGATTTTTATTAAAACGTCTGTTTTAAGAAATAATCACACACATTTTTACGTAAAACAAAAAATCTGCAGTAAAGCTCTGCTGTGCAGCACTTATTTGCCAACAAAAGAAGGGGGTTGTTTAAAGGATTCACTCATAAACACACAGTTTCACCCAATCTAAATGTTAATCTTGAGTACCTATAGAGTAGTATTGCATTCTTCATATCTCCAAAAAGTATTTAGCTTTATCATATTTGTTACGTTCCACGTGTGTTATGTGTATATTGTTCTGTTTCACGCTCTCCTGTCTTTCGGTGTTCCTTTTTGCTCCGCTTCTAGGTCGGTGTTTATTGGCTGACTCGACTGCCAATCATCATTCTGACGTCATGATGTCTGCCAATCTGCTGGCGTGCCAGCTGTATTTGAGGAGGCGAGTTGATTGTGTGTGTGTGCGCCTTGCCAGCGTACCCTGTGCTCCAATGCGGTCAGCAGTTTGTGTTCGTCACCAATAGTCTACCGATGCTTAATGTATCTTGTCTCATGAGTCATGCTTTGTGTTGTGCGATGTGATCTATTTATAGATCTGTTCCTTGTCTATTGACTTGTATCGAATTCTGTGTTGAAGATAACGTTGATGCCCGTATTGGAGTTTCAGTCTTACTATGTCAAGTTCAAAGTTAAGTGCATGTTGGTGCATCGGGTTAGTTTATACTTTGTTAGATTAGGTTTGAGTGTGACGCCGCCCTTGTACTTTTGTTTGTTGATTATATGAGTTTAGTTAGGCGTCGTATACGCCGAAGATTTCGGTTTTATTTTCATTTTTCTTTTTGTTAGTCAGTTTAGAGGTTAGTATAAGGATTGTTTTGTTTTGTTCATTTCTTTAATTTGGGTGACACTCCTATTTCTTTTGTCGTGCTGAATTCTATATTTTCTCGTTTTTGTAACTATTTATATTTTTCCTCAACGCAACCAGTAAAGACTTTTGTGAATGAAAATATCACTTGTCGGTATCTTCTTTGATCTGCACCACACCCAGTAACAGTTGTCTCACATAAATGTTACGGTATCATCCCTTTTTAACATCAGGCACGTAACATATTTATAAAAGAAAGATACAGCTTTACGATTCTCTCCGAAAGCAGCCGAGCTCCTGGAGGCGTGTCGTGGGCGGAGCTAAAGAGTGGTTTCTGACACAATAGTAGCGCCTATAGTTTGTCTATAGCTGACAGAGACGCGCTGTTTTGAGCTATGTGCTCTTTTCCTAAATGCAAAAATGACATTTCACAGGTATATTCTCCATCTGTAAATGTTAGACAGCCATGGAAATATTTCCATTATGCATGAGTTTTTGCTTTACGATACATTTTGCTGAAATATTTGTAGTTGGAAAATTTAAATGTGACATATGTCGAATTTTAAACTTACAAGTAGATGTATTAGTATGATAGCACTAACTGTAAATTGACTGTAATGGAGTAATCAAAAACTCAATTAATCTGTGCTTTCTTTTACTTTCATTTTTAGTTTAGTAAATTTAACTTATTTTTGTTCTTAGATTACAATGTTATGTGATTTTAACCCTTTTTTGCACATAATATATGCTTACATGGTAACATTCATTTTATTTGTTTAATACAAATATATACCGCATACAAATCAGCCCAAAAATACAGAGATATGAATCTTTGCTCATATCGCCCAGCCCTATTACATTCATTCATTTCTTCGCACTTAATTATTTAAAAAAGTCAGAATTGCGAGTTGTAAACTCACAAATGCGAGAAAAGTAGTCTGAATTGTGAAGAAAAATATTGCAATTACCTTTTTTATTCCATAGGTTTAAATAAAAAAAACTATATTAGTATCTCAATGATGCAAAAATAACACAGATAGCTCAACAAAACGACTAATTTCACCAAATTAAAAACATAAAAATAAAGAAATCCAACCCTGCCTTCAACTCTATTATTAGCCTGTTTGCTAAAACAAGTTTAAACCATCATCAAAGAAACATGATTCATATCTTACCTAGTTGTCTGAATTCAGCATTAACCAGTTCAAGCCAGGTCACGTCCAGATCGTCAAGATTATAACAACTCAGTGGCTCTGTGAGACCATGTGACTCTCCGAAGCCGAACTGGCCCCTGGTCGGGATCGGTGAAAAGAATGGGATTCGATTGACCTCCGGAAGCATCCTGGGGAAAATTGCACACTTGAATGACCACAAAACTCATTCTTCATGCATCAAGTATTCAAAGGAATGTTTCAGCTTCAAGTAAAGCTCAATGGACAGGATTTGTCGCATAATGTTGATAGCCAGAGGAAATCATGGTGACTTGTCCTTTATTTATGTAGTTATAAGAAACAAAATCAGTCCCAGTGTATACAGTGGCATGCAGTGACTTATGATCAGTGTCAATGCACGCTTAAATCAGTTCTTTCTCTCATTCGTGTAACCGGTTGAAGTTGAAACTCTTGTTATAGTGAAACAGATGACTTATATTACAGCACAAATGCAATGTATGAATGCATGAATGAATGAATGCGTGAATGAATGAGTGAATGCATGAGTGAATGAATGCATGAGTGAGTGAATGAATGCGTGCGTGAGTGAATGAATGTGAGTGAGTGAGTGAGTGAGTGAATGAATGCATGAGTGAGTGAGTGAATGAGTGAGTGAGTGAGTGAATGAATGCGTGAGTGAGTGAGTGAGTGAGTGAATGAGTGAGTGAGTGAATGAATGAGTGAATGAATGAATGCGTGAATGAGTGTGTGAGTGATTGAATGCGTGAGTGATTGAATGCGTGAGTGAATGAATGCGTGAGTGAATGAATGTGTGAGTGAATGAATGCGTGAGTGAGTGAATGAATGCGTGAGTGAATGAATGCGTGAGTGAGTGAATGCATGAATGAGTGAGTGAGTGAGTGAGTGAATGTGAATGAATGAGTGAATGAGTGAATGAATGAGTGAGTGAGTGAGTGAATGCGTGAGTGAGTGAGTGAATGAGTGAGTGAGTGAGTGAATGCGTGAGTGAGTGAATGCGTGAGTGAATGAATGCGTGAGTGAATGAATGCGTGAGTGAGTGAATGAAGTGAATGAATGGAGTGAGTGAGTGAATGCGTGAGTGAATGAATGCGTGAGTGAATGAATGCGTGAGTGAGTGAGTGAATGAATGGAGTGAGTGAGTGAATGAATGGAGTGAGTGAGTGAGTGAATGCGTGAGTGAATGAATGCGTGAGTGAGTGAGTGAGTGAATGAATGTGAGTGAGTGAGTGAGTGAATGCGTGAGTGAGTGAATGCGTGAGTGAGTGAGTGAGTGAGTGAGTGAATGAATGTGTGAGTGAATGAATGCGTGAGTGAATGAATGAGTGAGTGAGTGAGTGAGTGAGTGAGTGAATGAATGCGTGAGTGAATGAATGCGTGAGTGAATGAATGGAGTGAGTGAGTGAGTGAATGGAGTGAGTGAGTGAATGAATGCGTGAGTGAATGAATGCGTGAGTGAGTGAGTGAGTGAGTGAGTGAGTGAATGAGTGCGTGAGTGAATGAATGCGTGAGTGAGTGAGTGAGTGAGTGAATGAATGCGTGAATGAATGCATGAATGAATGAATGAATGAATGCGTGAATGAATGAACTGACACTGAGCTGAGTTCATGAATGCGTGAGTGACCCATGAATGACGTGAGTGAATGACATGCGTGAGTGAGTGAGTGAATGATAATGACTGAAATGAGTGATATGAATGTGAATGAATGATGTATCACACTGTCTGTTCATTATATCACATACGTCAATGATGACAGAGTCATGCACTGAGAAATTGTATTTTCCTTCACCTTTTGACATATAAGAGACCACTGTAAAAACTAGATGAGCGATATAGGATTTTTATATCCAAAATGCCGCTATTTTTCAACTCATTTTTGCTGATTTGCCGATACGGATATATTTTATTTTGTTTGGAAACAACACCAAGTCTCTCCTGTGCAGATATTATAAACAAATTATTACTATTTTGGTCAGTTTTGAGCAAAAACATACTTGTTAGACCTAAATAAACAACACAAGTTTGTTTTAAAATGAAAGCACATTGAAAGCTTTGAAAATAACTATATAATAAAATCAAATCACAGATGTTTGTTTGTTTCTCAGACAGATGCGGAGGTAACATTCACATTATATTTGCAGATGGTCTAAAGCAAAAGAGCTGTAAAACCTTTTAGAGCTCCTTGTATTTAATAATCCATTTGAACATATATATTACTTTAATTAATAAATCTGTCATGGTTGTGATTTTTAATCATATAAGCTACAGCTTCTGTCCTTTAAAACAAAACTGACTCGTGATTTTATGAGTTATTGCTTAATTCAAAAACACAACTATTTAAATGTTATCTGTGTATTTTACTTTGATTTTATTACAAGGAAGCCTACAGCATTCGTCTTATCAGCAAGGTATATCGGCATCATTTTTCCTATCGGGCCGACGCCAA
Organism: Schizopygopsis pylzovi; assembly: GCA_027422435.1. NCBI lineage: Eukaryota > Metazoa > Chordata > Actinopteri > Cypriniformes > Cyprinidae > Schizopygopsis > Schizopygopsis pylzovi. Next base: position 2,356,728 of record CM049834.1, read on the forward strand.
TGTTTGCATTTCAAGCTTGTATTGCCGATCCCAATAACATTTTGATAATATTGTGCATCCCTTATATTTCAAAACAATTTTATTGTCTATTCTTGTACAGCTAAGCGTTGCTCACTTCTCAGAGACATGTGACCCTGGACCACAAAACCAGTCATAAGCTTTTGAAATTGAGATTTACACATCATCTGAAAGCTGAATAAATATTATTTCCATTGATGTATGGTTTGTTATGATCGGACAATATTTGAAAATCTGGAATCTGAGGGTGCAAAAAAAATCTAAATATTGAGAAAATCATCTTTAAAGTTGTTCAAATGAATTCTTAGCAATGCATATTACTAATCAATAATTAAGTTTTGAAGTATTACGGTAGGAAATTTACATGGAACATGATCTTAATATCCTAATGATTTTTGACCCATACAATGTATCGTTGGCTATTGCTACAAATATACCCGTGATACTTAATATGTGCTCCAGGGTCACATATTATGGTGCAACACTGTATGCAAATGAATAGTGACATCTGAAAAAGGCCTTGTTTTCTGCTTCTGAAACACATCCGTCTCGATCATGCCTGTGATTCACTGTGACTCTCACTTGATTACAGGCTCGGGAATGGTTTCCACATTGGCTGGCACCTGAACACCTTTCTCCCATTCCTGCCTCCAGGGGTCGGATAGGAAATAAAACTCCTCTGGGCTCAGTTGTGCTGAATCAGGCAGCTTCATGGCGGTGATAAAATCGGTCCGAAACACCTGAAAGAACAGAACACAAGCAACATTCAACAAGAAAGCATCCCTTCTCGCTCTGCTGACATTTTCACTGGCGCCGAGGCAAGAATTACATATTTAGCAATTTTGGTAACACTTTACAATAAGGTGTCATTAACTAACATGAGTGAACAATGATCAACACATTTATTACAGTATTAATTATCGTTAGTTAATAAAAATTAGTGGTGGGCATAGATACATTTTTTTAATCTAGATTAAAATGGCTCATTTGAATTCTGCCGAAGGCATTCAGAATATGTGTGCTAACGTTACCCAAATAATGACTAAAAGTCCTAAAGACCTAAAGCGCATCCTGTTTGCTTAAAAGCGCAACGTTTCGTTGTTATTCTGAGTGCACACAAATAAACGTAGAGTCTTTACAGATTCGAAAGATGTATTAGGCTACTTTTATCTGTATGACCAAAAATGACGGAGGTTTTAAGAGCAAGTGAGCGCACCGGAGCCTGTCCTGCAGCAAACGCGCTTCCACACAAACACTTCAATAGCGCACATTTCTCTAGGTTAACATCATATTGAGCGGCCATGTAAAGTTGCTACTACATACCACTGCTCCGTGTGTGTGTGTGTGTGTGTGTGTGTGTCCACTGCTCCAGGTGTGTGTGTGTGTGTCCACTGCTCCAGGTGTGTGTGTGCATGTGTGTGTGTCCACTGCTCCAGGTGTGTGTGTGTGTGTGTGTGTGTGTCCACTGCTCCAGGTGTGTGTGTGTGTGTCTGTGTGTGTGTGTGTGTGTGTGTCCACTGCTCCAGGTGTGTGTGTGTGTGTGTCCACTGCTCCAGGTGTGTGTGTGTGTGTGTGTGTGTGTGTATGCTCTTGGATGGGTTAAATTCAGAGAACACATTTCACTGCTGGTTATACTCTGTATAATTGTGTAAATATGTATATATATATATTTTTTTTTTTTTTTTTTTTTAAACCGATATCCGATAATGGTAAAATGCTTAAATATCGGAACAAAATAACGGTAAACCGATTTATCAGTCGATCTCTACTTATATCGTCGTAAATGTGAACCATCCTATCGCCCAGCTCTAAACTGCTCAAATTGGACATTTAGACATTAAGGAATTACAAGCATTAACGTCACGAAACTCTGTTAACTGCTTTGAAACATGTGTATTGTGAAAAGTGCCATGCAAAATAATTCACTCCATCTCATCCACTGGGGCGTGCGCTATTGGTCTATAATAATATCATAATTGTTGTTTTAATGATGTGTGAGCTGACAATATTAGGGCCATATGAAATCAGTTGAATTAGTTTCTAAATTCATTTTTTCCCGTTTTAATGTTTCTGGACTCCTTTTTTAATGGTCAAATTAAACTGTATTCATCAAAAAGAATGTCTAATTAATTAAAATAATGGAACTTATACAATTTAACATTAAAAGTGTAACAAAAATGACATGTTTTGGGCCGTATTAAATGCTGTATGTTTTCCTCACCTTGTTTTTTATTGTTAAATATACTTGTGTTTATTGCTGAAGCAGTATTTCTCACCTCAGACGGTTTCTTCTGCTCATGGCGCACCCATGTGCTGCTGGTCCCCGTGTTCTTTGACGACCGAGACCAGGTGGTCACATGACCTGCAACAGATCGAATATCTAATGAGCATCATTTACTCATCCTCATGGTCTTTTTTTATGGGTTTGAAATGGAAGCAAATGATGTGAGCACAATTGGAGGGGGGGGGGTACAAACACACTTAGATAATCATCTGACGGTGTAATTACAACTTAAGAAAAAATAATATTTTACCTAAAATTCATTAAAATGCATTTTGAAAGATGTCTCATTCTCTTGTGTAATGCGTGTTATTTAGCACAGAATTGCAAGCCGTTGATTAATTGTTGCATTAACCCTATAAATCCTAGCGTATCATATTTGATGAGCACTTGTTAATAAACCTGTCGCACACAATCTACTACATGCCTTCTGTTCTCTGATTGATTCGTTTAATGCCTTTTAGCACAATCCACCCGGTTCATGTGTTTTTTTTGCTATGAAGTTTTGTAAAGTGTTACCGCAATTTTTGTGCCAGAAAGCACAATATATGAAATACAAAACACTCAAATCTGTATGAACGCATAATATGAAATATTAAGATGTCATCACGGGAGACTGTTATTCAAACAACTGCTTTTAAAATGCAAATTGCAAAACGTTAATATTTTTATATTTTTGAGTGGGTGACTTTCCAAGAAAAAAACGTAGGTTGTGAGTTTATCCGGTGGTGTGTGAGTCAGTGCTGTAAGCACAGTACAAATGTTTGAGACCCTGGTCAGTTTTTTATGAATAAATAATATTTCCATTGATGTATGGTTTGTTATGATCGGACAATATTTGTAAATCTGGAATCTGAGGGTGCAAAAAAATCTAAATATTGAGAAAATCATCTTTAAAGTTGTTCAAATTAAGCTCTTAGCAATGCATATTACTAATCAAAAACAAAGTGTTGATATATTTACAGTAGGACATTTACTAAATATGATCTTTACTTAATATCCTAATGATTTTTGACAAAATAAAAATTGATAAATTTGACACATACAGTGTATTTTTGGCTATTGCTACAAATATACCCCAGCTTTTTGTGCTCCAGGGTCACATATAATGTCTAAACATCTGTAGTTTTAGGGGTAATGCATTACAAGTAACACGATTTATGTAATCCGATTATTATTTTTACTTTGCTTTTCCGAGTTATTGACCGACAGCTCTCATTGACTGCGCGTCCTCTACTGTACAGACGTGAATTTACATTTTCTTTTTCATTTCACTTTTGTTGTGAAAGGGCTTTTACATTTGCCAAAAATATACTTTTTAATATTAAAAGCAAACAAGCAAGACCAGCCCAGATAAGAAAACGTAACGCAAAAGTAACATAACATTACTTTCCATAACAAGTAACACAACTAGTTACTTTTTTAGTGAGTGACAAAATATTGTAATGCATTAGGCCTGCTTTTAATAATAACTTTCCCCAACACTTGATATCCGACCTTCAGCTAAACAGATATCTGATTCCTATTAGAAACCTTTTACCTACAACAGTAACTTTCTTAATGTGGTGTTATGAAGCAGACTCAGAGCTTCACTCTATATAGAAACACCGCACAGATGCAGGTAATCCACGTGTCATTCATTCAAACAATCGCGTCTTAAATGAATGTAAATAGGCGGGACAAAAAATTGTATATGAAAATATCAAGAAATGACTTTCTGATTATAGATTACAAAAGTTAGAAAAATTACAACTAATACAAGCATTACCAAATGACTACACAATCACATAAATCATGCAATGTTGCCGTAATTCTTAATGGCGTAATTGCTTATATCTAGTGATCGACCGATATTGATTTTTTATAACCGATACCGATACGTTTATGTACCCGATAACTGTTATGCAGAACCGATATTTATTTACTGTTATAAAGTACATAAATAACAAAGTGAAGCTTTGGTTTTTCCTCCTTTCAGTCGTCTGTGTGTGTGTGTGTGTGTGTTGTGTGTGTGTGTGTGTGTGTGTGTGTCCACTGCTCCAGGTGTGTGTGTGTGTGTGTGTCTGTGTCTGTCTGTGTGTGTCTGTGTGTCCACTGCTCCAGGTGTGTGTGTGTGTGTGTCTGTCTGTGTCTGTGTGTGTCTGTGTGTGTCCACTGCTCCAGGTGTGTGTGTGTCTGTGTGTGTCTGTGTCTGTCTCTGTGTGTGTCTCTGTGTGTGTCTCGGTGTGTGTGTCTCTGTGTGTGTGTGTGTGTGTGTCTGTCTGTGTGTGTGTGTGTGTCTGTGTCTGTGTCTGTGTGTCCACTGCTCCAGGTGTGTGTGTGTCTGTGTGTGTGTCTGTGTGTGTGTCTGTGTGTGTCTGTCTGTGTCTGTCTGTGTCTGTCTGTCCACTGCTCCAGGTGTGTGTGTGTCTGTGTGTGTCTGTGTGTGTGTGTGTGTGTGTGTGTGTGTGTGTGTGTGTCTGTCTGTGTGTGTGTGTGTGTGTGTGTGTGTGTGTGTGTGTGTGTCTGTGTCTGTGTGTCCACTGCTCCAGGTGTGTGTGTGTCTGTCTGTGTGTGTCTGTCTGTGTCTGTCTGTGTCTGTGTGTCCACTGCTCCAGGTGTGTGTGTGTCTGTGTGTGTCTCTGTGTGTGTGTCTCTGTGTGTGTGTCTCTGTGTGTGTGTCTCTGTGTGTGTGTCTCTGTGTGTGTGTCTCTGTGTGTGTGTCTCTGTGTGTGTGTCTCTGTGTGTGTGTCTCTGTGTGTCCACTGCTCCAGGTGTGTGTGTACTTGGGTGGGTCAAATACAGAGAACACATTTCACTGCTGGTTATACTCTGTATAATTGTGTATGTGACTAATAAAAAATAAAAAAAAACGATATCCGATAATGGTAAAATGCTTAAATATCGGTAAACCGATATATCAGTCCATCTCTACTTATATCGTCGTCAAATGTGAACTATCCTATCGCCCAGCTCTAAACTGCTCAAACTGGACATTTAGGCATTAAGGAATTACAAGCATTAACGTCATGAAACTGTTAACTGCTTTGAAACATGTGTATTGTGAAAAGTGCCATACTAATCAATTCACTCCATCTCATCCACTGGGGCGTGCGCTATTGGTCTATAATAATATCATAATTGTTGTTTTAATGATGTGTAAGCTGACAATATTAGGGCCCTATGAAATCAGTTGAATTAGTTTCTAAATTCATTTTTTCCCGTTTTAATGTTTCTGGACTCCTTTTTTAATGGTCAAATTAAATTCTATTCATCAAAAAAGCATGTCTAATTAATTAAAATAATGAAACTTATACAATTTAACATTAAAAGTGTAACAAAAATGACATGTTTCAGGCCGTATTAAATGCTGTATGTTTTCCTCACCTTGTGTTTTATTGTTAAATATACTTGTGTTTATTGCTGAAGCAGTATTTCTCACCTCAGACGGTTTCTTCTGCTCATGACGCACCCATGTGCTGCTGGTCCCCGTGTTCTTTGACGACCGAGACCAGGTGGTCACATGACCTGCAAGACATTGAATATCTAATGAGCATCATTTACTCGTCCTCGTGTTCTTCAAAACCTCTATGACCTTTTTTATGGGTTTGAAATGGAAGCAAATGATGTGAGCACAATTGGAGGGGGGGGGGGGTACAAACACACTTAGATAATCATCTGACGGTGTAATTACAATTTAAGAAAAAAAAAATATTTTACCTAAAATTCATTAAAATGCATTTTGAAAGATGTCTCATTCTCTCGTGTAATGCGTGTTATTTAGCACAGAATTGCAAGCCGTTGATTAATTGTTGCATTAACCCTATAAATCCTAGTGTATCATATTTTATGAGCACATGTTAATAAACCTGTCGCACACAATCTACTACATGCCTTCTGTTCTCTGATTGGTTAGTTTAATGCCTTTTAGCACAATCCACCTGGTTCATGTGTTTTTTTTGCTATGAAGTTTTATAAAGTCATTTTTGGCTTTACTTGATTATCCAGATGTCATTTTTTTTCAAATATGATCAGGATTTTGAGGAACGTTTATCTGTTCATCTCTCAAACACATCGTATTGCATGTTTTGATCATGAAACTATGCATTAAATATCATCTTGCCAGGACATATCGGCAGATAGTGACAGCTGATATTTGTCATTTTGTGTACAGTAAGTAGTCTGCTATGCTGTTTTAGAGATCTCATATCATCTTATATTGTGTCTAAATATCATACTCTGCACTAAATTGCATAGTTTTTCTCAACTGGGGTCTGTGAAGAAAATCAAGTTTTTTGAGTATTCCTGGATATTCTCACTATTTACTACTTGGTTATATTTGATCTCTAAAGATGTCATGCAGTGGAGAGAAGCTGTGTTTATCACTCACTGTCGGTGGTGTCAGAGTCGTTGCTGCTGGTGGAGTATTTCCTCCTCTTCATCTCACTCTCCATCTGTCAGCAAAGAAGGGATGAATAATGATCAGACTCTGAGAAGATGGCAGAAACGCATGCTGAAAGCTCAGTGTGAAGTGTGCTGGTGTCTCCAGTGCGTCACAGACAGGGGAGGAAACACTTCGCCGGCTGCTGGCACATTTGTGTGACTATAAAACAGGGCTTTTCCCTTTTATGCAGGTCTCTTCCGGTCGCCTCTCAGCCCAATATAGTTCACAAGAGACCGAAAACCACATTCGCCGATGCTGCCTACACTCCACATAGGGGCGATTTGGGGAAATAATCCAACTGCAATATTCCTGATATACATTGAACTTCTGATAAAAAAATAATAATAGGTTTCCCGGCTTGGTCATTTATTATGCACAGTACAATCAGATGACTGACTTTTAAACCGATTCCGGTTCAAACATACAAATATAAACATCACGTTTGGGCTCATACCCTAAAAGTGGCAATTTGAACAAGCTATAAAAATGATCTGTCGGTATTTTGAGCTAAAACTTCACATACACACTCAGAGTTATTACATCTCGTAAAAAGGGGCATAATAGGTCATCTTTAAAATGTAATGAAATGAGAACAATTTATGAAACATTGCTTTTTTATTATAATAGCACAGTACAAACTAAATTAGTGAAAAAATGCATTGGTTATATGATATTCCTTAAAAACATTATTATTAATATAATTATTAGTACTTTGAAAATTATGTTTTAGTATAAATATGGATAAAATAATAATATATAGAATACCAAAAACGTTTATTTTTTATTTTTTCCGAAGCATCCCCCTCTCTGGTTTGTTCACAAATCGCACCCCATTATTTATATATATATATATATATATATATATATAAAGTCTATCGTTTCATATTATGTTCTATCATTTATTTCGTGGTGTCGCAAAATACATTGTTTACGGTAATACCTTTTCATCATTTGAGTGACTGATCTTTATACCCCCCCCCACCCCCCCACGAGACGTGAAGGAGAGACAGAACAACCACAAAACCAGGAGCTCGTTACTAAACGAGGACTACATCTGTAGCATGCTCACGTGTTTTTAAGCACTGCAGTTTTAAAACAACCGATTTTAAGCCGTTGAAACTCAAACAACAGAGCTATATGCGTGCGCGTCTCTTTCTGTGTGAGAGGAGCGCCTTTTCTTTTCCACCGACTTTGAACAATTACATAAACACACTTATATGCGTCAGAATCCCTGTCTGTGCAAGTATCCTCATTAACACAGTGATTTAGGTCTTAAGAGAGTAAACGACAGAAAGAGAAACACAAACAGGAGTTATATTGGATCCGGACTTCGCTCTTAAAGGGGAAGCGTTCCTATATTGAGCCGGACTTCGCTCTTAAAGGGGAAGCGTTCCTATATTGGATCCGGACTTCGGTCTTAAAGGGGAAGCGTTCCTATATTGGATCCGGACTTCGGTCTTAAAGGGGAAGCGTTCCAATATTGATCCGGACTTCGGTCTTAAAGGGGAAGCGTTCCAATATTGATCCGGACTTCGCTCTTAAATGGGAAGCGTTCCAATATTGATCCGGACTTCGCTCTTAAAGGGGAAGCGTTCCTATATTGGATCCGGACTTCGGTCTTAAAGGGGAAGCGTTCCAATATTGATCCGGACTTCGGTCTTAAATGGGAAGCGTTCCAATATTGATCCGGACTTCGGTCTTAAAGGGGAAGCGTTCCAATATTGATCCGGACTTCGGTCTTAAAGGGGAAGCGTTCCAATAATGATCCGGACTTCGGTCTTAAAGGGGAAGCGTTCCAATATACGTTCATGTTAATCACAGCACACTGCTCTCTCACTGATCGACTAAATCACTTTTGAGACTTTAATCAGAATAAATAATGATATATTTATAATATGTATAGAAGCTATACATAACACATGTTAATTATATCTATCATAGATAGATAGATAGATGTAATTAACACAGTGAAGACTAATTAATTTACACAATGTATGTAGCGTTTCTTATTTATTAGATTTTTTTGTCCTATTGCTTGCAATTAGTTTCTTATCCTTATTTCATCACTGACTGTTTATTTATCTTCAGTGAGGTTGAGTTTCTCTCTTTAGGCTTGTATTAGTTTGATATTGACATTGGTGACAAGGATTATGGAAATGATATGGTATCAAAGATTTTAATATAATAAAAAACTTAAAAGAAAAAAAAAATCACTGTATCGTGATATATATTGTTATCGTGATATAAGATTAGTCATATTGTGATGTAAGATTTTGGACCCCTAAGAAGAACCAAAGCAACCTCGGCGTCCGATCGCAGGCCTTCGGCTCCTTGAGTTCTCTCCAGCGCTGGAAAGCTGATTTGATATTTACACGGTTCCTTCTTGACTTATCGATCCACAGAAGGAAATTTTCCACTTTTGTTTTTTTCCACCATCTCTATCTTTCTCACTCGGCTCGGCTGAGCACCGAACACTCTCTCCTCCTCATCATCATGAGTAGACACGCCCCTTACTGCTGATTGGCTACAAGTTTGTTTTGGTTCTCGGCCCCGACTCAGTTTTCTAATGCGTTTTTGAAAAATGACATACCCCACCTTTAACCGTCCCATGCTCCAGCGCGGTTATCGGTCACGCTGCATGCGTACCGCACCCGTGCCACGTCTTCAAGCGGACCAGGGCATGATTACACGAACCCTACTGGACACGGTACAGAGCAGCCACACTCGGGGTCAATCGTGCTCAAGCGTGGATCAGATATACCCTAGTGTGAGTGCATCCTAAATCTAAGTGAATAGAAGATAGCTCATAACTATAACCAAAAAATTATGAATTATAAAACATTGACAGCCAATCGAAATCATTTCTGCTTTAAAGAGCATTTAGTGACATGACACAACTGCATCGTATACTTAGAATACACTAATATAGTTATAGTTCTTGATGTAAACAGGCCTTAATAGTGTTACTTTACTGGATTGCCAATTTCACATGTATTTTGTTTATTTTCATAATACTGCATTTGTATTTAAATACATTTTCCCACACAGTATTTTGTATTTTAATCAATTTTGATGTATTTGTGCCCATCTCTGCTGGTAAGGGATGCATGGGTACAGCTCTGCGTCACGAGCTAACGGTGTGCACGGGCACGGAGCCACAGAGAAAGTGCACGTGAACAGGAGATTTCTGGGCGAGAGAGACACTGCAGTCCCCCAGGGAGAGAGAGAGAGAGAGTGCCATCTTCAGCTGTTCTCTCCTGCACATTACAGCCAATGCTGCTATTTTAGGAACAAATGAAGAGGAGCAAGAGACGCTCGCAGACCAGAGGAGCACAGCCGGATCAGAACCTGACGTTACCCCTGCTTTCAATCTCCGCTCATCATCACATGTGCATGAGGCAGGTCGGGAGTTTGAGGCTCACAGCTGAGACGTCTGAATTATCATGCTTGTGCTTTTTTTAAAACATCAATTTTTTTGGCATTTCGTTTTGAGAAAACTATCATCAAATACACACAGAAACTCAATGTGATAAACTCTACACGCCAAAATCAGCAAAGACAAAAACATTTGGTTTAACGAACTGACATAAATATTTAACTTAGTTCTGTACAGTGTGTGCTTCTTACTAATAATAATAATTAAAACATTATATCACAATATTTAGTTTGTTTCAACTTTAACAGTAAACCTCTGTTGGGCAGCACTTCATTTACTACAATGTAAAAATATACTGCATTTTACTTTAAGATATTTTCTTTTTTTATGTAAATTTTAAAGCATTTATCTAATTATTACTACAGTTTTTTAATAAGATTGTACTCAATTATAACAAAAAACAAATCTGAAACGTAAACATTTATGTGGGAAAAAAACATTAATAGGATTGCATTGTTGTTAAAATGTTAATAAACTGTTAAAGTTTAATGAATTTGATTAATTAGACATGCCTTTTGATTATCGCAATTTAATTAAACCATTAAAATAGAAAATAAATGGGTGAGAAAAAAACAAACTTATTTCTTGTGCCCCTAAAAGTGTAGAAACATCTCAAAGATCATCCAGAGAATTTAAATCTGTACCACAGCATTGCAATTAATTAAATATTTTCGTAATAAATTATCACAAATCTATGTTTTACTATGCCATTATAGGTTATGGATTGTAAAAATAAAAATTAAAAACAGTTTAGCATAAGGCTACAAGAAAAAGTGACAAAATGAAGGGGTCTGAATACTTCTGGAAGGCACATAAATGCACATATTCTCTGTTTCATAAAAAGCATCATCTCTCTGGGTGTAAAAATAAAATAGCGTCTGCACTAGACCTGACAGTAAACACATGACCAATGCATGCCTCTACAAACTCTTGAGATGGCACTACATGCACAGCTCTCTGTCCTTCATACCCCCCTAACTGTGTAACGCTGTATTAGTTGACTGCGACATCCACATCAGGAGACACACCTTCATTCTGCATCCCCATCATCATGTACAGAAACACACCCTGAGCAGTGCACGCCCGCCTCCTCTCCACAATCACTGGAGAGTGATGGAATCATCATCTTGCTCCACAGATTCAATATGTTACCTTGGCCATTCAATTACATGGCAAACACCCAGAGTCGTGTTATCCCGCCAAACACATTCTAAATTATGGCTGTGAGAACTTAACTACATCTGCTTCAAGATTCAATATCGTGTTACTTGAGCCATTAAGATTGCTACAGCGCAAAGTAGTTGTGGGTTTATTCCCAAAACAACATGTTGCAAAAAATGTATAGCTAGTGATTGAATTATTTGATAATGCGTTGCTAAATTCATAATTGAATATAAAACATGCATTTTTACAATAGACTTAAGCTAAACTGCAATGCATTTTTATATATACACACACACTTTTATTTAATAGCAGAACTGGGTTTTTGATTAAAATTGTTGGGGACTATTTTTTTCACATTTTATGTTGTTGCTAAATTACTTTGAATTGTCTCCATACATGACAAAAAAAAACAATTGTGAACTATAAATAAAAAAATAATTTAAAACTGAAATAATTACAATGCATATGTATCTGGGACACTTGATATTTAGCTCAGGGGCATTTCAATATCGGTTTTAGATGATACTACGCTTTCACAGACAAGGCTTAAGCCTAGTCCCAGACTAAAATGTAAGCTAAGCGGTTTCAGTTGAAAGAAACTTGCTCTGATTGATCTTAAAACATGTCAGTGCTTTTGTTTTGTCTCGAGATACACGTTCTTCGTATGTTTATGTATTTCTTTCTTCAGTGGAAAAGAAATGAAGGTTTTTGATGAAAACATTTCACGAATTATCTCCATATAGTGAGTTTCAATGGACTCCAAATGGTTAGATTCAGTAACATTAGTTTCAGTGCCGCTATAAACGATACCAGACGACGAATACGGTCTTATCTAGCCAAACGATCGGTCATTTAAAAAATAAAATATATGCTTTATAAACACAAATGCTGGCCTGTTCTGTTCTGAGAAATAAAGGAAAAGGTTATCACGTAAACCAGTGGTTCTGGAGTATTTCACAAAAGTTTAGAGGATTCAAGTTAATCTGTAAACATTATTTTATGCATAAAGTAAAAAATAAAAGCTAGTGTTATAATACAAATGAATAAACTCATTAGCTAAGTTAAATCAACACTATGATGGGTTAAATAAATAACCCAATTTACTGGGTCAAATTAACCCCAATGTGTTCTGTCCTATATTTACCCAACAATGGGTTAAAAACCCCAAATTAGGTTGTTTTAACTGTGTTTTTAACAGTGTATGCCAGCTTCAAAGAACCAAATAATCCCAGATCAAGTGAAATCAGCAACAACCAAATCCAGCTAACCGCGTTAGCGACGTACGAAGAACACGCCTCAGTGATGTTTTTGGGTAAGGCACAGTTATAAAAATGACTTCAATGTCCTAATCGAACTACGGCCTAATCCTGGCTTAGTCTAAGCCCTGTCTGTGAAACCAGGCCTTTTGGGTTTAAAGTAATCTGTGGCAAACTCAATTGAAAGGGTAAGATTTGGAAAGGCATAAGGTCCAGAGATCTGGAGAAGAGTTCAGAAATAATTCGGCTGCATTGAAGGTTCACCGAAGCGAGCTGAAGAATATTAACCTGAAGTCGATAATTCATAATTAAGTTACACATTTGCATGTTTGCTGTTCTTTGATTTGTGTTAATGGTCACATGCATGTAAACAAATATATTAAATTTTTTAGTGTTTTATCTTGATTGTTGCTATTTAAAAAAATATTTGTATAATGTAATTATTAGCTTTTCATTAAACTCACAAACCTCCTAGAGTACTTTCACAAACCCCAGTTTGGGAAACATCGACATAATCTAATGTTTAATGCACTTCACCTTGTTAATAACAACGAATGGAATATACTTTATATTTTTATATCAATATGGTACTTATCTTATTTAAATCAATTTGATAAACGAGTCAACAAGTAGTCTGATTATATTACCTAAAATGTGTAATGTAATGGATTACATTACTAACTACAATTTTTAATCATGTAATTTGGATTTTGGAGTAACGATAAACTGCAATTTGTACGTGATCTACCCAGCAATGATGCCAGCCCACATGAAAATATACTATAGTAATTTATAGTAAATACTAGGGATTTGACGAGAGCCGACTGGTCTCGTGAGAACGTGACGATATCCTCGCAAACATTGCGCCATTTACATTAGAGCTGCACAATTAATCGTTAAAAATTGCGATTCAAACACTCACGCGATCTTATTCCTGAGTGACAACGATTCAGCTGTTTACATCGCGAGTGGAGCGTGAGAAGCACGTTTTGTCGCCGCTCATGTTGATGAATCAGAGGGTCTCTTCCGGTCATTCACTGATATGTTCGGCGATAAAACATGCGCCGCTCAAGCTCCACTGACACTCGCGATGTGAAACACTCGTGCTGCTGCTGGTCCAGAAAGAGCCACTCCAACGGTCTTCTCAACCACACATCATTATTGATGTGTTACAGACATCTAAATAACAGAAGTACTGGGATAAAAGCTTATAGTTTGGGTATAAACACTTATTGTCCCTCAGGGGGGCGCCAGCACCTGACAAGGGGGGCGCGAGCATCAATTAATTCAGACATTCCCTTGAGGATTTATGAATACGAGCTAGCAAACCTTTATCCATCCACTAGGGGCAATCTGACTCCCGCTGTTAGTCGACAGAGTTGGCTGGAGTATCAGTAAGATGATTTACGGTTAGTCGTGTCAGAAATCCAACCACGGATTGGCATGTTGTTATTTCAGACACAGACATCACATTGAATCAGGTAAACTTGTTATGTTTCAGTATAATTACGCACGCTATATCAGCAGGGGCGGTTCGAAACCATTTTTAGCTGGGTTTCAGCCCCCCAAAACTATATTAACGATCAGGCCCAGTGCTGCTTCCTCAAGAAAGTGTTTCATCCTCACGTGTTTTGTTTAAGCCCATCTCAATGCGGTACTCACGCGCTGTGATAGAGCGTTTCTGAAGCATTTCCTCCGTCAAAGTGCACACCTGGTTTGAGGAGTATCCTAGTTGTGCGCGTTCACGTGTGAGTAAGGGCTAATTCTGGTATTGATCGAGGGGTAGGGGTAAGTGGATGGGGTAGATGCCCCTTAAAACCAAGCAGTGAGTAACTTAGAAAATAGGGGGCGCTATGTCATCAAGAGTTTTTACATTCATTCAAAACGACAAGTCTTAATAATCCCCCCCCCGCCCTTGGATTATTAATTTTGTGTATAACGTAAAACATGCACATGAAATGTTAATATTCTCTACTTATGATCGTTTAGGAACTAAATAATGGCGATTGGCCGATCAGACCTCGGTACTGTAACAAGCTGCGCACAAGCAGAAGCAATTTCGTCATTTCTCGTGCAAAATTGATCAAGCGCAGCAACTTTTGAAGTTCTTTTAAAAGACGACAACAGAAGCTATGATTTTTACCTTGATTACAATTGAAAGACATTCTCCTGACATAATGTATGCGTGACTGTGAGGGACTGAGAGGCGATAGGAGAGCAGACAGTATCCAACTTTGAAGAAAAAAAACATCTTGAGAGTCCAAAAGCATTCACTGCGCGATGAAGCCCGCTAGAATACAGTTAGAATGCCCTTATAAGATGATTTTTTTATCCGTCACATACACAATACAGAATATAACCAACAGTGAAATGTGTGCTCTGCATTTAACCCATGCAAGTGCACACACACTTGGAGCAGTGAACACACACACACACACACTTGGAGCAGTGGACGGACACACACACACACACACACTTGGAGCAGTGGACACACACACACACACACACACACACACACACACACACTTGGAGCAGTGGACACACACACACACACACTTGGAGCAGTGGACACAAACACACACACACACACACACTTGGAGCAGTGGACACATACACACTTGGAGCAGTGGACACACACACACACACTTGGAGCAGTGGACACACACACACACACACACTTGGAGCAGTGGACAAACACACACACACACACACTTGGAGCAGTGGACACACACACACACACACACACACTTGGAGCAGTGGAACACACACACACACACACACTTGGAGCAGTGGACACACACACACACACACTTGGAGCAGTGGACACACACACACACTTGGAGCAGTGGAGACACACACACACACACTTGGAGCAGTGGACACACACACACACTTGGAGCAGTGGAACACACACACACACACTTGGAGCAGTGGACACACACACACACACACACACACACACTTGGAGCCAGTGGACACACACACACACACACACACACTTGGAGCAGTGTACACACACACACACACACACTTGGAGCAGTGGACACACACACACACACTTGGAGCAGTGGACACACACACACACACACACACTTGGAGCAGTGGAGACACACACACACACACTTGGAGCAGTGGACACACACACACACTTGGAGCAGTGGACACACACACACACTTGGAGCAGTGGACACACACACACACACACACATGGAGCAGTGGACACACACACACACACACACACACAACATGGAGCAGTGCACACACACACACTTGGAGCAGTGGACACACACACACACTTGGAGCAGTGGACACACACACACACTTGTAGCAGTGGACACACACACACACTTGGAGCAGTGGACACACACACACACTTGGAGCAGTGGGCAGCCGACAATGAAACAAAAAATACCTATGTATGAGTTTTTACATTCGTTGCACAAGCAATGTACTTTTCTGTATATCAGCACATGCGCGAGGCTGTGAGCACAAATGTGCTATTAGTGCGTATCAACACGGTGTTTAATTGAATGAATGAATCAGTTTATACAAATAAAACTGCAATTCTCAATTTATCCAGAATCGTGCAGCTCTGGTTTACATGTTGTTTATTAGCCTACTGCATATAATTCATTAAAAAAGAAGTTTAATTTCATAAAGTATAAGTTGATTTCAAAATGCACCTACATTTTTTTTTGCATTTTGTGTTTTTCAGTTGAATAAAATACATTTTTTCCTTATATATTTCATCAAGGATTTTTTTTTTTTAAGTCAAAAAATGTAGTCTCGTGTCTCGTCTGGGATAAGGGTCTCATCACACCCCTAAAAAATACTAGTGTTTTTGAACCTTACTATAGTACAGTACTTGAATTTGCTGTGGTAATTATATAGTTGCTGTGGTAATATAACAACTACAGTAATATAAACAATTACGTTACCCAATAATGTACTAAACTATAGGGTATATTACACTACAATACACTAAAGTATACTACAGTATGTAATTACAGTTTATCAGTTCACTATAGTTAATATTACAGTATACGATAGCATTCATGAACTAAGTATTGTAAATACTATACAGTACTATAATACACTACTATAGTATGGTTCAAAAACATTAGTATTTATTATAAATTACTAGAGTATTTTTCATGTGGGTGTGCTATAATCTACAACACTTCATGATGTCAACTAACCACATGCATTCAACCCGTTTATTGTCCACTGCTCCAAGTGTGTGTGTGTGTGTGTGTGTGTGTCCACTGCTCCAAGTGTGTGTGTGTGTGTGTGTGTCCACTGCTCCAAGTGTGTGTGTGTGTGTGTCCACTGCTCCAAGTGTGTGTGTGTGTGTGTGTGTGTGTGTGTGTGTCCACTGCTCCAAGTGTGTGTGTGTGTGTGTGTCCACTGCTCCAAGTGTGTGTGTGTGTCCACTGCTCCAAGTGTGTGTGTGTGTGTCCACTGCTCCAAGTGTGTGTGTGTGTGTGTCCACTGCTCCAAGTGTGTGTGTGTGTGTGTCCACTGCTCCATGTGTTGGAGAGTTGAAATCAGGTCAACTTTATGGTAATGAGCTATGACGTGGTTCAGCGGGAACCAATCAGAATGTAGAAGTCCTCCGCTCGAGAGGATCCAGAGAACGCAGCCCGTAAACTTGGTTCCAACCGCATTAGTTCCCAAGCATTTTAGCGCTAGAACGCTTTGTTTTTCAACGGGAATGCTATTAATTTCCTCAAAACAACATAGATTTGACCAATCACATTACGGCTACACTTCAACAGGACAGTTTGTAATGTAGGCTGTGCACAAATGAACATTAATGTTAAGGCTTGGAGCAGTGGACACATACACACACACACACACACACACTTGGGAACAGTGGACACACACACATACACACACACACTTGGAGCAGTGGACACACACACACACTTGGAGCAGTGGACACACACACACACGCTTGGAGCAGTGGACACACACACACACGCTTGGAGCAGTGGACACACACACACACACTTGGAGCAGTGGACACACACACACACTTGGAGCAGTGGACACACACACACACACACACACACACACACTTGGAGCAGTGGACACACACACACACCACACACACACACTTGGAGCAGTGGACACACACACACACTTGGAGCAGTGGATACACACACACACACACACACACACACACACACACACACACTTGGAGCAGTGGACACACACACACACACACATGGAGCAGTGGACACACACACACACACTTGGAGCAGTGGACACACACACACACACACACACTTGGAGCAGTGGACACACACACACACACACACTTGGAGCAGTGGACACACACACACACACACACACACACACACTTGGAGCAGTGGACACACACACACACACTTGGAGCAATGGACACACACACACACACACACTTGGAGCAGTGGACACACACACACACACACACACTTGGGAGCAGTGGGCAGCCAACAATGAAACAAAAAATACCTATGAATGAGTTTTTACATTCGTTGCACAAGCAATGTACTTTTCTGTATATCAGCACATGCGCGAGGCTGTGAGCACAAATGTGCTATTAGTGCACATCAACACGGTGTTTAATTGCATGAATGAATCAGTTTATACAAATAAAACTGCAATTCTCAATTTATCCAGAATCGTGCAGCTCTGGTTTACATGTTGTTTATTAGCCTACTGCATATAATTCATTAAAAAAGAAGTTTAATTTCATAAAGTATAAGTTGATTTCAAAATGCACCTACATTTGTTTTGCATTTTGTGTTTTTCAGTTGAATAAAATACATTTTTTCCTTATATATTTCATCAAGGATTTTTTTTTTTAAGTCAAAAAATGTAGTCTCGTGTCTCGTCTGGGATAAGGGTCTCATCACACCCCTAATAAATACTATAGTGTTTTTGAACCTTACTATAGTACAGTACTTTAATTGTTTGTGGTAATCATATAGTTGCTGTGGTAATATAACAACTACAGTAATATAAACAATTACGTTACCCAATAATGTACTAAACTATAGGGTATATTACACTACAATACACTAAAGTATACTACAGTATGTATTACAGTTTATCAGTTCACTATAGTTAATATTACAGTATACGATAGCATTCATGAACTAAGTATTGTAAATACTATACAGTACTATAATACACTAATATAGTATGGTTCAAAAACATTAGTATTTATTATAAATTACTAGAGTATTTTTCATGTGGGAGTGCTATAATCTACAGCACTTCATGATGTCAACTAACCACATGCACTCAACCCGTTTATTGATTGAAATGCAAACTAGACTGATTAATAAAACGCAGTTCCACCGATGAACGCATGTTACACTGGACTGACATAAACCTGTTTCCCCGCCCCTCCGCGTGACGTCACGCCCCAGCGTGCCGTGAGCAGCAGTAGACTGTAGGGGGCGTGGCAGATGACCCGCAGGGTGTTTGTGAATCTGAAGCATGCTAGGCCACTCAGTGCTCATAACTTAGCATGTCACTAAAACAAACCACTGATTTGAGTTTAAACAAACGATCTGTGTTCAGGTTCAGCGCACTGCACTTTCAAAATAACTTTAGCAGTCGCAGAGTGAACACTCCCAAAGAAACTAACCTTACAGAAGAGTTTATCAATAATGACGGATCATAGACAGGTTTGCACTCGCATCAGTCTCAGTTAGAACTTGCCAGAATTCAGCTTAACTTAATAATATCACACTCATCTGGAGATCAGATGCACTCATTCTGAACGCGTTCTTCCGCTTTAACGTTACCTTATTTGCGGTTTGCACAAGAGGGACGTCCTCGATGCACAGAAATCAGGGGATCATCTGAGGCCAGGCACATGTAGATGTAACGTTATTCCCCTCCACAGCAAGAAATAAAAGTTACTGTCGGCGGATTGAATCCACAGCAGCGCCGTTATCCGTCGACTTCGCGGTTTTTACACTTATTACGGCAACGGTTGTCGGTCCGTCATCCCCAAAATTGTTTTTGAGAAAAGCGTTCCCTCAGAATCCTGCAAAGAGAAGCGCACTAACTGCTCCAGTGGCGTGACAAGCCATCGCGAATTGCGACAACGGTTTTAATTTCATTTCTGTCCGGGATGCCGTTAAATATTCCGTTCTATCGTAATCAAGACCGGCTGAGGTGAGGCATCTCTCAAGCTAAAGCAACATAAGCTCACACTTATAACTCTTTTGGCGCCATATTAATGACGTATCAAAAATTTCCGTTAGCAGCGAGCGAAGAGAACCCAGTTACTGCT
>CM049834.1:2381602-2431318 GCA_027422435.1 Schizopygopsis pylzovi
TGACTGTGTGTCTATCCCTCACAGCCTAGCTTTCTTTTGAGGAAAGTTGAACTGTATGCTGACACCAAATCGTATATTTATATGAAAACCGGATGTTGTTTTCCGCCGAGGCTTATTTGCCCCCGTCACGAGCGGAAGAGGAGTGACGTCATCGCGCCGGCCCCAAAATGTCGGCCATGGACGTGGAGGATTTCATCGGACAGAACAGGGAGCTGTCGGATTTAGTCGACACGTTTCGCAGCATTTCCGAGAGCGAGAAACACTGGACGAGCAGGAGGGAGTTTATATTCCGAAACATCAACGATTACGAAGACCCTCACCTGGATCAGCTGCTCGCGCTGTCTATGGTGTGGGCGAACCACGTGTTCCTGGGCTGCAGGTCAGAATAAAAGCACTCGCACACGATTACGAAACGATGAAACCGGTGGAGATATCGACAAACACTGCTGTAATCGATCAACTGTGACGGTTATACAGCTAGCATGTATTACAGCAAACTATGTATTATTCTGAGAACAATACAAACCATTTTAGTGCTTTCAAACGATTAATCGCATCCAAAACACGTTTTTGTTTACGTGTGTGTGTGTGTGTGTGTGTACTGTGTATATTTATTACGTCTATATAAATACACATACATGTATATATTTCAGAACATTTTTCTGTTTATATATTAAATATATTTATCTGTAATATAAATATATACATGTCATTTTTTTCAAAATATTTAATATATGTGTATTTATATATAATATACTATTATTATTAAAAATATATATTCTATATAATATACACAGTACACACACACACATATATATATGTAAATAACAACTTTTATTTTGGATGCGATTAATCGTTTGACAGCACTAATTATTAACTGAGCGTCAATAATAACTGCGGAGTAAATTAGTAGTGATGATGATGATAAATTCAGCTTTGATCATAGGAATAAATCACAGTTTACAATATATTCACATAGAAAACGTATTGTAATATTTGAATAATTGTTACTGTACAAAGGTCTCATTGAGCAACATAGATTTATTTACAAACTGTAATTGCATTTTAAATTGAGTAAAACATGTTAAGTGTCTGTAATTGCACTAAATACTTCTATGACTATCATGTCACTGCGAAAACATTTTTAACCTCTTGATTGAAAGGTGAAGTTCAGTTTTATTTCTAGAGCACGGAACAAAGCCAAAGTGCTGCACAACAACCCGTGAAACACAGCGTCGAGGTGTAACTGCTGTGGATGCGTGTAGTTTGGGGGATTGTGTAAAGACTGAAGCGGTGTTTGTAGGTATGATCCGGGGCTGCTGGAGAAGGTGAACGAGATGGCAGAAGGGGTCGTGGTGGAGGACGCTCCTGTTTTTAAGACCAGAGATGAAGTGATGAAACAGCAGAAGGTAAGCTGACGCGTGTGTTATCTGTGGAAGCCCGTTTCTGCCACGGGATACAAGAAATCAAAAAGCTCCATCTGAATGTTTATCTCTCATTTCTGAAAGTCAATAGCTCCTTTCTCACAGTAATACCAGCAAGGGCGTAACCATGGTATAGATATTGGGGGGGTCCAAATGTGAGCCCTCCCCCAGATATTTAGTTTTTAGTTCAGTCGCGGATCAGATCGTAAAAACAAACAGGCCAGGCCATCAACGAATGAATAGAGGCTTATCAATGGAGTGGGAAGCGCGGGAACTCCTTGGTCTGTGACTCCAGCAGTTCATTATTCATTACCTACTTTTTAGGTGTCTACTTGCTTATCGTCTGAAAAAAAAGGCGAATGTCCGCCTGTTCGTCCTGCTTCTTTCTTTTAGCTCCTACCTTCATTTCATTTAAGCACCAGTGACAGTTGGACTGAGCGGTTTTTTCAAACGATGCCGCGAGCCGGCGTTTACGGGCTCAACCAAGTGTACAATCGAGGGGGGTGGTCACACAGTTTTGTTTCCCTTGTTTTTCCTAAATTGAAAGTAAATCGGAAATAACAACAGATCCACTAGGCTACAACCAGGGTTCATAAAAGGAGGGCATATCATATGTCACATATTACAATATAATAGGCCTATTATTGGGGGGGACAGATTGGTATTTTTGGACACGTCCCCCCCAAAGTATATGGTGGTTACGCCCATGAATACCAGTATATTGCCGTACAATTACCGGAACGACTTTACCGGAAAGCCTGGAATACACTACGTGATTTTTGCCCTGATTTTCCAGTTGAGGAAAGTCCGAGCCAGTCTGTGTATTACACAGACAATCTCGTAGTGTATTATGGGCTGCACGATATATTGCATGCGATAGTTATGCGTATCTTATATAGCGTGTTCTTTCACTCCATGATTCAGTTTATTAAAATGCATTAAGATGATCGCAAAATTCAAGATATGGGGCAGAAAATGTATATATTTACGTTTCACATAGTTAAAAGCAAGCAAAGAGTGCTGTTTTTTCTTCAAAATATGCACGATTACAAATGTGATATTGATTTTATACAACAGGTCAATAAACAATGAGTTAATATTAAGATACTTACGTTTTAGACACCATAATGTCTGTTTTTGCTGCATTTCGCCGACAAAACATACTTCCCAACAACCATAGCACTGTGTTGCGTCTCTGAGCAACATGAGAGTGATTCGTTCATGAATGATTCAATGAATCGTTTAAATGACTCGGTTCACTCGCAGTGACTCACTTGTTAACAGTGACGTGTCTGCCACCTGCTGGCGGTTTAATTTCACATTTAAAGTCTATTTTCGTTTTTAAAATCATTTTAAATATCAGTATTCAATGTCAAAAAAATATGCATTTGTAACTGTTTAAAGCACTCCATGTCCCTCTGAGCTGCATTAAACAGTGTGTAAATACATCTAAAGATGCAAAGATTAATTTTGATAATACTGGTTTCATTTGTTTGGTAGCAGCCTAAATGTGTGTTATCTTAATTAAATTACAATTTGACTCAAAAGATGAACACTTTTAGAAAAAAAAAGCTTTATTAAAGGTAAAAATCAATTTAAACTTAAATGAAAATATTGATTAATCACTGATGTGAACTGAGCACACAGAATATGAATAATATCATAAACCGTAGCTGTGCACGGTAGTCAGATATCAGCACGATAACACACTCGCAAAATATCATCTAATTATCGTTATATCAGTTTTTTTTCAATATCGCACACCCCTAGTGGAAACAGGCTTCTGTAATTATTTATGCTAATGAGTCAACAAGCAGATTTAAATATAAATGTCTGCCTGCTCATCATACAAAGTGAGTTTTTGTTTTGCTTCAGAATATGCCAGATGAGTGTTATGGATTAATTTCATATTTTAAACATGCTTTTTGAAGCAGTTTGTTGCTGGCGAGGTGGGCTTTAATAAAGTCTATGCTGTAGACACACAAACTGTTTTCAGATCAGTACTCTGTGGTGTTTCTTTCGGCCTAAAACTTCCAAAAAGCTGCTTGAAATTCAGTGAAGGACCGATCATTATTTGGCCAAGAAAATGGGCCGATTGTAGATTTTTTTCTGTGTATAAGAAAAACAATGAAAGAGTAGATGAACAAGATGTTTATTTGCTCTATAATGAGCTGATCTGGCCTAAAAAACAAAGATCTGTAGCCATGTCAAATCTGAGACTCATGATTCAAACATGCATGCATCATGAGCAGATGTTTATCTCGTCTTTGCATCCAGACCCTGGCTGATGTTAATGTCCATAACATACTTCCACACTAATGGCATTCTGGGACGTGTTTGCAATATGCGGTTAGTGTGCAAGTCTGGAACAGAGCAGTAGGGGTGTGCGATAATGACAAAAAATGATGTTTTCTGTAATATTGTTGATGATAATTTGATTTTATATATAGCTGAGTGTGTTATTGTTGGTACTTCGGCAGGTTTAGGACTGCCGTGAAGCTCTTACCTTTATTCAGTTCAAGTAGTGAGACACTATAGGGCTGTTACCAATCGATAAATCAACTAAACAGTGTTTGCAGTGCAGAGGTGGCACAGAATCTGCATCTGAAGTGGCACAGATGACTGTTTAACGCAGGACAGGGATGCATTTAACCTGCATTAATAATGTGTTGATGCTTACGGGAATACAACCTGGATACTGATATTGAAAGTTTCTGCAGATTTTATGAAGGTAAATTAAAGAAAATGTTAGGAATGTGTCAATATGGTCTCTAAATGTAAATGTATTTTTTTCCGTAATGCTTCAAAGTTTGAAAACACACAAACACAATCTTAGCTCTGCTTCCACTTCTACTCCTCACACTGCAAAAAGTGCTGTTCGTCCTCATATTTGTGTCGTTTTATAGTGCAAATGTCTAAAGATTATTACGTTTTAAATTGAAGTGAGTTTATGATCAAAACAAGAACACATATCTACCGTTTGGCTCAGAAAAATCTGCTTAATTCAAAGGGAAACATCTTTTCATACCTCTTGTTTTAAGCATAAACTCACTAAATTTACTTCAGTTTCTCAGAAAACAAGCCTTTTTGTATCTCAATCGGATGTATGTTGATTTAATGATGAGTGTTTTAGAAGACAAGACAAATAGATTTTTATTTTTGAAATGCATGCAATATTTCATGTGTAAGGGAGAATATAGATCAGAACGGCATACGTTTTGCACCAACAAGCAGTGTTAATAATTCACTAATTTTATCGTTTGAGAAAAGGAGGAATCGTGATAATGCCTAAAGTCATTTCTATTAATTAAATCACGAGTTGAAGCTGACGGGATGCATCGAGTGAAATGACCGACCCAAATATAATGCAAATAATGTGTTGTTTTCTGCAGAGGTGACGCCTGCACGACTCGTGTTTCATCCACTTAACGAGGAACTAATGAAGAACAGCCTGAGATCTGTGGATCTGCACCATTTGACTCACACGTTGTAATAACGTCTAGCTTGTTGTATCCCTAGCTGTACATGTTGTGCCATTTTTACTATGCCTGTTTTAATAATTAGCTACAATAAAAACGAATGCATTCCAAGTCTGAAAATGTTTATTTTTCACAGCATATTAGAAGTATAAATGCTCTTATGATAAACTAACACTGTCATCCAAGCATTACTCGCCTGATCTCTCAAACGCAGTTTAGAAGAACAAGTCCTTGTTTTATTAAACCGAAGCAAAGACACGTGAGCACCATCAAATACAGATACAAAAACTGATTCCCACAGTCCATCTCCAGGTGCATTTAAAGGCATGTTCTCAATATATTAATGATGGATATATTGCACTGCATTCAACCGCATCAATCTGACAACAGTATGAATTGTGTTAGCAATAACTTATCATGCAGTTCAAAAAAACAAAGCACACAAATGTTGTCGATTTCGTGACTAATCCCATGAATGGCGTTACGAGTCGACCCAGCTCTGCTCCACGATGGCCGACACTCTCTTCTCATACTCACGCTTGTTCTCCTGATAGAGCTGAGCCGCTTGACTGTTGGCTGGGCTGTTTGGATTGGGCTCGTCTAATAGAGACTGAAACAACCACACAAATCTCAACCCGTGTTCAAGCTCTCCAGAATAATACAAGCACAAAAATGGTCATTAACCCCTTAACTGTCACCCCCCCTTTTTGAAAAACTTGAAAGTGCACTATTTAAAGTTAAATTGTTATAATTCATGAATGCTTTTGAATACAGACCTAAGGTTGGTCTCTTTTTAAAGACAATCAGCAGATTATTGCAGAAGTGAAATCATTTCAAAAAATGAAAGTATAAAAAAGTTATACAAGTTTAAATTTACTGTAAATAAAATGTAATGTACAATTATTATTGTATATTATATAAAATTTTACAAAATATGTTTTAATCCAAATTTGGCAAAAAATTAAAGCCATATGTCTAAATAAGTTGTGTTTCAAATTTGAAGTTGATATATAAAAAATTGAGGTTACTATGCAATTTTGTTTAGGCGTTATACCACAAACAGCCACCGGGTGCCATTCAAACCCCATTGAATTTTTTGTATGCACTTTTCTGTCACAAATGTATCAATTTCTCTCCCAATATTACTCTTATCACAAAATGACCACCAAATATGGAATCTTGAGACTCAGACCTTTCCAATGATATGTATTTTGTCAAGATTATAAAAAGTTGTGATTCTATAAGACCGTAATACATTTGGGATATGACACCTCCCACTAAAGGGGAGGAGCCCGCTAAAAGATTTTAAAGTACCATTTCTATTGTAACGCAATGTCCGATTTCAAAACGGTTTTCACAGGATGAATTTTGAGATTATAAGCTTTCAAATGATATATAATAAATTATGATTACTAAAACATGTGATAGGAAACGAATATAATTTTTGTCAAAGATCAGAGCTCCTGTTATGGTGTATATGTTTTGAGGTGCGCTCTTGTCATAAATTAATCTATTACTGCTCCTACATAATTTTTTACAACAAACAGTGGTACAATATCTATTTAGGAGTCTTGGACCTTTCCAACGATATATAGTTTGTCATGATTAGATTAAGATTTAATGGTAATATATTGAAGTAAAGTTAGGCGTCCCGTATACGGGACGGCGACAGTTAAGGAGTTAAACATCAGGCTCAACTAGGTATCAGATGTTCATGTTGCAATAACTGCCGAAGCTGAAATAAGTTGCAAAAGGTGTTAATAACACGTTACAATAAGGTTGATTAGTTAAGACCGAACAATACTTCTACAGCATTTATTAATCTTAGTTAATTTCAGCATTTACCAATGCATTAAGATCACAAGTTGTGCTTTAGT
The DNA here is from genome assembly GCA_027422435.1 of Schizopygopsis pylzovi. Classification (NCBI taxonomy): domain Eukaryota; kingdom Metazoa; phylum Chordata; class Actinopteri; order Cypriniformes; family Cyprinidae; genus Schizopygopsis; species Schizopygopsis pylzovi. Next base: position 2,388,383 of record CM049834.1, read on the forward strand.
TACTGCACTGTGAACTAACAAACGACTGTATTCATTAACAAAGATGAATAAATGCTGTAATGTGTTGATCATTGTTCGTTAATACATGTTAATGAATGACAGCTTATTATAGTGTTACCGTGTATAATAACTTATAACACAAATTATACATTTTTTTGCATATCGTTTAATTGTATTTAAATGTTTCAAACCGATTAAAGCACAGAAGAATTTAAGAACAATTAGTTTTAAAATAACATCTCGTTAGTTAACAATGAGAAATAGTTACGTTTGTTACAGAAGTTGTTAATGTTAATTAAAAGAAAACGGTTGAACTTTGTTAGTTGTTAACTCAGGTCCATTAAATAATAGTTATTAAACATTAACTGAGATTAAAACGTGCATTAGAAGTAGTTTTCATTCTCAGTTAACTTAATGAATTAATTTTAGCATTACAGCTGTTGATGGGAAAAGTGTTCATTAAATATTCTAAAAATCTGAATAATTATTATTCACTATATTTTATAGTGCCTTCTATAACAATATAATGCATGTTTATTATTGTGATATATTGTATATCGCACACGCGTATCAACACTATTCCTTATCATAACTATCAAAAATTCATTCATTTTCAAGATTTAAAACAATGCAGATATACACGTGTATTTTAATCTGAAATATTGTTATTGAATAATAAAATGTGACCCTGGCCAACAAAACCAGTCATAAGTGTCCGTTTTTCGAAATTGAGTTCTCTATCATAGGTTCACTTATGCTGCGTGAAAGCTCTTCACACGTTGGGAACGCCCTCTGGCTGAAGATTGTCTGAAGCCCTTATAGAATCACGCCAAACCATTGGCTGATGGCGCGACGCCGCCCCTGACGCACTCACGTCGTCAGCTTATATCCTCAGATTTCTCTGCCTTCACGAAGCGGCCATACTGCCCTTCGGTTGCGATTTTTCTGACCCAATTTTACATACTTCGGACACGGATTCTCCGTTTGCACTTCGGCGACTGCTTACAGCGGAACTTTGTTTCTCCTCGCGGTGAAGTGCCATGGAGTATCGCCGTTGTCAAATCGCCGTCCGCGACCTGGGGTTCGGATGTTGAGTTCGAGGCTATGGAGAGTGAGCAGACAGGCCTCGCCTTTTCACCGGTTGAATTCGCGCACGAATATCTTTATCCTAGCCCGGGGGCACGTGACACCGTCTCCTTCGGGCTAGATGATATACTGCTAACAGCAGCCTCCGACTCCGAGGATTTCGGGCCTGCTTTAGCGGATGCGCTCCCGCCTAGCGGCCAGGAGGCGCAGCCTTCAGCGGCCTACTCTGAGCTCGTGGACGTGCTTTCGCGCGCCACTGAGAAGCTCTCTCTGGATTGACCCGATGAGCCCCGCGAGTCTCAAGCATCGAAACTCGACGAGCGGTTCCTTAGAGGCATGAATTCCAGAGCTGAACGGAGGAAGCTGCCATTTTTCAGCGATCTGCATCAGGAGATCTGCAGATCCTGGAAGCAGCCTTTTTCCTCCCGCCTTACTAACGCGGCAGCCGCTGACTTCACCAACCTTATGGGTTCTGTGGAGCAGGGTTTAGCCGCAATACCTGTGGTTGAGGACACTTTGGCCTCCCACCTTTCACCCTCTTTGGCGCCTTCCTGGAAGTCTCGTCCCCTCCTTCCAACTAAGCCATGTAGGACCACTTCCGCCCTTATCGGAAAGTCCTACATCGCGGCCGGTCAGGCAGGCATGGCCCTCCATACGATGGCCATCCTCCAAGCCTACCAGGTGGACGTGCTCAAGGAGATGGATGAAGGGCTCCAGGGTCCATCTGACTCCAGAGGCTGTGAAAGAGCTGCGCAGAGCCACTGACTTGGCTCTGAGAGCTACTAAGCACACCGCACGCGCCGTGGTGCACTCTATGGCGGGTTCAGTGGCCGCAGAGCGCCATTTGTGGCTCAATCTCACTGAGATTCATGAGAAGGAGAAGGTGTTCGTGCTGGACGCACCCATCTCACAGTCTGGGTTATTTGGGGAGGCGGTTAGCTCGGTAGTGGAAAAGTTCCGCTCGGCTAAGACGCAGTCAGCTGCTCTTAAGTAGTTTATGCCCAGGAGGACGAGGGACGATTCCACTCCCTCCTCCTCCTTGTATAGAGAGCAATTGCTGCCCAGAAAGGAGCCTTCTGGCAGGAGTGGTGCCCAGGCTGCGCATCCTCCCCCGACTACGGTCTGGGAAGCCCGTGGCCGGCCTTTCCCTCGCCAGTGACCACGCAGACGAGTTGACCTGAAGCGGCCCAGCAGACCTGCCGCTTCGGCTCCTCCGAGTCGTTCCTGACCTTCGAGTCGGGATGAGGAGAGCTGCATCACCGCCGCGAGGCCAGACCGCAATAGCGTATCTGCCCGCCTCAAACACGCTCTCCTCACTCAGATCGGTCACAACCACCCCTCGAGGTTTGGTGTGCAGAAAGAGTATATCCTCATTTTTCTTCGGCCTGGCAGTTGGGGGACGCGTCGGTCTTTCCCCCTCTACAGTACGTCCTTTTGCCGCCAGCGGGCCACGTGTTAGGGGACACAGTTGGTTCTCTCCTACAGCGTACGGAACCCGTACCGGCCGCCTTTCAGTCCAGCACTTCACTCTCCATCAACCCAAACAAGGATGCCGAGGGCTTTCCTTCGTGGTGAAGGGCGTCACTGCTTCCAGGCCTTCTCGACACCCCAACTCAGGTATGTCTTCCTTTGCACGACACTCTGCTTCCTCTATCGCATTTCATTCACGAATGGGAGCGTCTACAAAATTACTTATTTTCAATATAAAAAGTGATTGTGGACTGGATTTTTTTTAACTTTTATCACAGTCTTGGGCATGTCCAAGATTAGGAAAAACATTGGCTTTGATGCATTTTTAGTTTTTGAGCAGGATCAGATTTAAATTTTTTCTCCCTCATTTACTGTTCGTGGCTGTTTTTGCCCCATTGACTTCCATTATAACTACATTTTTTGATTGCAAAGCCATGACACCATATAATCATGCATTTTTGATTGTTGGTGGTTTTCCCTGTTGGGAAGAGATAAAACTTGACATTTTTACTGTTGATCATGAAGTAGCACAATTAACCCTTTAGATAGGCCTGTGCAAAAAAAAGCTTAGTTTTTAGCTTTTATATGGAGTCATATGGAGTATAACAGCATATTATAGTATGTGTGTGTGTGAGAGAGAGAGAGAGTGTGTGAGAAAGACCTTTGTGCACTTACCTTGATCGTCTGAGAAAATCTAAATATGCACCTCAGCTCTCAGAACTACATGGAGTAAACAAAAACAAAGTAAGTGTATTTATGCACCTGCTGCCTTTTGATGGTGAGAAGTGCAGACTAAATAAAAACAAGATAAGTGGATTTAAACCCTTGCATACCATCCTGCTGGTCATTTGATGGTGAGAAGAGCAGCAAGCAACATGAGAAAGGACTTGACTTGTACCAAAGTTTTAGAAATTATTATGCAGCCTGACCCCTCCAGCGAGCTGCAGTATGTATTGTCACAATTCACAGATTACAACCGCTGCAAGGGAAGTGTCGAAAATCTACACCAGGTATGTGCCATTACACATTTGTTTCTACATGCATCCTATTCTCAGTCTCAGTCTCCTGCAGCTGTCCCTCCAGACACAAATCCACAGACAGCAGCAGGCACCAGCAGCTCAGGAGTGAAAAGGGGAACATGCAAGTGGTGCAGAGGACAAAAAAAAAAGAACACTCAGCTCTTGCATCTGTTGTGGTGGACACACTTGCAAAGAACACCAAGTGATATGCTGCAAGTCCTGCTGGAAAGACTGATCATACACACACACACACACACACAGAGACACACACTAAATACTTAGAATAATTGTTTAGTTCTCCATCCATCCTCAACTCTTGCACCATTGTTCAGTTTATTAGAAGTTGTTGTTGCATTTTGGTTCATAATAAATTATGTTCATAAATCTAATGCAGAGTAGATTGTTTACAGAAAAAAATTGAAAAGTGTATCACTGAAGGATTTTAAGGTTTTAAACTGGCTTTATACATGGCTCTTTACATCAAGAAAAGACTAGCATTTCACACATAGGCCATCTGTACTTCTCACCATCAAAAGGCAGCAGGTGCATAAATACACTTACTTTGTTTTTGTTTACTCCATGTAGTTCTGAGAGCTGAGGTGCATATTTAGATTTTCTCAGACGATCAAGGTAAGTGCACAAAGGTCACTCTCTCTCTCTCTCACACACAAACACACACACACTCACACACACACATACTATAATATGCTGTTATACTCCATATGACTCCATATACAAGCCAGAAACTAAGCTTTTGTTTGCACAGGCCTATCTAAAGGGTTAATGGTGCTACCTGGTGATCAACTGTAAAAATTACAAATTTGACCTCTTCCCAACAGGGAAAATCACCAACAATCAAAAATACATGATAATATGGTGTCATGGCTTTGCAATCAAAAAATGTAGTTATAATGGAAGTCAATGGGGCAAAAACAGCCACGAACAGTAAATGAGGGAGAAAAAATGTAAATCTGATGCTGCTCAAAAACTAACAATGCATCAAAGCCAATGTTTTTCCTAATCTTGGACATGCCCAAGACTGTGATAAAAGTAAAAAAAATTCCAGTCCACAATCACTTTTTATATTGAAAATAAGTAATTTTGTGTGTTTTTTTTCCAAAATCAGTGACATCATTTATGAACTTGGCAATTAAGGAGTAAAAATCATGGATTTTTTTATTTATTTTTTTAGTTTTGATCAGGACTGAGGTTGATTAACAGATTTATGCAAAAAAAATGGTAAAAAAATATTTATCAGATCAATTTTTACAGCAGTTAATTTAGTGGATGTTTTCATCCCGAACATAACGAAAGGGTAGTGAATTTGAACAATGCACAAGGGTTAATACATGTTAATGAATGACAGCTTATTATAGTGTTACCATGTATAATAACTTATAACACGAATTATAAATTTTTTGCATATCGTTTAATTGTATTTAAATGTTTCAAACCGATTAAAGCACAGAAGAATTTAAGAACAATAACATCTCGTTAGTTAACAATTCAAAATAGTTACGTTTGTTACAGAAGTTGTTAACGTTAATTAAAAGAAAACGGTTGAACTTTTGTTAGTTGTTAGCTCAGGTCCATTAAATAAGTTACTGTGTTATTAAACATTAACTGAGATTAAAACGTGCGTTAGTAGTTTTAATTCTCAGTTAACTTAATTCATTAATTTTAGCATTACAGCTGTGTTGATGGGAAAAGTTCATTAAATATTCACTGTATTTTGTAGTGCCTTCGATAACAATTTCATGCATGTTTATTATTGTGATGTATTTTTGTATATCGCACACGCGTATCAAATATCTTTATCCTAGCCCGGCGGGGCACGTGACACCGTCTCCTTCGGGCTAGATGATATACTGCTAACAGCAGCCTCTGACTCCGAGGATTTCGGGCCTGCTTTAGCGGATGCGCTCCCGCCTATCGGCCAGGAGGCGCCGGCCTTCAGCGGCCTACTCTGAGCTCGTGGACTGCTTTTGCGCGCCACTGAAAAGCTCTCTGGATTGCCCGATGAGCCCTGTGAGTCTCAAGCATCGAAACTCGACGAGCAGTTCCTTAGCGGCATGAATTCCAGACCTGAACGGAGGAAGCTGCCATTTTTCAGCGATCTGCATCAGGAGATCTGCAAATCCTGGAAGCAGCCTTTTTCCTCCCGCCTTACTAACGCGGCAGCCGCTGACTTCACCAACCTTTGGGTTCTGTGGAGCAGGGTTACCGCCTACCTGTGGTTGAGGACACTTTGGCCTCCCACCTTTCACCCTCTTTGGCGCCTTCCTGGAAGTCTCGTCTCCTCCTTCCAACTAAGCCATGTAGGACCACTTCCGCCTCTTATCGTTGAAAGTCCTACATCGCGGTCCGGTCAGGCAGGCATGGCCCTCCATACGATGGCCATCCTCCAAGCCTACCAGGTCGGACGTGCTCAAGGAGATGGATGAAGGGCTCTAGGTCTGACTCCAGAGGCTGTGAAAGAGCTGCGGCAGAGCCACTGACTTGGCTCTGAGAGCTACTAAGCACACCGCACGCGCCGTGGTGCGCTCTATGGCGGGTGCAGTGGCCTGCAGAGCGCCATTTCGTGGCTCAATCTCACTGAGATTCATGAGAAGGAGAAGGTGTTCGTGCTGGACGCACCCATCTCACAGTCTGGGTTATTGGGCGAGGCCGGTTAGCTCGGTAGTGGAAAAGTTCCGCTCGGCTAAGACGCAGTCAGCTGCTCTTAAGCAGTTTATGCCCAGGAGGACGAGAGACGATTCCACTCCCTCCTCCTCCTTGTATAGAGAGCAATTGCTACCCAGAAATGGAGCCTTCTGGCAGGAGTGGTGCCCAGGCTGCGCATCCTCCCCCGACTACTGGTCTGGGGAAGCCCGTGGCCGGCCTTTCCCTCGCCAGTGACCACGCAGACGAGTTGACCTGAAGCGGCCGCAGCAGACCTGCCGCTCTCGGCTCCTCCGAGTCTTCCTGACCTTCAGAGTCGGGATGAGGAGAGCTGCATCACCGCCGCGAGGCCAAGACCGCAATAGCGTATCTGCCCGCCTCAAACACAGCTCTACCTCACTCAGTTCGGTCACAACCCTGGGTTTGGTGTGCAGAAAGAGTATATCCTCATTTTTGCTATCGGCCTGGCAGTTGGAGGGAGCGTCGGTCTTTCCCCCTCTACAGTACGTCCTTTTGCCGCCAGCGGTGCCACGTGTTAGGGGACACAGTTGGTTCTCTCCTACAGCGTACGGACCCCGTACCGGCCGCCTTTCAGTCCAGGCAGCTTCACTCCTCCATCAACCCAAACAAGGATGCCCGAAGGGCTTTCCTTCGTGGTGACAGGGCGTCCCCCACTGCTGGGCCTGCCAGGCCTTCCTCGACACCCCAACTCAGGTATGTCTTCCTTTGCCCACGACACTCTGCTTCGCTCTATCGCATTTCACTTCACGAATGGGAGCGTCTACCCAGGCGCGTATCGCTTTGGCGTTCAACGCACAGTCCGGTCCGGCACACACTTCAGTTTGGGAGAAATCCCCTCCGTTTCTTCGACGGAGTTCAGCTGACAGTAGTAAACAGCACCTCCAAGGCTTTTGCCTACTACAACAGGAACTTTCCTCCCTCCTGCAGAAAAGGCAGTGATAGAGGAAATAGTCCTCAGTCGGACATCGAACAAGGGTTCTTCAGCCGCTACTTCCTTGTTTCAACCAAAGGGACGGCGGCCTGAGGCTTCCATTCTGGATCTGCAGTGTCTGAATTTTTCCGCTTTACAAAGGGAAGTTCAAGATGCTGACGATGAAAACCATCATGTCTCAGATTCATAGGAGGGGACTGGTTTGTCACTATCGACCTAAAGGATGCATATGGTTTCACATCCAGGTCGTTCAGCGACACAGTTGGAGATTCCTTCGGTTTGCCTTTGGAGGGAAGGCTTACCAACTACAAGGTCCTGCCCTTCAGGCCTTGCCTTGGCACCGAGAACGTTCACGAAATGCATGGATGCTCACTAGGCCCTTTTGAGGTTCCAAGGGCATTCGTGTGCTTGAACTAATCTGGATTGAATGGCTCATTCTGGCCTCTCCAAGGGAAGTTAGTAGTCGTCACATGAGATATCGTTCTCGCTCAGATTCATTCATCTTGGCCTCAGAATCGCCAAGAAGATGTGCTCACTCCCAATCTCAGCGAACCTTGTTTTTGGGTCACTTGGAACTTCCATTCAGATGTTACCCTTGCTCCTTCGCCAGAAATAACTTTTTTTCACATGCATGGAACCGCGCTTCAGGCTAGGCCGCGTGCCTGAATCAAATTTGACCTCTCCGCAGGGAAGCCAAGCAAAGGTCATTCAGATGTGCGCTTTGTCATCAAAGAGTTTATGGAAGATGGGGCAAAAACAGCAGAACTACACGGCACAAAAATGTAATCTTGCCTCAAAAACTACAAGATAAGCCATGTTTTTCTATCTGAACCCAGCTTGTAAAGTAAAAAAAATTCCAGTCACAATCCTTTTTATATTGAAAAAGTAATTTTGGTGTTTTTTTTCCAAAATATGACACATTAGAATTGCAATTAAGGGAAAAATCTGGATTTTTTTATTATTTTTTTATTTTGACAGGATGAGGTTTTAACAATTATGCAAAAAAAAGGTAAAAAAATTTTTCGATAATTTTTCCGTTATTTGGGAGTTTTATCCCAACAAACGAAAGGGTAGTGATTTAACAACCAAGGGTAAGTTAAGATGCGCTATTGGTTCCGTTATACTTTAAACAATTTAATTTTTTGAACTTTAATATTAAATGTTTCAAACGATTAAAACGAGAATTTAAGAAAAACATCCGTTAGTACATCAAAATAGTACGTTTTTCAAGTTGTTAGTTATTAAAAGAAACGGTTGATTTTGTTGTTTTAGCCAGGTCCTTAATAAGTTCTGGTTTTAAAATAACTGAATAAAAGGCGTTGTATTTAATCTAGTTAATTAATCATTAATTTTGATAAGCTGTGTGATGGGAAAAGTCATTAAATATTCTGATTTTGGTGCCTTCAAACATTTAGCGTTTTTTTGATATCAGCGTTCAACTATTCCTTTAACTACAAAAATTCATCTTTTCAAGATTAAAACATAGTTACTTTTTTATCTGAATTTATTAATAAAAAAGTGACCCGGCCCCAAACCGTCATAAGTGTCGTTTTTCAATTGGTTCTATCAAGGTTCCTTAGCTGGTAAACTCTTCATTGGGAAGCCTCTGTGAAATTGTTAGCCCTTATGATCACACATCCATTGCTTTTAATTTCTTCCCCTGGCAGGTGGGCGCTTCTCTTTTGGTCCCAGCAATTCCTTTTTGGGGCGGTCAGTTCGGGAACTACCTTGGGCCGTTTTTGTCGGCGAGTTCGGCCGGGAAGGAGTTCCCTCACGGTACCAGACGGGATTGTTTGGCAAAGGAGGTGGACCCTTTCTTCTCAAGTCTCCCGGCCCGCTCTGGTTCTCCCTAAGTTTCCCGAGCTCTGGGCATAGATGCGTTCGCCCACCCATGGCCGAATGTCAGTCAGTACGCGTTTCCGCCAATAAAGCTGATTCCGGCAGTACTATGCAGAGTAAAGGTGAGCAGTGCCCGTCTCCTTCTCATAGCCCCATTCTGGCCCTCCCAGACCTGGTTCTCGGAGCTAACTCCCCTCTTGTATCGGCCTCCTTGGGAGATTCCGATCAGGCGGGACTTACTGTCCCAGCTTCAGGGCAAGATCTGGCATCCTAACAGCCGGAGCTCTGGAAGTTGTGGGTATGGCCCATACGGGGCCAAGGGCCTTGATGAATAATTTACCTGTCGAGGTTCAGGAAACCATAGCCAGTGCCAGAGCCCCCGCTACTAGGAAGCTATACTCTTCCAAGTGGGGTGTCTTTGAGTCCTGGTGTTTGGCTCGTGCAATTGACCCAGTTAACTGCCCTGTTGGTCCAGTGCTGGAGTTTTTGCAAGAGAGACTGACAGCAGGGGCGGCTGCTACCACCCTGAGGGTTCATGTAACGGCCATTGCAGCTCGGAGAGAGCTGGATGAGATCCCCCTGGGGAGACATCACCGCCGCGAGGCCAGACCGCAATAGCGTATCTGCCCGCCTCAAACACGCTCTACCTTACTCAGTTCGGTCACAAGGTTTGGTGTGCAGAAAGAGTATATCCTCATTTTTCTTCGGCCTGGCAGTTGGGGGATGCGTCGGTCTTTCCCCCTCTACAGTACGTCCTTTTGCCGCCAGCGGGCCACGTGTTAGGGGACACAGTCGGTTCTCTCCTACAGCGTACGGACCCCGTACCGGCCGCCTTTCAGTCCAGCACTTCACTCTCCATCAACCCAAACAAGGATGCCGAGGGCTTTCCTTCGTGGTGAAGGGCGTCACTGCTTCCAGGCCTTCTCGACACCCCAACTCAGGTATGTCTTCCTTTGCACGACACTCTGCTTCCTCTATCGCATTTCATTCACGAATGGGAGCGTCTACCAGGGGTATCGCTTTGGGTTCACGCACAGTCCGGTCCGGCTACACACTTCAGTTTGGGAGAAATCCCCTCCGCTTCGACGGAGTTCAGCTGACAGTAGTAAACAGCACCTCCAAGGCTTTTGTACTACAACAGGAACTTTCCTCCCTCCTACAGAAAAGAGTGATAGAGGAAATACCTCAGTCGGACATCGAACAAGGGTTCTTCAGCCGCTACTTCCTTGTTCAAAAAGGGACGGCGGCCTGAGGCCCATTCTGGATCTGCGGTCTGAATTTTTCCCTTTACAAAGGGAGTTAGATGCCTGACGATGAAAACCCATTCATGGTCTCAGATTCAAGGAGGACTGGTTTGTCACTATTGACCTAAAGGATGCATATTTTCACATCCAGGTCTTCAGCGACACAGAAGTTCCATCAGGCCTGTGCCTTGGCACCGAGAACGTTCACGAAATGCATGGATGCTGCACTGGCCCCTTTGAGGTTCCAGGGCATTCGTGTGCTGAACTATCTGGAGACTGGCTCATTCTGGCCCACTCCAGGAGTTAGTAAGTCGTCACAGAGATATCGTTCCCCCACATTCATTCTTTGCCTCGGAGGAACGCCTAGAATGAGTGTCCTCCCATCTCAGCAAACCTTGTTTTTGGCGGAGTTCACTTGGATTCCATTCAGATTGCAGGCCCGTTTGGCTTCCTGCCCGGATATCCAATTTACAGCATGTCTGGCCCACTTCAAGCTAGGCCTCGTGTCTCTGTAGGTACCTGCCGCAGGCTGCTAGGCCTCATGGCAGCGGCCTCTCTGTGTTCCCTAGGGCTGCTTCACATGAGGCATTCTTTTGGCTGGATGAAAGAGCTGAGATTACCCCCACTATACCAGCCAACCTCGTTTATCAGGGGTGTCGCGCAGTTGCTCTCAACCCCTTTTACAATGGCGGGACCCCGCTTTTCTTCAGAACGGGGTCAGAATGGGTGCGATCCACCATCACCATATGATCACGACGGACGCATCAATGACGGGCTGGGGCACGGTCTTCGAAGGCAGACCAGCGAGCAGGGAATGGACAGGAGAGGTCCTTTCCTGGCACATAAACTGCCTGGAACTCAGGGCTGTCTTCCTGGCTTTGATGTATTTTCTCCCCGTTCTCGGGGAGCATCATATCATAGTCAGAACGGACAATATGGCGGTAGTGTCCCACATAAACCGTCAGGGAGGTTCACGGTCGCGCACCCTGGACAGGCTTGCGCGCCGGCTTCTCCTTTGGTCCCAGGACAAGTTCCTTTCTTGAAAAAACATTTCCAAAAAACAATTATGCCTTGATGAATAATTTACCTGTCGAGGTTCAGGAGACCATCGCCAGTGCCAGGGCCCCCGCTACTAGGAAGCTGTACTCTTCCAAGTGGGGTGTCTTTGAGTCCTGGTGTTTGGCTCGTGCAATAGACCCAGTTAACTGCCCTGTTGGTCCAGTGCTGGAGTTTTTGCAAGAGAGACTGACAGCAGGGGCGGCTGCTACCACCCTGAGGGTTCATGTAGCGGCCATTGCAGCTCGGAGAGAGCTGGATGAGATCCCCCTGGGGAGACATCGGATGGTCTCCGCCTTTATGCGTGGCGTCAGACGGCTTAGGCCGATTTCCTTCTTGGGACTTATCAGTCGTCCTCGAAGGTCTAGTGGCAGCCCCTTTTGAGCCCCTAGAGTCAGCTTCAGAGCGGATACTGACTCTTAAGGTTACTCTTTTGCTGGCGCTTACGTCACTAAAAAGAGTTGGAGATTTGCAGGCCCTCTCTGTCAGTGAGATGTGTATGGACTTTGCCCCGGGTCTAGTCAAAGTGACCCTGCGGCCTAGGCCTGGTTACATTCCTACATTCATTATAGAGAAGGTCTTGTCCACATCGTTTCGCTCTCAGGTGGTCACACTTCACTCTTTCCATCCTCCTCCCTTTGCTTCGAGTGAGGATGAGAAGCTTCACATGCTCTGCCCGGTTCGGGCATTGAAGCTGTATGTGGATCGCACCAAGGTTTGGAGAAAATCCTCCCAGTTACTGGGGTGTTTTGGTGCTGGCCGCCGTGGGCTTGCCACATCGAAACAGAGGATTTCTCACTGGGTGAGAGACGCCATTTCGCTGGCTTATGAGGCGCGGAACCTTCCTTCACCTCTTAGTCTTCGGGCGCATTCTACTAGGGGCGTAGCCTCCTCTCAAGCTCTTTTTAGAGGGGTACCCCTGGAGGATATTTGTGTGGCGGCAGGATGGTCCTCTCCGCACTCCTTTGTCAGGTTTTACAACCTTGACTTTGATACGGCTCCAGGTTCTCAGATCCTGTCTGTTTGAACCAGCCGTATGTTGTTGGTTCGTTATTGGACCAGGTAGGCAGTGTTTTTAGCATGGCGTGTTTGGTATATCGTTCCCAAAGCGTGAAGAGCTTTCACGCAGCGTAAGTGAACCTATGATAGAGAACGTCTCAGGTTACTTGCGTAACCCTTGTTCCCTTAATAGGGAACGAGACACTGCGTTCGCTTTCAGGTTCTTTTCGGCAGAGAAATCTGAGGAGCAGATGGCGCGTTCGCCGGTTTAAGCTGACGACGTGAGTGCGTTGCGCCATCAGCCAATGGATTGGCGTGATTCTATAAGGGCTTCAGACAATCGGCACGCCAGGGGGCGTTCCCAAAACGGGAAGAGCTTTCACGCAGCGTCTCGTTCCCTATTAAGAGAACAAGGATTATGCGAGTAACCCAAGACGATTTACACATAATCTGAAAGCTGAATAAATATTATTTCCATCGATGTATGTTTTGTTATGATAGGACAATATTTGTAAATCTGGAATCTGAGGGTGTAAAAAAAATCATCTTTGTTCAAATTAAGATCTTAATGCATATTACAAATCAACAATTAACTTTTAATATATTTATGGTAGTAAATTTACAAAATATCTTCATGGAACATGATCTTAATATCCTAATGATTTTTGTCATAAAAGAAAAATCCATAATTTTGACCCATACAATGTATTTTTGGCTATTGCTACAAATATACCCATGCTGCTTATGACTGCTTTTGTGCCCCAGGGTTATATACACTTGTAAATAGAAGTGTGACGAGAACAAACCCATCATGCACCTGGATGGATGTCAGAATGGAGGAAACGTCATACGTGGGACTCCAGCGGTTCTGAAGAATGTCTAAACATATACTTCCATCTGCATAGACTGACAAACACAATATCACTCATCAGAAACACTGCCAACGCTGACTACTCCAGAACACAGTCAGCAGCTCACCGTTCGGGTGAAACATTTTGGAGATGAAGCGAACCGTAGGAGGCTTGTTAGGATACTCTTCTGAAAATTCAATAACCAGCTTAAATGTTCCTGCGGAGAGAGAGAGAGAGAGAGAGAGAGAGAGAGAAAGAGGGAGAGCGAGAGACACAGAGAGAGAGAGACAGAGAGAGAGAGAGAGAGACAGAGAGAGAGAGAGAGAGAGAGACAGAGAGAGAGAGAGAGAGACACAGAGAGAGAGAGAGACAGAGAGAGAGTGACACAGAGAGAGAGAGAGAGAGAGACAGAGCGAGAGAGAGACACAGAGAGAGAGAGAGAGAGGGAGAGAGAGTGACAGAGCGAGAGAGAGACACAGAGAGAGAGAGAGAGAGAGAGAGAGAGAGAGAGAGACAGAGCGAGAGAGAGACACAGAGAGAGAGAGAGAGAGGGAGAGAGAGTGACAGAGCGAGAGAGAGACACAGAGAGAGAGACCGAGAGAGAGACAGATTTCAGATCAATATCTAGCAGCAACTGATTTTCTAGCATGCACAGTTGAGGATATAAACCACTAAATGTTATTACTAAGATATGTTTAAATTATTATGCAACGGAACAATAATTATATTGTAATTAAAAAACAAGAGTGTAACACTTTGCAAATTTTTCTAAAATACTCATTTTTGAACGGCAGTCTATATTGTTAGAAAACATTTATATTTTTAATAAATGCTGTTCTTTTTAACTTTTTATTCATATAAGTATCCTGGAAAAAAGTATCAGTTTCCAAAAAGATATGAAGTTTGCAACATTAATAATAAATCTGAATATATTATGAATTCTGAAGATCATGTGACACTGAAGACTGAAATAATGATGCTGAAAATACACAGAAATAAATATTTTAACATATATTAAAATAGAAAACTGTTAAAATTGCAAAATAAAACTAGATAAAAAAGTTTGTGAACAAACTTTAAGTTGGCTTGTGAAAGCCGGACCAGAAAGTTGAAAAAAGTTTGGAAAGTTTTAAAAGTTTGGAAAGTTTTAAAAGTTTGGAAAGTTTTAAAAGTGTAAGTTTTAATAGTTAAAAAAGTTTAAGTTTTAAAAGTTTAAGTTTTATTAGTTTGATAAGTTTAAGTTTTAAACGTTTAAGTTGTAATAGTTTAAAAGTTTTAAAAGTAGCGAATAAGTTAGGCTAGCATGATTAACATGTTGCTAGCATTATTAGCATTTTGCTAGCATGATTCTAGCATTATTAGCATGTTGCTAGCATGTTGATAACATGTTGCTAGCATGTTTTTAGCATGATTAGCATGTCGCTAGCGTGATTTTAGCATGATTAGCATGTTTGCTAGCATGTTGCTAGCAAGATTTTAGCATAATTAGCATGTTGCTAGCATGTTGCTAGCATGATTAGCATGTCGCTAGCATGATTTTAGCATTATTAGCATGTTGCTAGCATGTTTGCTAGCATGATTAGCATGTTGCTAACATGATTTTAGCATGATTAACCTTTTGCTAGCATGTCGCTAGCATGATTAGAATGTCGCTAACATGATTTTAGCATTATTAGCATGTTGCTAGCATTTTGCTAGCATGATTAGCATGTTGCTAGCATTTTGCTAGCATGATTAGCATGTTGCTAGCATATTGCTAGCATGTTGCTAGCCTGATTTTAGCATGATTAGCATGTTGCTAGCATGATTTTAGCATGATTAGCATGTTTGCTAGCATGTTGCTAGCAAGATTTTAGCATAATTAGCATGTTGCTAGCATGTTGCTAGCATGATTAGCATGTTGCTAGCATGATTTTAGCATGATTAGCATGTTGCTAGCATTTTGCTAGCATGATTAGCATGTTGTTAGCATTTTGCTAGCATGATTAGCATGTTGCTAGCATGTTGCTAGCATGTTGCTAGCGTGATTTTAGCATGTTGCTAGCATGATTTTAACATGATTAGCATGTTTGCTAGCATGTTGCTAGCAAGATTTTAGCATAATTAGCATGTTGCTAGCATGATTAGCATGTTGCTAGCATGATTTTAGCATTATTAGCATGTTGCTAGCATGATTTTAGCATGATTAGCATGTTGCTAGCATTTTGCTAGCATGATTAGCATGTTGCTAGCATGTTGCTAGCGTGATTTTAGCATGATTAGCATTTTGCTAGCATGATTAGCATGTTGCTAGCATTTTGCTAGCATGATTAGCATGTTGCTAGCATGTTGCTAGCCTGATTTTAGCATGATTAGCATGTTGCTAGCATGATTTTAGCATGATTAGCATGTTTGCTAGCAAGATTTTAGCATTATTAGCATGTTGTTAACATGTTGCTAGCATGATTAGCATGTTGCTAGCATGATTTTAGCATGATTAGCATGTTGCTAGCATTTTGCTAGCATGATTAGCATGTTGCTAGCATTTTGTTAGCATGATTAGCATGTTGCTAGCATGTTGCTAGCGTGATTTTAGCATTATTAGCATGTTGCTAGCATGATTTTAGCATGATTAGCATGTTGCTAGCATGTTGCTAGCATGATTAACATGTTGCTAGCATGATTTTAGCATGATTAGCATGTTGCTAGCATTTTGCTAGCATGATTAGCATGTTGCTAGCATGATTTTAGCATGATTAGCATGTTGCTAGCATGTTACCAGCATGATTAGCAAGTGACTAGCATGTTGCTAGCATAGATAGATAGATAGATAGATAGATAGATAGATAGAGAGTCAATAGATCATTTCCTATGTAAATTACCATTGTAGTTTAAACCTATATGCTATTTCATGGGCCGTCCCCTCACCATGTAAGTCTATGGGACAATTTTGGGGGGCTCATGCGCCCCAGTGGTAAAACTTATACCCCACTGCGGTGTATGATCTCGCTCAGCTTGATAGCCTCTTCAAATGTTGTGATTCACAAGTTTCTACGAAATTCTCGCTCTGCGCTACAACCCGTCGAAGTTTGTCGCCATGCATTGTCGATGCGTTTTTTTGCGCGGTTTTTCGCTAATTGTACGATTAGCATAAACCCGATCGCTTAGAAAAGATATAGCACACCCCGCGAGATCAGTCTGAAGATTTGGGCTGAGTTTGGAGTCTGTAGAGTTAAAGCTCTAGGAGGAGTAGCAGTCAGAAATTTAGTCTCGTAAGAATAATAATAATAAGTATAAGTTTAAATAGAATATCAGTAAGTTGGCTTTCCCAAGCCAACTTAAAAATAAAAGCCTTGATGAGCAGAAGAGACGTCTTAAATATATAATGCTCATATATATATATAAATTATATTTATATAGAAACATTTTGACATTAAGAAATAAATGCACTAAACATATCGACACTACAGTTTATAAACTGAATTAACTATAAACTAACAATTATTTAATAATGAATACTGAATTTTTTTAATTAACTTTATTTTTAGTCATTAAAAATTTGATTTTTTTTGTCTACTAATCAAACTAATAAACTAATCAAATAAATAATTGCCACACTTTATTTTAAGGACCAATTCTCATTATTAAATAAGCATTAACTACAGCTTTGGCCACAATAAGATACTAATTTGCTGCGTATTAATAGTAAGGTATTTATTAAGTTTAGGTATGGGGTGGATTAAGCCATCTAAAATATGATAATGCAGAATAAGACATTAATATGTGCTTCATAAGTAAGAAATAATAAGCATTCTAGTAATGCATGCTGAGAATTAGTCCTTAAAATAAAGTGTTACCGAAATAATCCACTAATCATCAATACAAGTATTACTGCAGGTATTAATACATCAGGCGTGTTGGACCCGAGCCTGCAAAGCTGATAAAAGCTGCTCCAAATACAATAACAAACGCTGAGTTTATGGTTATTAACTAGTATTTATTTGGAGGAATCAAGGACTGGCTCACCGTCTTCAAAAGGCGTTCCTACAGGCCTGCAAGCAAACACAGAAACATGATGTTCATAAACACAGATCCACATCTCTTCATGCACAGCTGCTGAATATCATTCCTACAAACATACCCAAAAATGACCGCGTTCCACAGCATGATGTTGTTTTCTGAAGGAGCGCCACTCACGCCGGTCGGAGGATCTTCTTGAAGTCTGCAAGCAAACACAAGCTCATGGGTTATGTGTTAAATATATACCAGACATAATCTGATGAGGGATTTTTCACTATTGTTTACAACAGATTAGCATTTGCATGGGTTTAAATAAACAATGTGTGTTATTAGAGACAATAAAAACTACTTTGTGCATTAAAACCACTGCTTTTCTTGTACAAAATGAACTTGTTTTTCAGGTCGATTCATTTGCGACAGCTAAACATACCTTTTTTGACAAGACTAACATTATTTAAAACACAAATAAACGTCATTACATAAAACGAGTATTAGCTGCAAAACACGTTTATTTGGGGTAAAGTTTGTAGTTTAGGATGGGGTCAACAGTGCAATTACAGATGTAACTGTAGGAATTAATTACAGTTTCAACATTAATTCGATGTAAACGTGTATTAGAAAGGTTCATCTACATGCAAGTGCATTGTTAATATAAAGCAGGTCTATTTAATATGAAAATAAAAAAGAATCCCGATATATTTAATCTCACTGTGATGCTATTTCTGGTTGTTATCTTCAGACCTACACAACATTTATAGCCTAAACAAGCGTGTCTATGATGCTCACAAACGCTATCGACCCTGACTAGAAGTACTGTGGTACTGTAACGTTACTGTGGTAAAAACCCATCGCGACTCAACTCTTGTTCTTGGCCTAGCGGCTAACGCTGCTAAAGGCTAGCTCGGAGTATAAACACAGCCCGCCTGAGGCCTCACATCGACACAAAACACTCGTCTGAAGACACAAACCTCTTAAAGTCTCTCATGAGACGCCGTCTCGCCGGAGTAGACATGCTTTAATAACGGCTTACGGTCATGAAACGAGCGGAAGAGCGTCAGGAGGAGAGGTGCGACGCGCCGGTGACGTCACGCGTGACGCAACAGACGCAGAGGCTGAATAGTTTGTTTACAAAAATATTCTGAACTGATATTGAACATTTCATTAAGAAGAAATTATGCATTGCTTTGCAGCTGTGTGATTCTGACATATTAATCAACTTTAATGATCGTGATATTGTTAAAATAAAGGCTTAGACTTTTACAATTATTGTAATATTATATAATTATAATAATTATTAATATACATGGGAAAGTTTCATATTCATAAAATGAAATGGTCAGACTTCAAACCAAATTTTTCTCACTTTAAAAATGATTTCAAGCTTTATTGTGACACTTAACAAAACTGCAGAAGTAAAAAGGCGATTATAGCGTATAACATTGTATGTAAATATGACATTGTAGCATATTTATTAAACAATTGTATTTTTCCTGTTAAGAATATATATATAAATATTGTTTTTTTATTGATAAACAAATGTTTTCAGACTCTATCACGTGTTTTTGCACTCCTCAACACAACTTGCACTCCTCTTCTTATTAATTACATTTTCTGTTTTTATTTTAATCATAATTATTAAGCTTTATATAAATTATATATATATATTTTAGTTTATTTATCTTATTTTAACTTCTTTTATGTGTGTTTTCTCTTGTTATATAATGTTCACCTTGAAGGTGTTTGTACAGTATCATTAAAAAACAACGCAGTGTTAATTATTTTATTCATATTTATATTTTTGTATAACTAGTAAAAACGTCACAGATTCTCAAAAAAATATTATATTTTTTTAGTGATTTGAACAATGTGGTTTAGTTTGCTCTCCTCTAGATATTAATGTATTTCCTTATTTAATTAATTTAATAATTCTAATAAATGTTATATGACATTTTAAAAATGATGTACATTTTTTACAGTTATTTATTTGATTGTCATTCTTTAATGTTTGCCCTCTTTTGTATGTTTTTTCTCTTGTTTGTTACAGGTTTTCTGTTGATGCTATGTTCTCCTGATGGTTTCTACATTAGACACAAAACTATCATCTGTTGTGTGTGGTTTGGAAACACTCATTTACTGATTACACCCAGTGTGCATGTGAGAAAACACTTATAGCTGATCTGGTTTCTGAGAAATCAGAGCTAGATCACTACAAATAAACCCTTTCTTTACACTAACCAGGCTATTTGTTTACAGTATCTTCTATATCTTCTATTATGGCTCATTTCTTTACACAGAAAACCCCAAAACACACAAAATCCAAAATATCAGACTTCTCTGGCAAAAGCAAATCCCTCATTCAAAACTCTTCTCAAAATAGTGTTGTTGTGACATATCTCTTCACAGAAGCATCAAATGGTTATGCAAGCCAACTACAAACAAACGTGACAAATGACAAAAACACTTCTGTCTTTTGCTTGCTCAGTGTGTGGCAAAGTGCACAAGCTTGTCGTACACGAATGCTGTTTACCGTATGTTTATATTCCTACACATTTACACTGTATACATTTAGCCCTTTAAAAGATTGCTATAATTCTAACTGTACATCACAAGAGTAAAATGATACGCAGATGTCATTTCATAAAAGAGACAAACTTTGTTTCATGTTGACTTTAAGGTCTTGTGCTAACTGAGAAAGTGTGGAAACCAGTCGTGCAAGCATTTGAAAAATGTGCTGTAAATATACAGTGTTTTGCAGGAGGTGGAATATGAGCTCATGGGTTTGTAAGATATGATTTCTGTGATTTATGGAAGATGTGGTGGTAACTGTATGCATTTAATGCGAAAGTGATGAAAATAATTAATAGTTTTGGTCCACTAGATGTATGTTTCACCAACTGTGTGATGACCAATACTGTTTTGAAATGTAAAAACTAATATTAAATACAATTAAATATAACACCAAACACACATGCAAGAGATAACGTGCACGGATAAATCATTTAAAATAAACACATTCCATTAAAAATATTAATTGCGAATTTTGATTTCTTCTCACAAGTTTCCTCACTGACCAATTAAGAATGTAATATGTATCAATAATTATAAATAGAATATGATGAGTCATCATTACGAAATAATAGGCTAGTTTATTTCTACATAACTATTAATTTAACCGTTGACGTATTAATGAGATCCTATTGCCGTAAAGGAAAACGCCCAACGACGAGTTTGCGAACCAATCGGAAATCTAGAACTGCTCCGGGCGGCCAATCAGATTGGAGCAGCAGCTGTGAGCGTCCAATCAGCGTCGAGCCGGCTGTCGGTGTCTGATGTGAGGAAGGCTGAAGTGAAAACAACTGTGGCTCAGGGTGGGACTCTGAAGGCCGACGGCTTCTCATCTCCTCACAAGAGGAATTCCCTTAATTCATTATTTCAAGATCCCTGGCCACATGTACGCCTCAAAGTAATCTTTCGATAAAAGGTGGATATTCGTGGAAAGCTGGGTGAAGTTAGAGCAGACGTCAGTGTGAAAACCGAGTAAAAAGCAGACATGGACGAAAAGGCGTTTTCGAAAGAGCTCGATCAATGGATTGAACAGCTCAATGAATGCAAACAGCTCTCAGAAAACCAAGTCAAGAGCCTCTGTGAGAAGGTATGTATGTGAAATACAGCATCAACATCGAGTTCCAGTGTTTATCTGGTTTTTCCGCGTTAACGTTAGCCGCTGAGTTAACTTACAAGATGGCGGAATTTTAAACAGACCCCACACTCACAAAAACTACAATCGTTCTTAATTTAGAGACAAACACAACACTAGCCGAGTAGTCTACCGTAAATATTTTATGAAATCACTTGTGGTGAATATTGAGTTGGTTTATGAATCACGGTAGCCTGAAAGCTACGGTAACGTTAGGAATCAATCTACGGTAAACCGCGACTTGTTAGTAGCGTTACGTTACTGCGTTAAATCTTCAGTTCTGATAAAAAAACATGTATATTGTCGAGAGTTTCTACATGTATCGATGTTTGTTTGAATACGCGACGCTGCTTCCTCGTCGCTCACGCGCTCTTAAAATGGCGCCTGTGTAACTAACCATCATCTGATTACAGCGGCGCGCACTCTTTGGACTTTTATACTCCTGTAACATACTTATATATATTCATCAACATACTAATTCGTCCAAAAGTGTGTCTGTAGGTGTGAGCCATGAGTGTGTGAAAGGTTTGGGGGCCGCTTGGTGATCTAACGTTAACCATGTTGGTCGGATTGTGTTAGTTGTGCTCGGATTACTCCTAAAAAAACCTCTCTAGCAAAATAAAAATCGCTATTAAGTCACAGCAACTGAGTTTATTGAATATATTCCTAGGTGCACTAATAATATAACAGTTAATGAGGGCCGATATGTGACACACTAATCTCGCAATCAGGTATAATCATGTGGAGTGATAAAATCAACAGTTTAATAATCAAAAATAAGTAATTGAACTATATAGAATCTATTATTTTTTTATTATAATCTCACTATGGGAAGAGTGATAAATGTGTTTTAATTTATTGCGGAAAGACGGTGTTGGCGGTGATACCGGTGTTATCCGCAACACAGTTACGTCACTTGCACTCTTATTAATTTGTGCTAATAAACGTTCTTCGTTTAATAATTGTTTGTTCCTCATTCTTAACTGATTTTAGTTTTGTATATTTAAACTTTGTGTACGTTCTGTTAATTTTATATTAGGCATATAGCATGCTGTATTTTTATTAGTTTAGTTAATAAAAGTTCTATGTTGTGTTGTTGCTTGAGTTGAATTTCTTCAAAGTGAAGGTAAAATGCGCACGGTGCTTTTATAAGCTATTTAAGCAGAGTAAAAGTTAGGGAAAACTAAAAACAAACAGCTTGATGCCAAATTGCCGCTGATATGAAAGTCAAAGTGAAACGCGCACGGCGCTTACATGCTATTTAAACCTGAGGGAAAACTCAAATGACCCCCCCTCCACGGTGATACCGGTATAACCGGTGTGACAACACGTCGATTAACCGGTGGGAAAATGTCCTCACCGTCACAACCCTATGCTTTACCAAAGAACTTTCTGAAGCTGTATTTTCAATTAGTGGACGTTGTTTTTTTTCATCCTACACCATGAGCCCAATTCTTTTTTAATCTGTTTTATGTCTGCTAAATGCATAAATGTATTGTCTATGTTGAAAATGCTTTTATCCAAAGCGACGTAGAAATGAGGACAATAAAAGCTGCCAAATTCAACGAAAGAGCAATAATATAGAAGTGCTGTGACAAGTCTCCGCTAGCCTAACACCGTACGCAAGTTAATAAATTATAAAGAAAACCAGTAAATAGAACAGAAAAAAGAAAAGGGAAATGCTATTTTTACTATAAATTAAAAGGAAATAAGACGTTAGTATAGTTGGTGTCAAGTGTTTTTTATAAATAAATGAATAGATAATAGTTAGAATAGAGAGCTAGAGGATCAAATGAAGATATGAGTCTTGTTTTTAGCCATGTCTTGCTGGGATTGAAAAGTCAGTGAAATGTCATCTTTGGGATGGCAATGGGCGGTTCACTTGCAGAACACGAGCGGCTAGAGGGCACCGTGTATATGTCTTTAAAATCTGGAGCGTCGGACTTCTCTGGTGACGTTTGCAGGATTCTCCAATCATCTTGTGCTCTTAAACTCCTCCCCTTCAAGCTCATCTACATACACACGCCCACATCTCAACATCAATTGACCTATCGGTAAGCCCCGCCCCCTTAGTTACTGTTCCTCCCTCTAACAAGCAAACGGAGTTGCTCACTGTCTTACAACGACAGCTGAAGTGTGAAAACCTGTCACAAGATGTCCTTGAACAATTTTGGACACCATTCAAGTAGGAATTAAATATGCCATGGAGGGATGTATACAAGATTTTCAAACAAATCTGATTAATTTGGAAGCGAGGGTTTACAGTAGGGCTGTGCGATTAATCGAAATCGAAATAAAATCGCGATTTGAGATTGCGCGATTTCTAAATCGCTTTATAGCTCGATTTTTTTCTGCGCCCCTGCCCCAACCTCCCGCAGTATGCTATCCGAACCAATCAGAATGCAGCAGAACAGAACAGACCGGGCATACAGACAGATAGTATGCTAAAGAAACAGGGAAGATGAGTTCAGAACAGGATAAGGACTTGGTGGCCAAAAAAATGCATGTTGCATGCAGAGCACACAGCGGTGAGTAGCGATCATATTTCCTTCAGAGCGAAAGCATCTTTCTGAAGATCCCGCTCTGCTCGCTCATACGCTCAGCGCAGCTTGCTCAGCCCAAAATGCCCCTTTGGTAATTTGTTAATTCCAGAATCTGTGGAATAGGCTAAGCAATGTTTGTCTAAGCTAATGTTTCTAAAAGCAAATTCTAAAATCCTGTGAAGATTGACACGTTTTAATTAGGGGTCGACCGATTATCGGCGCCGATATTAAGCATTTTACCGATTATCGATATCGGCCATTTTCAAAACAGATTTGCCGATATTATTATTATTTTTTTTATTTTTTTTTATTTTATTTTTTTTATTATGCAAACAAACATACTATTTACAGGTGACATTATTTATTGGTGAATAAATAATACAGGTGAAATGATTTAATGTTTAAATGCACTATTTGGCTCGATGCAGCCTGTCTGAGCTCAACACTCTGTGAGAGTGAGGCGATCTCTCAATCTCTGAGAGCAATCTCCGCCCACCGCTCATCTGAATGTAGAGAGTCACGAGTCCGACCAATCAACGCGGAAAACTGAAGGCAGTCTCACACCGAGAGCACATGCTAACTGGAGCTGCCTCAGTGATCACGCATCAGTTGTCTCTCAAAGGTAAAGCAGCAGCAGACGTTGCTGAAGTTGCAAAACACCTCAATATAACCTATGATGTCCGCGATGCGGAAAATGCGGGCGGAATCGCGGAATGCAGTCATATAATGGAATTTACCATATAACGCGGAATGTCACGGAATTTGTCGAAGTTTGGATGAATTAATCAAAAGTAGGTCAGTACACTTAAATCGACTCGCGCTATGGACTAGTATCTATAAATATTAAGCCGCAAAAACACTATTTAAATATGAATCCTGCATGTTCTGCATCTCTGTTAATGAATGACACAGACGTGCGGTTTCATTTACTGCACACATACATACTGAAGCGTGTGATGCTCGCGGTGACTTCAGCGTCTGCCGTCTCACTAAATGAGGACATAAATACATGAACAACATCCCCAGAACTGCTCGGAGAGTCACTTCATGAGCATTTGACCGTTTTATTTGAGTAAAACGATCGTCATATCATATATACATAGGCTACAGAAACTTAAAAGGTCCTCATGGCAACCTGTCAAAATATAAGTTCGGTTTAGCCGAATATATTACTGTATACGTAATACAACTACAACAATTATTACAACTTTTGTTGAGAATAATAACACAATACGCTATTTCATCCATGTTTTAATTTTAATAGTAAACTCATTTGTTTGCCAAAAATAAAGTCTAACTCTCATTTGATTAAAAGATAAATTAAATTAATGTTTTATGCCTTCATTTGCACTGTACTGTAAATTAAAACCAACGGAAATGTTGTTGTTATTAACAGTTTTCAGAATTAAAGACATGTTTAAAAGCATTTAAAGAACGTTTTTTTGTCAGAGCTCTTGTTATTATTAATTTTGGCATTAATTTTCATTTTTACACCAGACACGTATATCGGTTCAAAATATCGGTTATCGGTCTACTTGATCTGCAATAATCGGTATCGGTATCGGCCCTGAAAAACACATATCGGTCGACCCCTAGTTTTAATAGACCGCATTTCCCCGCAGTTTTGGTCTATTTTTAATTTTAGAAAGTGTTTATTTTATTTATGCCACGAAATAATTATTTGTCAAGTGCATTTCATCTTGTGTGTGCTTTCATGGGCCTGATAAGTATTTTGTGAAATTCTATATCTGCTTTTCATCTTGTGTGCATGTTTTGAATATGAAGCGTTGATTTAAATGGAAACGTATACTTTTTCAGTTTTTTAATTTTTTACGCAAATGTTCCAAGTGGCTTCAAAACAAGACACGTTTTTAAATTAAGATTTTAAATGTTATACATTTAAATTAGGGATGTTCATTTCGGTTATTTTTCCTAACCGTTAACCGACAAATATTATAGAACTGAATTAAATTAAAAAGAATAAGTGTCTGTGACCCGTTAAAAATACTAGCATCTGTTTTTCGGGGATTAATTTCACATGTGCAAAAAGCAGCAAACAACAGAACGAGGATTCACCTGATCATATCATATTATATCACACACCTGCAGCACTTCTGGCAGAGAAAAACTTAATTCACCTAGATGTTGGGTTGAGCCTTTTGGGTCATTTATTTGGGTTATTTGTTCAGTGTTTGGGTAGTTTGTGTACATTTTATTTTATTTATAAAATTGTTTCTGTCAGTATAATGTTTAAATCTATGCAGAGCAACATTCGCGGTGTGAATCACTAAACGAACGTTGTGTCGGTCTTATTGCATAAAGAGTCTGATGCTTTGCATAAAATAAACGATTATATTTATAAAGATACAGAACACAAATACTTTGGATGTTAAAACATGTCCTCAGAGCTGTTGACTGTTTGTTGTTGAGCAGGTAATGAAGGCAATCGCAGTACATTTCGTCCATGAGTGAAGCGCAGAGCGGCGGTCTTATCCGTGATCAGTTCCCGCCGAACACGACTTCAGCTCGGGCGTGAGAGCCAGCGCGTTACGGTGGACA
The DNA here is from genome assembly GCA_027422435.1 of Schizopygopsis pylzovi. Taxonomy (NCBI): domain Eukaryota; kingdom Metazoa; phylum Chordata; class Actinopteri; order Cypriniformes; family Cyprinidae; genus Schizopygopsis; species Schizopygopsis pylzovi. The sequence continues at coordinate 2,414,358 of CM049834.1, forward strand.
CACAATTACAGAGTGGTCGATTTACTCGTGAATTATATCGGTTTAATCTTTACTTCTAATGTTTGTTAAACGAGATTAAATAGGCAATGTGTAGGCTTATAGCTTATAAAAACAAGCAAATGAGAAATAAAGGAAGTTATCACGTCTGGAGTATTTTACAGAAGTTTAGAGTATTTAAGTTAATCTGTAAATATTATTTCATGCATAAAGTAAAAAAAAAGAAAAAAAAAGCGAATATTATAATAGAAACGAATAAAGCCATTAGCTGAGTTAAATCATCCATTAATGATGGGTTAAATAAACAATCAAATTTACTGGGTAAAATTAATCCCAAATGTACTCTTTTACTCAGCCCAAATTGGTTTGTTTTGAACCCAGTGTTTTTTAGAGTATGCAGAGTTTGTTCATTATTGTGCTGCGCGAAATTAAAGCAGACGGCAGAAAGATGCATTCTATTTTTTTTCTTATTTGACAAAAAAGCAAAGATAATTTTTTTTATTGAATGTACACAAATAAAAGCAGACCTTTTACAATTCCGATTATCTTCATGACCAAGAGGAGTTGCTTCCACTGTTGGAAGAGGAATAAATCCAGTGATTGCTCCAGCGCCGCATGCGCACACATTTAAGTATTCTACCTTCACAATGCAGCCTGTTCATTATCATTATATAAAACAACCGGTCAAACATATGGAAAAACACACTGCTCTGTTTAAATATGTAGTAAAATCTGTGCTGTTTAGCGTTATCACCGTACTGCCGTGAAGTTATGCAAAACATTTTGTTTTATGTGGATATTGTAAGGGTAAATAAATAAAAGGTAAATAATATTTTGGCATTTAAATACCGCGAATACGGGAACGTTTGATTTTGTGTTGAAGGAGAGACCCAACATTGGTTTCAGTTTTGTTTTAGCCTAAAATAATTAGTTTTGGTTTGTCGTTATAGCTTCTTATTTTTAATTCTTGTTATTTTCTAGCCTACTGTTAATTGAAAGGTTTTGTTATGGAGTGAGGGGAACTAAAATTGCCTAGATATGTTTACAGTGTTTATTATAATGAGTGTTATTCGCGTCAGCCTATTTCTGAATGAAATAATAAAATGCGACTTATAGGCTACTTTGTTTTTTTTCTCTCTCGCTCTCTCTAAAAAAACGTGTGTATTAATACGTGTATAGATTATTTTAACCATGCAGCAAACCTTTTAAAATATTTTGATAAATTACTAAAAATAAATAAATAAGTGAATTTAAACCGTTTAACTGATTGTATTAATGGGTCAAAATTATTATTGGTTGGTTAAAGGTTAATTAACATTCCTAATTTAAATGAACAATTTCACTCTGAAACATAACAATTTCTTATCGGACTACTGCTTTAATTGAGACATTTATTCAATAATGTCACTATAAACAGGAAAAAATAAATATGCCTAATCTTACTGGAGACATTTAATGTGAGAGCGTGATCTGAGCAGGATTCGGTTTACCGGTGAGCGTGAGCTGAACATTAGCGGAGCGTTTGCTTTGGCCGTGAACGACTGAGCGGAGCGCACACACACAAAGCGGAATATTGAACCGCTCCGCTTCGCTCACATGCTCTGGTTGCATCTTGTTTTGTTGGATTTGATTACTCACATATACATATATATATATATATATATATATATATGTGTGTGTATTTTGCCATATGTCTGTTCTAGAGACATGTTACAACTTTTTGGGAAAGATCTAATTGGTTTCCTTTGGAAATATGTTTCAAATTCACACAGAATGCATTTATAACTGTAAAGGTCAAGGTTTCTTTATTTGTCACATGATAAATTATACAGGGTATAATCAAAAGTGAAATGTAGATCAAATCAGGTCCGCTCAGTGGACAGTGCAAAGAATAAAAAATATATAAAAGTAACACCACACAAGAGCATATATATAGGTAAAAAAAAAAGAAATAAAGAGTAAAATGTGTAATAGAATAAAGAAAAGTGCAAAACAAGATGTGCAAAAACAAGTAAGATGTGAGATAAAGCATGTCTGTTTGTGTCAAAATCGTGATTAAAATCGAAATCGAAAAAAACATAAAAAAATCGTGATATATATTTTTTGTCCATATCGCACAGCCCTAGTTTACAGATCACAATGCAAACGGGAGAAGCCTCATGTTACGCAGATAACAACATGCAGGATCAACATTGTTCATGTTTAACCATTTTAATATGGAGATGCGCTGAAGTTTAGACCTTCCCTACACTGTACATGTTGTGAGAACAGTCCCTTATTTAGGTTTGTACATTAGCATTGACTCACTAACTTTTATTAGTGTTACAAGTACCCCATACACATCGGTTTTCCATTTTTGTAGCATAAACCCCATCAAACCGATGTGAAGTTCAGATCTTCCTATGTTTCTTTATGGCACTTAAACCTAAAGATGTCCGAGTTCTGTTCTTTGTGTAACTTATACTCCAATGCCATTGGCTCATCTGTGTTCGAGGGGAGGGGCTTACCGATAGGTCAGTTAACAATTGGTGCATTGAACCAAGTCCCCACCCTGCATTTTTTATTTGTCAGTAATCAATTACCATTGCATGTTTGTTACAATACGTAAGAAATTTAGTTTAATCGTGATTTTAAATGTTTGTTCTCTGCTTCTAAGATTATCAGCCGACCAATTAGAGTCACGCTTTAGACCTTTACAGACTAAACACGCAGCTTGAAATCCTGTAAACTGTAGTTTATCGTTGGCTTTATTGCAGATTTGCGTCACTCATATCTTGAAAGCCAAATAAATCATCAGCATGTATGGACAAGTCTGAGCGCAATTACTTCTTGACTCTTTCCATTCCACCTTAAATGATGTTCTTAACATGTTTGTCTACAGAGGAGTTTCGTTAATAGTGGGTGCGTTCAGGATGACGGCTAGGCTTCATATACAGTTGGTTTGGTCATTGCATTTAAAATACAAATGGCTCAAAACTATGAATTTTTTATTTTATTATACTGTAGATCAGAATTTATACAGAAAGCCGATTTACTTTTTCATCTACAGAACGAAATTAAAATCTTGATTTTAACAGTTAATTTATGATTTAAAGGCGTCATCTAATAAAGTTTGCTCGTCACTCCATGGAAGAGAGGGGCGGAGTCACCAGAGCTCATTAGCATTTAAAGCAACATGGAGTAAAAATGGCTTGCTGAAAACAGCTGATTTTGACGGTACAAAATGAGTTTTAGCATTGAGAAATTAACCAAAGGATGTTATAGACTTTTTATTAAGACCCTAAAGAATTGTATCAACTTGGGCATACTGCATAAATAATATTTTGATATATTAAACATAAAAGGTTGAATACTGATATTTTAAGTTATTTAAATAATAAAAGCTACTTTATACGTGAAATTAAAATCATCAGGAGGTGGCAGCAAGTCACTGTTAATAAGCGAGTCATTGCGATTGAACCAATTAATTTAAACGATTGATTAATTCAGGAACGAAACACCTTCATGCTGTTTAGAGACGCAAAACAGTGCTTTGACTTTGGAAATATTTTTATAGAAATTGTGCAAAAACAGGAAATATGGTCTAAAACAAGTCTCTTAATTAACTTCTTGTTTAATGAACTTGTAAAAAATCAGTATCTGGACCGTTGACAGCTCACTCGGGGCGGAGCTGTGATTAAAACCAGTGTCAATCAACAATCGTGGGAGGAGCTTGTGCAAACTACAGCAGGCTGATCTGAGAAAGTGATCTTTATTATTGGGGATTAAAAAACAAAAAGCACTGGGGGGATTTGTATCATTATAAGGTGGATGTGTTCACACTGCTAACACACATTTATGTTCAAACAACTTGAAAAAGTGACATTTATATATCCGATGACCTCTTTAAAGACTTAAGGTAACAACTTGGCTATTTAAAATGTAATTAGCAGCTTCCTAGGTTGATGATTTATTAATTTTTTTCTATATTGTTGACTGAATTACCGGGACAGCTAGTCAACAAGTCGAGTATTGTGCTGAGCTAATCAAATGTGGGTTTTTGACCTGTATTTTTAAGCACTTGAGGGTGTCTCTGGATTATTAAACGTCACTAGAAATCTGCAATAAGCTGTTCTAAAATCACTATAAACCACGGCTTCACGTCATGTTTAGACAATATTGTACAAAGTGGCTCAGACAATCATAATCGAGGACTGTCATCATAATAACGCGGTTGTTTTTCCATGCGTCTGCTGCTTTGCCTCACACCCAAACATGGTTTTACTTCAGTGTTTACCAGGGCCTTTATGATGATAGGATTCGAATGAGGTTGTGTTTCTTTATTCTCTGCAGGCTAAAGAGATCCTGACCAAGGAGTCTAATGTGCAGGAGGTGAGGTGTCCGGTCACCGTGTGTGGAGACGTACACGGCCAGTTTCATGATCTCATGGAGCTCTTCAGAATCGGAGGAAAGTCACCGGACACAAACTACTTGTTCATGGGAGATTATGTCGACCGAGGCTATTACTCTGTGGAAACAGTCTCACTGCTCGTCTCTCTCAAGGTACAGGCCTGCTTTAGTAGTTTTCCATCTACATTTCATAAATATTAAAGGCATAGTTCACCCAAAAATAAAAAATATTATCCCTCAACTTGTTCCAAACCTGTATGAGTTTCTTTCTTCTGTTAAACACACAAAAAATATTTAGAAGAACGTTTGTAACCAAACCGGTGCCGGTAGCCATCGACTTCCATAGTATTTTTTCCCAGATTATGGATGTGGCTGGGTACCGTTTGGTTGCAAACTTTTCAAAATATCTTCTGTGTGAGTAAACAATGAAATCATTTATTTTTGGATGAACGATGTCTTTAAACTAGCGTGAATTGTAAATCATTTAAATCAATATTGATGGTTATCCAGATTAATCACTTTAATGCATGTTTGCGTGTATTAAATATAATCGTAATTAGGGGTGCAACGGATCATAGATGACCCGTGATCCGTATGGACCGGTTCGGCACGCATGTGTTTCGTGGTTTTTAAGTTTATCATTAGCATTTGTTTTACGCATCCAAGCAATTTCAGACCGTTCATGTGAAACAGACGTCGAATCGTGACTCGCGTGTGGTTTTCTCTGCAAACACAGAGAGAGAGGCGCGATTCAGACCGTGTCAACCGATACATACACACAAAGCTATGTTAAAATACCCGTTTTGGCAAGTATTCTGGTAAACGCAGTGTCTTAAGTGAACGTAAACAGCTGAGAAAGTCTGTCAGTACGTTTGGTCTTAAAGAGACAGCAGCCTATAAACACCTGCTTCTGTCTGCTAATCAAACACCGCTTTAACAAAGATGAATCCGTATTTACCTTATGCAGTGAGCGTTGTTGTTTTACACTTAATTACATTTCTGCACCTGAATACTACGGTTACTGACTTTATTTTTTAACTTCGTTGTATTCATCTATGCTTGTAACTTGTGTAATTGTTCTTGTTTATTACTGACTTTTTTAGTTAAGCTAGTAGTTTCTTCAGAGGCATAGAAGTACTTAAAGTAAGCTTTTAATAATAAATGAAACAATGATCCGAACCGTGAGTTTTGTGATCCGTTGCACCACTAATCTTAATCATAACCGTGCGGTCACAGCATTTGGGAGGTTTCAACTACGAATTAATTCACAAGCTAAAGTTAGTATTTCTGTATAAAACACTGTTTGTTTGTTTTTGTTATCAGTTAGCATCTCATGTTACTCTGAGGATTTTTAAAAAAATAATCTTTGAGTCATGTTATGTCATTTTTATTCTACTTTTTTTGCTTATTCGACTGCTAAAAAAATTAAACGTACTCGTTCAGTTGCGTCTGCCTCCATTTATCTGTGTTCACAGACGTATTTAGTCCAAAAGCCTAAATGCCGATAACTTCTCATATATTTGTCATATTTATTTACTATGCCACCTCACTGTGTTATTCTTTCAGCCAGAGCAACAGAGTTATGATGTGATTTAAAACATACACCAAATATGATATTAGGAAGTCAATGGAGCATTGAAATATGAAACCAAAAACACACACTATGACAATGTGTTCTTTGAGCGGTCTCTGGTAACTGATATATTTATAATTAGGATTTATGGCATTGTTTGCAGCTGACTTGATGAGAATATTGCTTGTGAATAAATAATATTTACAGAACAATTTTTAGAAAGAGAAATGGAAAACAGACATGTATCTCGTCTGAAGGACCGGAGACATAATCACGAGACCATGTCCAGTTAGTCTTTATGCAGGTTAATGCTCAATTTTATTTAGTATATTTGTGTTAATCATTGTTATGTCTTCAACTTGTAGGTGAGGTACCGTGAACGCATCACAATACTTCGAGGGAACCACGAAAGCAGACAGATCACACAAGTGTACGGCTTTTATGACGAATGCTTACGGAAATACGGCAATGCAAACGTTTGGAAATACTTCACAGACCTCTTCGATTACCTTCCCCTAACAGCCTTGGTCGACGGTCAGGTACGTCCATCTTCCTCTGCTGAAGCGCAACGGTGTGATGTGTGTGATATCACAATACTTTCTCCTAGATTTCACCGCGGTGTCTATAGAGCTTCAAGTGTTTGATTCCAGCCTGCATGTCGTTATATCTGCGCTTCTGATTAGTGACACTAGTGCAAGTATACTTTCTCCTAGATTTCACCGCGGCGTCTATAGAGCTTCAAGTGTTTGATTCCAGCCTGCATGTCGTTATATCTGCGCTTCTGATTAGTGACACTAGTGCAAGTATACTTTCTCCTAGATTTCACCGCGGCGTCTATAGAGCTTCAAGTGTTTGATTCCAGCCTGCATGTCGTTATATCTGCGCTTCTGATTAGTGACACTAGTGCAAGTATACTTTCTCCTAGATTTCACCGCGGCGTCTATAGAGCTTCAAGTGTTTGATTACAGCCTGCATGTCGTTATATCTGCGCTTCTGATTAGTGACACTAGTGCAAGTATACTTTCTCCTAGATTTCACCGCGGTGTCTATAGAGCTTCAAGTGTTTGATTCCAGCCTGCATGTCGTTATATCTGCGCTTCTGATTAGTGACACTAGTGCAAGTATACTTTCTCCTAGATTTCACCGCGGTGTCTATAGAGCTTCAAGTGTTTGATTCCAGCCTGCATGTCGTTATATCTGCGCTTCTGATTAGTGACACTAGTGCAAGTATACTTTCTCCTAGATTTCACCGCGGTGTCTATAGAGCTTCAAGTGTTTGATTCCAGCCTGCATGTCGTTATATCTGCGCTTCTGATTAGTGACACTAGTGCAAGTATACTTTCTCCTAGATTTCACCGCGGTGTCTATAGAGCTTCAAGTGTTTGATTCCAGCCTGCATGTCGTTATATCTGCGCTTCTGATTAGTGACACTAGTGCAAGTATACTTTCTCCTAGATTTCACCGCGGCGTCTATAGAGCTTCAAGTGTTTGATTCCAGCCTGCATGTCGTTATATCTGCGCTTCTGATTAGTGACACTAGTGCAAGTATACTTTCTCCTAGATTTCACCGCGGTGTCTATAGAGCTTCAAGTGTTTGATTCCAGCCTGCATGTCATTATATCTGCGCTTCTGATTAGTGACACTAGTGCAAGTAGTTGAAGGAAACTACAACAGTTTTTTTCTTATTTAATCTTTTTTTGTATGATTATCATTTATTTGAATTCAATTTAGCAATCAGAAAGCATTAATTAAGATCATGAAACTTATAGAATTCAACAATGACATTTTTAGAGCCCTATGAAATGTTTTATTTTTTCCCTCAAATATTGTTTTATTTTGACTGAATTCAGTTTTTTTCTTTATCATTTTAATGGTTTAATTGATTTAATTAAAAAAAACACAATCAATACAATTATTAATATATATATATATATATATATTTTTTTTTTTTTTTTTTTTTACAATAATAGGGTCCCATGAAATGTTTTGTTTTTCAGAATTTTAAAGGTTATCAAATATAGGCATAAAACAAATAAAAAATGATAGATTTGCTGTTAAAGGAAATCAAAGGTCCCTCAGTAACCCCTTCAAAGGGTATTGTTAAGGTTGCATCTCATTTGTTGTTGATCTTTTTTTGCTTGCAGATCTTCTGTCTTCACGGAGGCTTGTCACCGTCCATAGACACACTCGATCACATCCGAGCGCTGGATCGTTTACAGGAAGTTCCTCATGAGGTATTGGACTTAGATGATCCTGTCATGGCATTTAGCAGCAAGCGGTGACCGCTGCAACGCTGTGTGTTTAACATGTGCAAGATACAGCTCAAACCCGATGCTTTAAACTGCACTGACGTCTCTCTTTGTCTGTGTTCTTCCTCAGGGACCCATGTGTGATTTATTGTGGTCGGACCCGGATGACCGTGGAGGTTGGGGTATTTCTCCTAGAGGTGCAGGCTACACCTTTGGGCAGGACATATCCGAGACGTTCAACCACGCTAACGGCCTTACGCTGGTCTCTAGAGCTCACCAGCTAGTGATGGAGGTGGGAACATCTCTTAAAGCCACAATAGACTCATAATCTTCTTTAATTTCAAGTTAGATCAATGTGACCCTGGACCACAAAATCAGTCATAAGGGTCGATTTTTTCGAAATTGAGATTTATACATCATCTGAAAGCTGAAAGAATTTGTTATGATAGGACAATATTTGTAAATCTGAGGGTGCAAAAAATCTAAATATTGAGAAAATTGCCTTTAAAGTTGTCTAAATTAAGTTCTTAGCAATCATATTACTAATAAAATATTTCGTTTTGATATATTTATGGTCGGAAATTTACTAATTCTCTTCATGGGACATGATGTTTACTTAATATCCTAATGATTTTTGTCATAAAATAAAAATCTATAATTTTGACCCATACAATGTATTTTTATACTCCAGTGACTTAAGACGGGTTTTGTGCTCCAGGGTCTCAAATCGCTGCTGAATGACACTCATCAGCTTTCTATCATCTTAAATTCATATATGCAGACACAAATTGGAAAATATTTTGAATTTATTACTTTGCTATAAGATCAGTCGGGTCACACATCTTCAGATCTCAACCGTGTGAGCGTTTCACTCGCGACTAAAAGAATTGTGAAATATAAAATGTATTCAAGAATTAAAATGTATTTTTGTGTTCTTAAAATGTCTAAAAAGTTCAGTTTTACGAAAGTTAAGCTCATAAACGGTCTTATCCTATCTAGGATGGCCTTACATTTGTGGGTGGCGATTTCCATACAGCTTATTATGATTACACTTAAATGCTATGATTTTATTAAATATATGAGAGATGCACGGTTAAAGGGATAGTTCACCCCAAAATGAATTCAGTCATTAATTACTCCCCCTCGTGTCGTTCCAAACCCGTAACACTTCATCTTCGAAACACAAATTAAGATATTTTTATTAAATCTGAGAGCTCTGGCTCTCCATAGACAGCAAAGCAACTGAAATGTTCCCAGGTCCAGAAACACAGAAGGAGATCGGTAACGTTTTGTGCTCAAAGAAAACTAAAATAACATATTTTATTGAACAATTCTTCTCCCCTGAGTTACGTCTTCTGCTATTTCGGAGAGTACCCCGGAACGTAATCAATGTTATCGGCGTGATCAGCGTTGTTAACGCTTGGGTAAAGCATGCGTATGCATTGTGATACTCTCAAAAATGGCGGAAGACTGTAACTTGGCTGAGAAGAATTGTTGAATAAAGTCGTTTTCTTTGCGCACAAAGTATTCTCGTAGCTTCATAAAAGTGAAGTTGAGCCACTGATGTCACATGCACTGTTTTACGATCTCCTTGCTCTGTCTCTGGACCTGGGGACTTTTCATTTGCATTGCTGTCTATGCACAGCTCTCAGATTTCATCAGAAATATCTGAATTTTCCTTCCTGAAGATGAAGTCTTACGGGTTTGGATCGGCACGAGGGGGAGTAATTAATGACAGAATTCATTTCGGGGTGAACGAACACTTTAAAGTCAAAACATGGCACTGTTCAGAGTTACTGTTTCAGTGTCAATGAATACTGTGTGTGTGCGCCAGTAGATTATAATTAAATAATATCAATGTAATGTATTCCTGTGATGCGCAGCTGTATTTTCAGCATCATTACTCCAGTCTTCAGTGTCACATGATCTTCAGAAATCATAATAATATGCTGATTTGCTGCTCAAGAAACATTTCTGATTATTATCAATGTTGAAAACAGCTGTGCTGCTTAATATTTTTGAAACTGTTTTTTGATACTTTTTTTTTTCAGGATGCTTTGAATAATAAGTATTATTTTCTAACAAATAACTCTTCACTATCAGTTTTTAATCAATTTAACACATGCTTGCTGGACCCTGAACTTTTGAATGGATGTGAATACTGTTAAAAATATTTCTGTTTTATAATAAATACTGTTCCTTTCAACTTTTTATTCATAATTGTTGTATTAGAGTGATTTCTGACGGATCATGTGACACTGAACACTGGAATCAATTATCGTTTAAAGTATATTTTAAATAGTTTAGCCTTGATGAGCAGAAGAGACTAATGTAAATAATCTTCTATATCAGTGACTGTAAAACATCACTCTTTTCTCCTCTAGGGTTACAACTGGTGCCATGATCGCAACGTGGTAACGATCTTCAGCGCACCCAACTACTGCTACCGCTGCGGGAATCAGGCGGCCATCATGGAGCTCGACGACACCCTCAAGTACTCCTTGTAAGTGGAAAAGCTTGCGGAAGCTAGGCTAGGGCTGTCAGACAAACATCGGTTTCGACTATTCGTCAAATTGAATATAAAATCCACGTTTGAGTGTTAGGTGTGCGTCAGGCAGCTGTATCAGTGGCCCACGAGACGAGATGATGTCGTTGTATTAATGCTTTTTTTAGGCTATCCAACTAAACCCACTATTAGTGTGGTCACGGTACCAAAATATGAGTATTCGGTACGAGACCAGTGAAAATACACGGTTCTCGGGACCAAAGCAAAACACAAAAAACATGCTAATTAAAAAACACCATATTTTTATTCATAGTCAAACAAAAATCAATGCTATTTGTGCTGATTTAAAATTGTGTTTCAAGTAATGTGTGAAAAACCGTAAACAAGTTTTACCCAAATTTAATTTGTCTTTTAATTAATTACATTTAAACATTTACTATTAAATTATGGAAGAAATATTATTTAAAAATAAAGATTTATAGATTTTTCAACTGTAGTAATAGTATCATATACGTTCTACTAAATAATAATAGTATTATATTTCTGGCACAATTTCTTTAAGAAACTTTTATTTTGACGGGCTTCCGTGAATCCCTTTAAGTGTGTGTATGATATATGACGCTGGTTTTACTCCGATGAAACGGTGAAATGCTGGTGAAGTGACTCTGGAGTTCTGGAGATATTGTTCTAGGGCTGGGCGATATGGCCCAAAAAATTATCACGATAATTATTTTCATATCAGTCGATATCGATAATTATCACGATAAATGTCAAATCTTTATTTCTTTCAAGTTTAAGGCCAGATTTTTGCTCCAAAGTGAAAGTTTTAGAAACCAGACCATTAATTTTCCTTAACACAATAATTATCTAAATAGATATGTATTTCTTAGTTTCTGCACGTTCTAATGAGTTGATATTGTTTCAAAATCAAGAAACCGGTTTGGGTTGCCTCATAATATGAATGATAATAATATCACTTTTTTGTCTCTTAGAAATACACATTTGATCGTAGCTTGAGTTAGGATGCAGTAACATTTTTGTTCATTATCAAAATCAGTAACATCTTTACATCAGTAACATCTGTAGCAACCTCAGTTTTATATGGTATAATGTATTCTGACCAAGTTTTTATTTTTATTAAGCATTGGTCTCCTATAGTAGCATACATTTAAATAATGATAAACAGTTAAAACCACACATATAGCACCTCATTAACATGGTCAAAATATAACTAAATGTTTTTAAGTAGTCTATTTGTATGAAAGACAGTAGTCTAAAACCATTCAGTATAAATGTACACATGCTATAGCTGCCTTAACCACACATACTTACTATAATTATATACCATTACTCCTGTAATAATATTAAATGTGAATATCCCACATTTCTGCCACAATACCATAGTGCAGTGAGTGTTACTACAGTAAATCCATGGTAAATAATGGCGATGTGCATATTGAAAAGCCTTCTGACTGTCTCGTTGCACAGTGTTTCTCATGTTCGGCTTGTGTTCTCACATTAGGCGTGTTCGACTTAAAGCGGCGCTGCACAGAATGGTCAGTGTATGACATCAAAGTACCGCGAGAGTGATAGAGAGCAGATGAAACCTATGCTTTCGAATGACTCTCGCGATACTTTGATGTCTTACACTGACCATTCTGTGCAGCGCCGCTTTAAGTCGAACACGCCTACTGACTGGATCAGCACTGCTTAGTGATCACGTGACCGAGTAAACGCATCTGCTCTAGTGAGCTCGTGCTGCGTGGCAGTTTGAACTGTGATCCGAGCGAATAAACGGCCGTGTGGCGCGATTCAAATGAGTCACGTGGTTTCGTTCCGCTTTTGGCGCATAAACATTATATCGAACATTTTTCGAACTTTTCATATCGTTTTAGAGGAAAATGATATCGCGATAATTATCGTTATCGAATTATCGCCCAGCCCTATATTGTTCATGTATTTATGTCCTCGTTGAGACGCTGAAACCGCTGCGAGTGTCACACGCTCTTCAGTGTATAGTAAATAAAACCACGTCTCTGTCATTCATTCATTCATTCATTCATTCATTCATTCACAGACTCGCAGAACATCCACGACTCATACTTGATATTGCAGCTTAATATTTACAGATACTAGTCCATATGGCGATTTGAGTTCAGTGTAATGACCTACTTGTGATTAATTCATCCAGACTTGGACACATTCCGCGTTAAACTGTAAATTCAGTTTTTATGACTGTTTTCTGCATCGTGGAAATCATACGGCTGTACGGGTCAAGAACCGGCTTGACCGGGTCCTCAGTACTTTAACCTGGTACCGTGACGTTTTCATTTTTTTGGTACCGAAGTACCGGGTCTTCTGACAACACTGCCCACGAGATGCAGCGCTGCTACATTCATTCATCATACTGCAGAAGAAGAGATCATCGATGCGCAGATGTTATTAAAGGAAGAGTACTCTTGTGATTGCTTTTCGGGCCTTTGTATGAAACTATGCATACATTGATGTTTTGTTTCTAATTGTTTAAGCAACTTAATTATATGTGATAAATAGTTGTAGCAATAGCCAACAATACATTATACGGGTCAAAATTATCCATTTTTCATTTATGCCAAAAATCGTGTTCCATGAAGTTTTTTTGTAAATTTCCTACATTTATGCATTTAGCAGACGCTTTTATCCAAAGTGCACTCAGCTTATACATTTATTGTAAGTACATGTGTTCCCTGGGAATCGAACCCACAACCTTTAACGCTGCTAACACAATGCTCTAACCACTGAGCCACAGGAACACTCATAAATATACCAAAACTACATTTTTTATTAATAATATGCATTGCTAAGAATTCAATTGAACAACTTTTAAGATGATTTTCTCAATATTTAGATTTTTTTGCACCCTCAGATTCCAGATTTACAAATATTGTCCAAACCATACATTAATGAAAGATTATTTATTCAGCTTTCAGATGATGCATGAATCTCAATTTTGAAAAATGTACACTTATGACTGGTTTTGTGCTCCAGGGTCACGTGATGGTTTATACATTATGCACTTTTTTCAAAGATAGTACTGTGTTTATTGCTTTGAATAATCGTGCATTAGTCATATTTATCTCTGCACCCTCTTGAGGCCTGAGAGAAGCCGAAAGCGTTTATCCCCCATAACTGAAATCATGCCTTCTACATTTGAATATCGAATATTCGATGAGTTTGTCAGTCATATTGAGCGATGCTGTGGTGTTGTGATTGCAGCCTGCAGTTCGACCCGGCGCCGCGCAGAGGAGAGCCGCACGTCACCCGCCGCACCCCCGACTACTTCCTGTGAACCCTCAGCTCTGCACAGCAGTGCCGTGATATTATAATCCTCATTCAGTTTAACGTAAGAGCGGAGCGATCCCGTGAGAAACGTCTGTGGACCAAAAGACGTGTGCCATACCCAAACCCATCCGACCGCTCGAGCACCTGCTTCTGTCAACACCGTCATCTTTCTGTTTTATGTCTGTTTGCTCTTTTTCTCAACAGAACGTTTATAGTTTATTTCCATGTTCTACGATGCTTTTATATCCCATCACGCTGCCGGTAATCTAAGATGGCATGCTGGAATATCTTCATATGATGGTTCTGTGTCTGTGTAAAGGTACCAGATCAAGAATAAAGATGGATCTTGCTCATGTACTTTGTGTGCTGTGCTACTTGAATCCTCAGTTGAGCCAAACATAGAGCTGTTTTTAATATTTGACCGGGACTGAATCCTCGTTTTTGTTTTCTAGAACATTTATTTGATTAAATAATGCAGTGAGGGACTGAAGTACAGTGCATTTAAAAGCATTGTTCAGTTTAACAACTTAGTTTTTGACATTAAAAAGATGTAAGGATACAGAAACCGTTTTAAAAGTCAAGAATTGTGAAGATGACATGATCTAAGATATTTATACAGTCATGTTTTCATCTGTTAAATTGATTATGGCATTGATCTGATGAGGTCTATTCCTGTTTCTGCTTCTCTAATAGTCAGATTATTTCTCCAGCACTTAATACAACACCGTTTTAAAGCATGTTCAGCGCAGTAAACCGGAGAAAGTGTTATTATAAAGTCAACATTAAACCTCCGTTACAGAAGACAATAGTGTCATTATTCAGTAAAGGGTCAGTACATCATTTCAATAAACTTACTGAATATTAATGTCTTCTAGACCTTTAATCCTCTGATACACAAATGATCATATCAGGAAGGAAAATGAAGATTGAATACATACAGTATTTAATATTTAGATTTGTTTTTAATAAAATATAATTTAATAAATACAAATATTGAGCTGTTTTGCCACCAAATCATTTATATATATATATATATTTGTGTGTGAGTGTTTACAGTACACGCACATATTATGTAAACTAAAAAAATATTGTGGATGGGATGAATCACGCTTAATCATTTGACAGCGCTAAAATAAATGTTATAAAAAAACGAGAACATAGATATAGAATTATGATTTAATCTCACAACCTGAAACGGTGTTTAAAGGCCTGCCATTGCAGAAGATATCATGCATCAGATAGTTATTATAATCTATAATCAAACCGAATTTCATCACCCTGAGCTAAAACTATTATATTAGTTATGAAAGATCCCACTGTATTTAACTAATGAGCTGCCATGACTTTAAGACATGACTGAAAATGAGGCTACCTCATATTTCCATTTGAGTTTTTAATATCATGGAAAGAGAGAGAGAGAACACAGTATTTCATAGCTTAATAAGCTGCTTTAAAACACTGTATTGTACAAAGCGCTAAAGAAATAAACAGGACTTGACTTCAGAGAAGCAGTAATTAATAGACCTCATCAGCTTTAACGCCGTATTTAATTTAATATGAAAAAGACTTTACATGACTCTATGAAGCTCTTCGATCGTTTTCACAACTCTTGATAATTAAAACTGTTTAATGGAGTTTTGTTTGTATGTTGAACACACTACTTCAGTCCCTCACAGCCTCGTTATCATTTCTGTCAATAATTAAATATGGTGCAACAGGGCTGGCCGATATATATTATCACTGTATTTCCCCCGTATCATTCATTTACTGTTAATACTTTCCACGTTTATTAGATCTTGAGAATACATATACAGGCCTATATGATGGACTGGAGTGGTGTGGAGGATTGTGATGTTTATATCAGACTCTCATTCTGACGGCACCCATTCACTGACACTGATGCAGTGACACACTTCTCCAAATCTGATGAAGAAACAAACGCATCCTAATCTTGGAATAGCCTGAGGTTGAGCACATTTTCAGCAAAACTTCAGTTTCGGGTGAACTATTCTAACTATATAAAACTATTTAATTGAACTGCACATGTACAAACACAGCTACAGGTGCATCTCAATGAATTAGAATGTCGTGGAAAAGTTCATTTATTTCAGTAATTCAACTCAAATTGTGAAACTCGTGTATTAAATAAATTCAATGCACACGGACTGAAGTCGTTTAAGTCTTTGGTTCTTTTAATTGTGATGATTTTGGATCACATTTAATAAAAACCCACCAATTCACTTTCAACTAATTATAATATGGTGACATGCCAATCAGCTAATCAACTCAAAACACCTGCAAAGGTTTCCTGAGTCTTCAAAATGGTCTCTCAGTTTGGTTCACTAGACTACACAATCATGGGGAAGACTGCTGATCTGACAGTTGTCCAGAAGACAATCATTGACACCCTTCACAAGGAGGGTAAGACACAAACATTCATTACCAAAGAAGCTGTTCACAGAGTGCTGTATCCAAGCATGTTAACAGAAAGTTGAGTGGAAGGAAAAAGTGTGGAAGAAAAAGATGCACAACCAACCGAGAGAACCGCAGCCTTATGAGGATTGTCAAGCAAAATCGATTCAAGAATTTGGGTGAACTTCACAAGGAATGGACTGAGGCTGGGGTCAAGGCATCAAGAGCACCACACACAGACGTGTCGAGGAATTTGGCTACAGTTGTCTTCAGAGGCGTCTTACCTGGGCTAAGGAGAAGAAGAACTGGACCGTGGTCCAAAGTCCTCTTTTCAGATGAGAGCAAGTTTTGTATTTCATTTGGAAACCAAGGTCCTAGAGTCTGGAGGAAGGGTGGAGAAGCTCAGAGCCCAAGTTGCTTGAAGTCCAGTGTTAAGTTTCCACAGTCTGTGATGATTTGGGTGCAATGTCATCTGCTGGTGTTGGTCCATTGTGTTTTCTGAAAACCAAGGTCA
>CM049834.1:2431418-2483918 GCA_027422435.1 Schizopygopsis pylzovi
TCACTTTGGATAAAAGCGTCTTATAAATGTAGAAACAAAGATTGTGTCATCATTTACTCATCCAGACATCACTACAAACTGGCATGATCTTTCTTTATCAGTAGCCTGTGTGACTAGCTATAGTCACATGGTGACCTTCCTACCACACAAAAATGCTTTATCTTCATATTCAGTGCTCTGACACGTCACATTAAGCCGCGTGTGAGTGTATATCAATGAAAATAGCACATGAGAAACAGAAAGGCTGGCTCCTCATTTAGTATGCTAGGTAGCACTGCTCTGCACACTGACAAGTGCACGACTGCTCATTTGTCTCTCTGTCCATTCTTTCCCTCCCCGTTTCACCACTGCAGGGAATTCAGCATGACTCCACACGTCTCACCTTTTTACACGGTCCATGCCTGGATACACAATTAGTTTTCCCTGCAAATATTTGTTTTATTAATGTTGCCCAACAGAGTAATTAATCTCCTCACAAAGGTACCATCTGGATGACCCAAAAATGCAATTAAACTTCCCGTTTTATATTTAAGATTAATATGGAGGAGAGGTAGGAAATGGCAAATGTGTGAATGGGCGTTGATATCACACATGGAGGATTCAGCTTCATTTCTTTTTTCCTCTCTTCATGTTCTACAAAACTTGTTGTGGAGGTGAGGGTGACGTAAGAGATAGTCATTAATGAAAACGAATGTCCTCTCATGGAAGCCAATGCATTTCCATTATTAGAGCTATTGCTGGGGTCGGGGCCAGACATGCCAACTGGCAAACCGTTTGTGTTGCCCTGGCATTGAAAAAAGTCAGATACACAGCTTTGGTTAAATTCCCATCATGTGAATCTTATGGGGCTGTAATCAAAAGACGGATCTCTATGAACTCATGATTTCTCACCAAATTCATCCAAGATCAAACAATTTGAGCTGCACCACAATTATTTTTATTGCTTTATGCTATTTTATAAATGGGTTTTCTCACACTAAATAATGCTTCAAAGTGTTTATTTTACATCTTTATAAATTGCAATAAACAATGCAAGAAGAACATTTATCTTGACTTTCTGCCAGCTTTCTTATCTTTTTATGTCCATTCTAATAATTTCTCAACCGCCCTCTTTTTAATTCAGCCGTTATTAGAGAACATCCTTCTCTGTCTGTCCTTCATATTATAACCGTCGATAACGCTGCTAATAGTCATTATAATTAAATATGCTTTAGAGAGTATTATGGTGTGGCAGGCATCAATGGGAAAGTAGAGGCTTGGATAAACATGTATAAATTCATGTTTAAAACATAGATTTCAAAATCGGCTGTCATGGGATTTGCTCTTGAGCTGAAACATGCTTTGCCATTCTGAAATGTATAAGTTAAAGTTATTATACCGCAATGTATAATAACAGAAGTCACTACCAAATCAATATTACTAACATTATGCCAAAACAACAGACACATGACTGATTATTAGACAACTATTTATTATTAGTAGAATGATGCTGCACATATGTAGGTACATCAGTTCACATCTGTGTTTCATCCAATTTCATTCAAATAAAAATAATCTGCAATTTGCCTGTAGATAGAAAAACTAGTACAAAATTACTTATTTTGATCTATCCAGTCGAATTTTGCACTGCAAACATCCTGGCAATTGTTCACATCATAAGAAGGACATACTTTCTTTCTTTCTTTCACACTGGAATAACACATTTGATTTTCATGCATATATGATACATTTAGTGACACATTTTTATTGGAATTTTAATATTTCACTTGCAGTTTCCCTTCATAAATCTATTGTACACTGGGTACAAAAAATAGTTACGCTCTGGAGCTAAAGACAAAAAATTTCTAATTGAAACCCATTAAAACGGCATATATTAACAATAACAATAGCCTATTTATTTTTATGAAAACAACAGTGGAATTATGAAAACAAACTGGTGTTTAAAGGGTTAAAATCATGAAAACATATTTTTTTAGTAGTTATGATCAAGACAGATGTTGGTAAAAAGATCTAAGCCAGTGAAAGTGAAATAAAATGAACACACTATTTTTTGGCGTTAGTTTTTCTGTAAGGACCTCTGTGTAACTTTGTCAAATTGCAGCACAAGGGTTAATACAGTGTAGGAGTGAAGTTCACTTGGAGGAAAGACACTGTGCTCTTTCCTTATGGAGCAGAACATCATCTGTCCACCACAGATGGGTGCTGGCACACAGAACAGCCAGAAGACCTTGTCATACACCTTCAAACACAGTTGTCCCAGGTTAGGGCATTTTGTTATTTTGCCGGACCCCTGTCAACGAGTGCTGCTGAGATAGTAGAGTATGTGGAGCATAGACAAGGACACACTACAGCAGCTATAGTTTTGCTATCGGCATGCTGCAATGACCTTTTATAAGTGAGTGCGGTCCTGAAGAGCACCAATCCATAACAAAACCATGCCTTCTGTTTGCTTACCACCGT
This sequence comes from Schizopygopsis pylzovi, assembly GCA_027422435.1. NCBI lineage: Eukaryota > Metazoa > Chordata > Actinopteri > Cypriniformes > Cyprinidae > Schizopygopsis > Schizopygopsis pylzovi. The sequence goes on from CM049834.1 coordinate 2,433,879, forward strand.
TATCACCTAATCAATAGTCCACCACTCATTCAATTCGACAAGCATCTCCAAGAGAGAGGCTAATCGTTTAACAACAGTGGGTGTATGATATTGACTGATGGAGATAAGGTTTGTCCTACTCAATCATGCCAGAGGGATTGGGTTTGTGTTATTAAGGGGTCACATCAAATACAGCATGTTTATGTGTCTTTTGCTTCACAGCTGCAATAATGAGCACATGCAAAAGGGAACAATCAGAGTGATTTTCCCTCGCCGCTGGGATAATGACACACGGAAGGGCTCAGAAGAACAAACACGGGCTGATTTAAACACTGACAAGTGAATGAGAGAAGGTCTGAGTGATTTACTCATGAAAGCATGCATATTGTGTACTGACATGTACAGTATTGGGTGTAAATATCCCAGTCAACTTTTTCTGAACTTGATAGTTCAATCAATCTTTCAAATAAAGTCATGAGAAACTTGAAATATTACAAAGCAAGAATCTGCAATGTTAAGTTTGGTGGTGAGCTGCTCAGTTTGATCACCATTGATGCACTTGGTCAAAGCACGGTGATTTATGATGACAAAAATATTTGTTATTCACAATTAATGGATGTTTAGCTCAATGTAGTGCCTTTGATTATATTTTTTTGTAAAAGTTATGTTTGAAGTCACCATTCGGGTGATTAGTGTTCGATGCAGTTCCTTCCATTTCAGTAAAAATAGGCTATTTGTTTTGGTGCAAACAAGCAACTATAAATCTTTTTTTTTTATCTAGTACAAAAAACTAGAATTTTTTTCTTTTGTTGACCCTACACCTAATCATTCGTCAATATAAAACAATGTAAAACACTTCAGCTATATTCCAAGTCTTCCTCACCAAACGATTGCTTTGTGTGAGGAACAGACCCAAACACAATCCACAATAATGCTCAAATCACAAACACATCAAACACATTAAACTTCCCGAAAAGCATGACATCAACTTTGACTCTTATGTGTCTTGTGACCAGCAACATGCTGAAGTTTGGATATTATTTTTTGAAAGAGATGAAAAAGCTTCAGTATCACTCTGTTCCCCGCATAAATATATAACTGCGAGTTTATACGTTGTCAAACAATTCTGAGAAAAAAGCCAGAATTGCAAGATGTAAACATAGAAAATCACTATTACCTTTTTTATTATTATTAATATTTAGTGGCAGAAATGGGCTTCTATAGTCTTATGGTGAGACTAAGAATACTAAGAATACTTCTACAGCATTTATTAATCTTAGTAAATGTTAATTTCAGCATTCGCTAATGTATTATAACAATCACACGTTGTGTTTGTGAACATTAGTTAATGCACTGTGAACTAACATGATCAAACAACTAACAACTGTATTTTATAAACTAACATTAACAGAGATTAATAAATAGTGTACGAATGTATTGTTCATTTTAGGTTATGTTAATTAATGCATTAACTAATGTGAACAAATGACACATTATTGTAAAGTGTAAACCCTATGGGTGTTATTTTGGGTAACTGTAAATACTTATGTTTTTAAATTAACGATGTCACAAGTTGACTCTTTAGACCGCTGAAGACATTTTAAACAGAAGAAAATAAGGTCTTAATTGTTAATTTGACGACCCAATGGGATTACACAGTCCTTGCTTGAAAATGAAATCCTAAAAAATATAAACAACTTATATTATAACTGTATTTATTGATTCGGGGTAAGATAAAAAGCGTTTACTTGTGTAAACAGCAGATATGGAATATTTAATGCAAAAGTCAATCCAACAATTTACTGTGATTAACGTGTAAAAGCAGCTATTGTGTATTATGCTAGTTAAAATTGATGATTAAATTTCCCATTTGATGAACTGAATTCATTTCCAGATAGAAGCAATTTTACAACCTTTGTGTTTAACTGCAACATTACAAAAAATGTATTGCAAATATAACTCTGAATAAATGGTACGAAATCTGTCACTGATGCAGTGCCTTTTCAAAAGTAATCTTATTTACCCCTAAATGGTGCATATTAGCACCTAAATTGTACAAATTGGTGCCTTTTGAAAAGGGACCACCACAGTGACAGCTTTTGCTTTTCTGAGAGTGTGAAGTAACTAGAGGAGTTTATCCTGACGACTTGAAGTGATGTTTACTGCACACATCAGAAAAGTGGACCAAATCAGTAATCAAAGTGATTGAGCAACCCTGCAAATGTGAGATTGGCCATTTCATGATTATTTTCACCATTACTGCCTATCACTGGCGTATTTTTGAGAGAGGACAGCGCCCGATCCAGTCCAAATCCAGCTAGAAATCAGGGCTATGATTGACAGTCTGAGCGGTGAAAGCTGTTTTGAGATTCTGGAAGAATCTTCCTCCACTGGCCTTTATGTTTGTCGAATCTAAAAGAGCAGATTATACTGTAAATGGGAGACTTTTCCAGACAGGTACTGTACAAAATAACATTTGTTGGGCTTCTTGTTTGTTATTTGTCATGAGTCATCAACTCACAGCACTGGTCCATAAATAAAATGCAGACATTAAATATGTATTGATCTGCAAGTGAGCAAATGTTTCGAAAGATTAAACTTCCATCTAAGTCCATCACGAGTCTTCAAAAGTAAAAAATCAATAAAATAATAATTTTAGTAGTAATTTTCGCTCTCAGCACGAGAGATCATATTTGTGTGAATCTCTAAAATGAAATGTTTTGTAGAACTGAAACTACAAACAAGTAAACACTTTATTAAATATGTTATTAGCTCAAAACTGCTTCCGGTGAGCAAAATCAAGCAGATGATGATTAGTGTGCACTGTGCTATGAACGATGCACACAATATTTGAATCACATACTATGTTTGTACAAATTGAAATATAGAAATGCTGCAATGAAACAATTGCTACACAGAACAAACCATCACATAAATAAAGACAAAACATATACGGAAAAGTCTTAAATGTAAATGGCATCATTTTTAGGCAGTGGTTGCTTCTAAGAGGTTATATGAGGTTGAGGTCTGTATGATTATGTGCTTGCAGTCTAGCAAATAATTGTTTTTAGAAATAATAAATGTGTTTATAGAACTATATTTTATCTTAAAAGATATATTGTAAAAAATCGTCTCTATGTTTTAAATGCACACCAATATATTAAACATGTCTGACAACTTGATAAATGAGATTTATAAGTTATTATTATAGTGTAAATTAATTTATTTTGCTGTTGGAGGCTGTCAGGACCTTTGAAATAACTATACTTGGGCCTTCAGTGATTGTACGCCTAAAAAATGATTTTCAAATAAAAAACATTTAAAACTTTCCCTTTTAATTATATACAATAAAACTCACAACTAAAGGACCATTACTGATGCATTAATATATATGATGCTTAATGTGTGCATGTGTTTATATAGTTCCAGCAATACTGATATGATGCTGAAATGTCATTGACTACTTTTGTCTTTTATTCATGCATTTAATTTATTGTATTTCATGTGAAGTTTGACGTTACCGGTTCAAAAGCTCTGTCTAATCCCAAAAGCAAACTTGAAACAGTGCTACCATAGCTAATATGTCATCTCAGTCATTCTCAACTTCCACCGACACGAACAACAGCACAATCTGGAGACTAGATGTCAGCATGTCCAGCAAAGCTGAGAAAAGTTTGACTTTATGCAAATGATGAGCAACTTTTAGAAGCGACAACCAGCACGAGAGAAGGTAGTAGTGCTCACGTGAGTCAAAATCTGATCATTGCTGTTAGTAACGTTACAATTTGATAAAGGCATTACATGTATGAAAGCAAACACAATCATATAAATCATCAAATGTAGTGAATAAATGCACCATATTAAATTGACTATTATTTGAATAACAGTTGTTATTGAGATTTTTTTTGTATACTAAGAACTATCTATTCCTAGTAAAATAGTAGTATATTTTAAATACATTTATTTCATTTAAGTATAGTTCAAAATCAATAACATATTTACAGACAAATCACTGAAGACTTACTGATATAAAAATTACAATTAAACTTTATTTAGAGTACAACGCACATTTCTTAATATTAATCCTAAAATGTGTTTTATTGTCACTATTGATGAAGATTACATATGATATTGAATAATATTTGTCTTTAAGTGTACCTGAAGTATACTTGTAATAGTTCCACCATATCACAATCAAATATACTTTGGACTTCAGCACTATACTTCTGAACAATAAAAAGTGCATTAAGAATAAAATTAGTTCCAATTTAGCAGAATAAGTATAGCAGTTTAGTATACTAAAAGTACAATTGCAGGGTATCTTTAAATATGTAAATGTATTTGTAGTATACCTAGCATGCACTTGTAAATGCTGCAACATCAATTTTCTATATGCACTTTTGGTGCATTTTCATATTTTAGGTTGTAAAAGCATGACTGTACTACACACAAACTGAATAGTGAATAGTATGTTGTGTCATGTAAGGTATTTAGTTTCGTGTTAATAATGCCGTTTCTTGCATATTGAGATTTGTAGATATTTGAAACAATTTGCATTAATGTAGTGGTAGCTTTTAGGAGCAGCAGAAAATAAATAGATATATACAAACAGATCAATGACATAATACATCTTAGTGCATATTTAGGCACTGCTAAGTGACGCGCGTGCTTCCCCAAGCATCAGCCGCCGCTATTATTTAGATCTGGAGCATTACTCATTACACTAAACATGCGTGAGTCTTGCAGATTTATACTGTCTGATGACGGTTTAAGAAAAAAGCCTTTTATTGGCCTGTACATATGAGAAACTAGGTCATATTTAACATCTGCTTAACATGCTACAATAGGCACAATGACAGTAAATTTAAAGAGATGGGTAAACATTAGAGTTTACATGCAACAAAACAATAACCGCAGTGATGTGAATGTTCAGAGACGCTGCTTTAATTGATGAGGTGCTGCTTCTTGCTCAGACTCATTATGAAGCACTCATCCACTGATGCTGTGCTCTGTCTGGAGTTCAGTAAAGGATATTAATCATTAAGTTATTTCTACAAGGTCTGATCTCTCTGGAGGCCCTTTAGCAACATCATCACAGTTATATCAAATAAATCCAATGCATGAAATCAAAACAAAGCCACATTAGCCAAACAATGATTTTATGATTGTTCTAATGCAGTGAGTGAGAAAAACTTACCTTATCAAGGTAAGCTTGTGTTTAATTTGAGCTAAAATTGTTAAATTCAGCTAAAACGGCTTAATATGCTCTGAAACTTTCCTTTCTGAACATCATCTAAATGTCTTGAAGATGAACTATTCGACCTGCCTGTTTGAGAATGTGAGAAAAAGCTTAAATGTCCCTGCTCAGTCATATTGCATTACCCTTAATAAATCTATCATTGTTGGGGGGAAAACGTGTTACATGTAACTCAAGTTACGTAATCAGATTACTGCCTTTGAGCTGGCCCAGCATAGGTGACATAAGCCTAATGCAAAAGTAACATAATGCATTACTTTCCATAAAAAGTAACTATGTAGCACAATATTATAATGCTTTATTTTTAAAAGTAACTTTCCCCAACACAGAATCTCATAGGATCAATTATCAGTCTAGTCATTAAACCCCAGGAAACCACACTTTTTTGCTCAGGCACTTCTCTTAGTTCTCAAAGCATATCGACTGCTGTGTGAATCTGTCAAACACAAAGTACTTGCGTGACTTTTCTGAATGAATCAGTGTTTTTCAAAGAAACAGCTGAGCGAATGATTCAGTGACTCCAAAATTGCCCTCTTAACCCTTAACGATGGGCTTGTTTGGACTCTCATTCTGACGGCACTCATTCACTGCCAATTGGTGATCAAAAAAATGTAATGCTACATTTCTCCAAATCTCATTAAGAAACAAACTTATCTAATCATCTTGGATGGCCTGAGGGTGAGCACATTTTAGTAAATGTATTATTTTTTTTGCATGAAAACAAGCTTTAGAGACAAAATGATCAAATATATACCTTGAAAGCAGTACCAGTTGCTTTGGATAAAAGCATTTGCCAGTTGCATAAAAGTAAGTAATTACTAATATCACTATACAGATACTATTATTGTTTTGGACTTCCTTGTTCCCTATCGATACTACACTTTGTACTGCGTCTTATTTAAGACGTTAGGGGAAACTCCTTTTTCTCCGATATTGAAGGCTTTTTTTAATAATGCAGTGTAACGTCTCGGTTACTTGCGTAACCCCCGTTCCCTGAAGGAGGGAACGGAGACGTAACGTCAGAGTGACTGACTAATGGGATCTCGCCGGAGAGCCCAATCACCTTCGAGTGTTAACAAAACAAGCCAATGACAGTTGGCGTGCGTGTTTCGCCACGCGCACTCCGCCCCGCGGTGCGGGTATAAAAGGAGAGCGCGTGCAAACGCACATCAGTTTTTCGCTGAGGAGCCGAGACTGTGTGCCCCGGCCGTACAGCGGTGGTACAGCAACTATGGCGACGGGACGTTACGTCTCCGTTCCCTCCTTCAGGGAACGGGGGTTACGCAAGTAACCGAGACGTTCCCTATCAGTCAGTCACGTTCGACGTAACGTCAGAGTGACTGACTAATGGGATCCCTTGGAAAACGCCACTATTGCTGACCCCCTCCAGTGCTCTGCAGAAGCCGGCAAGTCCCCCCACACCAGTTGGGATGGATGATAGGACAGGGTTTAGGCAGAGATAACCGCACTGCTGTTCCGCTCAGTGGGTAGAATAACACTGGGAAAGCGTACCCCAAGTAGGGGGAAACGCTACGGAGCCACATCCCGCATAAGGAGGTATCATGTGGAGATTACACGTATGGACTGGCCAAGTGCAGTACCACATACGGGAGTCTCTGAGGTAGACCCAGCCCGCCTGGGGTGAGATAGCTACACAGCCGAGAAGGCAGAGGGTTCTGCCAGGGAAGACACGGACTCACCATGGGGGGGGAGCCGTACCGTGGAAGAATACACATGTGGGATCACCAAGGGGAATCACTACACACGGGCACCTAGCCCAGCACAAGGGTTGACCTTGGGCAACGTACGAGTACTGGACCTGGCGTCTGGTGCTCCGCCACACCTGACTGCCGAGGGTGCGGGAGGAACTTCAACAGGGTTCGCCGTGGGGAACTGACTGAGAAGCAACAAGGCGCACGTATCCGGTCCGTAGAGGGGAATGGCGCAGCAAGCGTGATTGACACCGAGCGGGTTCCAGTGTTACTGGCCATCCGAGACAAGTACACGGGAGGACACTGGCTCTATACGGAGATTGTAAAACCTCGCAAACGTATTAGGTGTCGCCCAGCCGGCAGCTTTACAAATGTCTGCTATTGAGGCGCCTCGCGCCAAAGCCCAAGAGGAAGCAACGCCTCTCGTAGAGTGTGCTCTCACACCAAGGGGGCACGGTAAGCGCCGGGCCTGATAGGCCAAGACTATAGCCTCCACTATCCAGTGGGCGAGTCTTTGTTTGGAGACAGCTCTTCCCTTCTGCTGTCCTCCGAAGCAGACAAAGAGCTGGTCTGAGGTCCTGAAGCTCTGCGTGCGGTCCACATAGATGTGCAAGGCACGAACGGGACAGAGCAGAGCAATGGCTGGGTCTGCCTCCTCCCGGGGCAGCGCTTGCAAGTTCACCACCTGGTCCCTGAAGGGCATGGTGGGAACTTTGGGCACATATCCAGGCCGGGGTCTCAGGACAACGTGAGAGTCAGCCGGCCCGAATTCTAGGCACGAATCGTCGACCGAAAATGCTTGCAGGTCCCCTACCCTCTTGACTTTGGCCAATGCCGAGAGGAGCACTGTCTTCAGAGACAGAAACTTAAGCTCTACTGACTGCAGAGGCTCAAAGGGGGCCCCCCTCAAGGCCGACAGGACCGAGGGGAGATCCCAAGAGGGTACCAGGTGAGGGCGCGGGGGATTTAGCCTCCTTGCCCCTCTGAGGAACCTGATGACCAGGTCGTGTTTCCCCAGAGACTTACCGTCTACTGCATCGTGATGTGCGGCAATAGCGGCGACATACACTTTGAGGGTGGAGGGAGACAGCCTTCGCTCCAACCCATCCTGCAGGAAAGAAAGCACGACTGCGATCGGGCATCTACGGGGGTCCTCCCGGCGGGGAGAACACCAATTGACGAACAGGTTCCACTTCAGCCTGTAAGCTTGTCTCGTAGACAGAGCCCTGGCAGAAGTGATAGTGTTTACTACCGCTGGAGGTAGCCCACTTAGAACCTCCGCATCCCGTCCAAGGACCATACGTGGAGATTCCACAAGTCTGGGCGCGGGTGCCAGAGGGTGCCCCCTCTCTGAGAAAGTAGATCCCTCCTCAGAGGAATTTGCCAAGGAGGGGCTGTCGCGAGGAGCATTAGTTCTGGGAACCAAGTCCGATTGGGCCAGTAAGGCGCCACCAAGAGGACTTGCTCCTCGTCCTCCCTGACCTTGCACAGGGTCTGTGCGAGAAGGCTCACTGGGGGAAACGCATATTTGCGTAAGCCCCGAGGCCAGCTGCATGCCAGCGCATCTGTACCGAGGGTCCCCTCGGACAGGGAGAAAAACAACTGGCAGTGGGACGTGTCCGGGGAGGCAAACAGGTCTACCTGAGCGTCCCCGAAGCGTCTCCAAATCAGCTGGAGTACCTCGGGGTGGAGTCGCCATTCTCCCGGAAGGGCGTGCTGACGTGAGAGCTCGTCGGCTGCACGATTGAGCTCGCCTGGGACATGAACGGCGCGAAGCGACCTCAGATGCTTCTGACTCCAAAGGAGGAGATGGCGGGCGAGTTGCGACATGCGACGGGAGCGTAGACCGCCCTGGTGGTTGATGTACGCAACGGTCGCAGTGTTGTCCGAGCGGACCAGTATATGCTTCTCGTGTAGCAGCGTTCTGAAGCGGCGCAGAGCAAGCCATACTGCCAGCAACTCGAGGCAATTGATATGCCACTGCAGCTGGGGCCCTGTCCAGAGCCCCGCGGCTGCGTGCCCGTTGCACATGGCCCCCCAGCCCGTGGCAGAGGCGTCTGTTGAAACAACAACATGCCTGGATACTTGCTCTAGGGGAACTCCTGCCCGAAGAAAGGCAAGGTCCGACCATGGGCTGAAGGTGCGACGGCAGGACGGGGTGAGTGAGACCCGGTATGTGCCGTGGCGCCATGCCCACCTCGGGACTCGGTCGTGGAGCCAACGCTGAAGCGGTCTCATATGAAGCAATCCGAGCGGCGTGATAGCGGCTGAGGATGCCATATGCCCCAGGAGCCTCTGAAAATGTTTCAGTGGAACCGCCCTCTTGCGCTGGAGAGACTCCAGGCATCTCAGCATTGACTGAGCACGCTCCTCTGAGAGACGTGCTGTGAGGTTGACCGAGTCCAACTCCATGCCGAGAAAAGAGATCCTCTGCGTAGGGGAGAGTTTGCTCTTTTCCCGGTTGACCTGAAGTCCCAACCGGCTGAGGTGACTGAGCACCATATCCCTGTGTTCGCACAACAGTGCTCGAGACTGGGCCAGAATGAGCCAGTCGTCGAGGTAGTTGAGGATACGAATGCCTGCTTCCCTTAACGGTACAAGGGCGGCTTCTACGACCTTGGTGAAGACACGAGGCGACAGGGATAGCCCGAAGGGAAGGGCCTTGTACTGGTATGCTCGCCCCTCGAACGCAAAGCGGAGAAACGGTCTGTGTCGAGGGAGGATCGAGACATGGAAGTAGGCGTCCTTCAGGTCGATTGCTGCAAACCAATCGAGGGGACGGACGCATTGAAAGATGCGTCTCTGCGTCAACATCCTGAACGGGAGCTTGTGAAGGGCCCGATTCAGAACGCGCAGGTCCAGGATTGGTCGTAACCCACCACCTTTCTTGGGTACGATGAAGTAGGGGCTATAGAACCCTGACTTCATCTCGGCTGGAGGGACCGGCTCTATCGCGTCCTTCGCCAGTAGGACCGCGACTTCTGCACGCAAGACAGGGGCATCCTTGCTCGACACTGAGGTGAACCGAATGCCCCTGAACTTGGGGGGACGCCGGGCGAACTGAATCGCGTAGCCGAGTCTGATAGTCCTCAGGAGCCAGCGAGACGGCCTGGGGAGCTCTAGCCAGGCCCCCAGGAACCGTACAAGCGGGACCAGGGGAGTCACTGACGTACCCACGGTGGGGCAGCGAAATGGAGCACAGGGACCCGACTCGAAAGGCAGTGCGTCTCGAAGTGGGGTCTGAGTGTGTGGTGTGACACTGACCTGGCTCCATAGTTGGGCAGGGGATGCGGGAGAAGGCGTCGCGTCCTCGGACCGGACCCTGCTGCCCACTGGCGAAGAGAGAGGGGGACGGGAGTGTGGAGACGAGGTCTCGTACGCTGCCATCCTCGCCCTCTTGGGACCCGGAGGAAAAGGAAACTGCTCTTTTATTGAAGTTTTGGGTACCACTGACCCGGGGGTCAGTGGCGGAACAGAACAAAAAGGAAACAAAAGATTCTCCACCCGGCCCTCCTCCGGGGGAAGGAGTGGTGCGGTCACCATCTCCTGAAGAGCAGGATCCAAAGGCTCCGGGTCGCCCGTCTCAGGGACGCCGCCTGCCCTAGCGCTTCACGGGCTTGGCAGGGGCGGAGGCGGGCTGCGCCGGTCTCCTGCGGCCAGCTCCACGCTGCAGCCGTAGTGCAGGCTGCTGTTGTGGCCGAGCTGGAGCGGAGGTGGAGGCAGCAGGAGGGCGCCCTCGGCGACGAGCAGACGGAGGGGCTGCAGCCGGCGGTGGGGTGGAGACAGCAGCGGACCGCCGGGGCAGGATGTGACGAAACGCCTCCGTCTGCTTCTGTGCGGCGGAGAACTGCTGGGCAAAGTCCTCCACCGCTTCGCCGAATAGGCCGGCCTGGGAGATCGGGGAGTCCAGGAAGCGATGCTTGTCGGCCTCCCTCATATCCGCCAAGGTCAGCCATAGGTGGCGCTCCTGGACCACTAATGTGGACATCGTCTGACCCAGGGCCCGCGCCGTGACTTTCGTCGCCCTTAGTGCAAGGTCCGTCGCTGTGCGCAGTTCCTGCAACACACCTGGGTCAGCATCACCCTCGTGCAGCTGTTTTAATGCCTTGGCCTGGTGGACCTGCAGGAGGGCCATGGCGTGCAGGGCGGAAGCGGCCTGTCCAGCAGCACCGTAAGCCTTGGCCGTTAGAGCGGACGAGAACTTACAGGCCCTGGACGGAAGGCGTGGATTACCCCTCCAGGCGGCAGCGCCCTGCGGGCAGAGCTGCATAGCAATGGCGCGCTCGACTGGGGGGACCCCCACATACCCTTGGGTATGAGGACGGAGGAGGCACTAGGCCTGTTTCGGGCAGAAAAAGGTGCCTTCCACGACCTAGTCACCTCCTCATGCACTTCCGGGAAGAAAGGAACCGGAGGCGGTTGCCGACGTTCGGCCTGCGCCCCCAGGAACCAATCATCCAGCCTTGAGCGCTCGGGAGAAGGCGGACGCCTATAGTGCAGCCCGATGCTCTCAGCAGCCCGGGAAAGCATAGCAGTCAGTTCTGGATCTGACTCGGGCAACGCTACTCTTCCTGACGGAGGCAGCGCAGCCAAATCGTCCTCTCCAGAACCTAGCTCATCCCCCGATGCGGTGATCGATAACCCGTCATCTGCTGGGGCACCGAATGAGATGCTGGGCCCCGCCCTGTCCGAGGACCCCGCATACTCATCCGGGAACCCCAGACGGTGCGATGTGCTCGAGGAGTGAGAGGCCCGCGGAGACGTACTCGACGGGGAAGCTCTCACTGTAATCCTCAAATCACCCTGGCCCTGAGCCGAAGTAGTCCTCCGGCCGGAGGAACTAGAACGGGGCAGAGCAAGGGGGATACCCCCACGTCTAGCGAGGAGGTATCTGGAGCGCAACATCGCCATGGTCATGTTCCCGCAGTGAGAACATGACTCATCCACGAGCGCTGCCTCAGCGTGCTTAAAGCCCAAGCACGAGGGGCAGCGATCGTGACCATCAGATGAAGTCAGGAAACGACCACATCCAGAAACGCACGAGCGGGAAGCCATCTTTAAAAAGACGCCCGTCGCTCGTGGAGCTCTTTTAGATTTGCTCTTTTAGTGAAAAAACTCTCTTTTAGGAGCGCTGAAGCGCCGAGGGGAGGTAGCAGCGTGACCGCAAAGAAAAGCAGCACTGGACAGCGACCTCCGCTGACGCGCCGTAACACCAACGCTCTTCTGTGAGACTCGTCTTGCTCGAACACTCTGGAGACTTGCAATGGCTCGGCTCCGAAGCGAAAAGCTGATGTGCGTTTGCACGCGCTCTCCTTTTATACCCGCACCGCGGGGCGGAGTGCGCGTGGCGAAACACGCACGCCAACTGTCATTGGCTTGTTTTGTTAACACTCGAAGGTGATTGGGCTCTCCGGCGAGATCCCATTAGTCAGTCACTCTGACGTTACGTCGAACGTGACTGACTGATAGGGAACTGCACAGCTATTGGTTTGTGCAGTGTGCTGAAAATGAACCAATGGCTCGACAGCAGAGCTGCAAAGCCTATGGCTGGAAAGCCCGCCAAAGCCCACCAGAATGGGCGGGGCATCTGACTAATGCGGGCATTCGCCAAGGCTCCTCAGATTTCTTCTCCTTCAGCAACAACTACAAGATCTTCACGCTACGAGACTCGAAGCCTTCGCCGTTGAACGAGCCATCGCAGCGGATCCAGACCTTACTCTGCTTGGCCGACTCACCGCTTCTCAGCAGCCTTCAGCGCCTGCAGCAGCTGGTTCAATGATTCCCTGCCGCTATCCGGCGACTATCTCTACAGAGAACTCCTCTATAAGAGCAAATTTCTTCGGCGTTGTTACAAATGCTGTGACTATTTTGTCACTCATGCAGGGCTTCTCTGCACACCGCTGACAAACACGGTGAGTGGGTTTCATGCTTGGGCGCTGCCAGCGCTGAAACAGCACTCACCGGGACAGAATGTCACCACTGCGGTGATGTGAGTAATTCGCCAGGGCGGTCTTTCCTCGAAGCGCCTCTTTACTCTAGCAGAGCGCCTCTTGAGGTGGGCTCAGCACAACTTGCGCTTGCTGAGAGCAGAGCATGTGCCGGGCAAACTGAACCTGGGAGCAGACATGCTATCTCGGAGCAATGTCCCCTCAGACGAGTGGACGCTCCACCCACAAACGGTTCAGGAAATATGGGGAATCTTCGGCAGGCCAGAGGTCGACCTCTTCGCCTCAGAAGACAACACTCATTGCCAAAATAATTTTTCGAAGGGCAGGGACACGTTGGCCCACGACTGGCCCAACCTCCTCCTTCATGCCTTTCCCCCGATCGCCCTGATCCCGCAGGTAATCAGGTGAATCCGGGAACAGAAGCACAGAGTTCTGTTAGTGGCCCCGCTCTGGAGGAACCAGCACTGGTTCGTGGAGCTGTCTCGGCTGCTCACTGCAGCCCCGTGGCCCATTCCCCTGAGACGAGACCTCGTCTCTCAGGCGAACGGAACGATTTGGCACCCCCAGCCCGAACTATGGCCGCTACATCTTTGGCCTCTCGATGGGAGCCTTCGGACCTTCCCGAGAGTGTGCTAAATACTATTTATCAGGCTAGAGCACCGTCTACGAGACACCTATATGCCCTTAAATGGTCTGTCTTCTCCGCCTGGTGTACTACCCGCGACGCAGACCCAGTTTTAAGTCAGGGGTTCCCAAACGTTTCAGCCCACGACCCCCAAAATAACGGTGCCACTGACTTGCGACCCCCACTATCCTCGGAGGTGGTTAAAATATACAAACGTTGCGTGCAATGGCGCACATGCACCAATAGGCCTATCAAAACATGCGCATAGCCTAATGACTACACAAAAAAAAACAACGGTCTAACATCCAAATAATTTTTTTTTTATAGTAATTTACTCATTCGTTTAATTTCAACATTAACCTCACCTAATGAGATGGGTGGGTATTAACCAACGTTTAATTTAAAAAAAAATTATATCCTAAGCCTAAAGCGAAAAAATTACCTACGTGCATATGTTGGAATGTTTAACATGGTGCTGTATATTGATCGTTTATTTGTCGTTAATCTGTCGTAATAACCTCAGGGGTCGCGATCAAACGGAAAGAAAATCGAAAGGCTGCCGGCTTTTTTATTTGCATGTTTTTTTAATGGAACCATTAACTACTACTTTTTATTTTTTGTTAGTTATGGATAAAATATGTTATTTCTAATACTTAAAAACATTTATTTGATTTCTGGAAATCATCGCGCGACCCCCCCTAACTGTCTCATGACCCCTACTTTGGGAACCACTGTTTTAGGTGACATATCTTTGATATAGTCCTTCCTGCAAGAGCTGTTGGAAAAGAGTCGCTCCCCTTCCATGCTCAAGGTCTATGCAGCAGCTATAGCAGCCTCACACGCTCCTATAGATGGCCAATCAGGGGGCAGGAACAATCTGGTTGTTCGTTTCTTGAAGGAGTCTAGGAGGCTCAATCCACCCTGCCCTCTCACCATCCCGACATGGGATCTGCCCACAGTATTGAGGGCTTTGAAGAGAGCCGCCCTCATTTTGAGCCGCTACAGTCTGTTGACCTTCGTCCCCTGACGCTAAAGACCGCTCTGCTACTAGCACAAGTATTGGTAAAACGTATGGGAGATCTGCAGGCGCTATCAGTCAGCCCCTCTTGCCTCGAATTCGGGCCTAACGATTCTAAGATCATCCTGAAACCAAGGCATGGCTACATATCTAAAGTGCTCTCAACTCCATTTAGAGCACAGGTGATAACTCTCTCGGTACTTCTTGATTGCTCTTGTAAAACCAGGGGTTGAATCTGCTCTGCCCTGTCAGGGCGTTGAGAATTTATATCAAGCGGTCTGCCTCTTTAAGCCAGTCGGAAAATCTCTTTGTATCCTTTGGCGGCCGCACCAAAGGGTCTCCGGTCACAAAGCAGAGACTATCCAGATGGATAATTGATGCTATTACGATAGCATACTCTTCATACTTATGGGAGTAAGAGCCCACTCGACTAGAGGTATCTCCTCGTCCTGGGCGTGGTCTAGCGGTGTGTCCATTGCAGAGATATGTGCGGCGGCCAGCTGGGCCTCGCCGTCCACATTTGCCTGGTTTTATAATCTGGAAGTTCCGGCCTTACAGGCCCGGGTCCTTTCTGCATAACGGGCTCACTCTTGTCATATGACAAACCAGTATGGGCGTTTGTCTTCTTCTTGTACGCTCTTGGCCCTCAATAGAGCTCCGAGGCTGTACAGACTTATTTGGGATGATTACTCAAGACCGGGTCGACCTCTATGAGTTTGACCCTATTACCTTCTACAGGGCTTCCCTGTTCAATACTTGGTCCCTCTGGGACCCTCTTGGTGCCTAAGGCAAGTTAAAGTGTTGGTCGATGTTTCCCCTAGCGTCTTAAATAAGACGCAGTATGAAGTGTAGTATCAATAAGGACATATTCGGTTATTAATGTAACATTATATAGCCAGATGCCCCGCCCATTCTGGCGGGCTTTCCAGCCATAGGCTGTGCAGCTCCAATGCCGAGCCATTGGTTAATTTTCAGCGCACTGCACAAACCAATGACCGTGCAGTTACAATACGTTATAAAAAAAAGGCTTCAGTATCGGATAAAATGGAGTTCCCCTAGCGTCTTAAATAAGACGCAGTACTCGTTCCGTATCTCAGGGAACCGAGGTTAAGTTAGTAACCGAGTACGTTTTACCCCGTCTGTAATCCTGGTTTTCGTATATGGTCTGTTTCCTGTTCTTGTTTAGTTTGACTGCTTTATGATTCCTTGCACCTGAGTTCCCTATTATCCTTGATTACTCCTCACCTGTTTCAGTTCTCCCTGATTACGTTCCATGTGTTTATAAGCCCTGTGTTTTCCTCAGTTCTTGTCTTGCGTTGAAGTTGATTTGTGGTGGTTGTCTCCTGAGTTCTCCAGCTGTCTTGCTTTTGAATATAAAATTAAAGACTATGTTTGTATATCACTTTGTCGTGTGCCTTGTTTTGACTACAGCCTGATAATTATGGTTTTATAAATATTTTGAGTTGTTATATTTTCCATCATTTCAATATTCGTTTAAAATTTGAATATTCTTCAATATTCAATATTTCAAAGTCAATTTGGGGGTGTTTTTGTTACTTATTAGTTTTTTTAATTGTTACATTAATTAATTATTACATTTTTAAAATGTCTATACATTTTAATATCAGGTTTAGTTTGAGTTAAGTACATCAAGTTAATCTAAATGTAAATACATTTATAAGATATTCAATAGTTTATTTAATTTCAGTTATCATTTACTTTAAGTAACAAAATGTTTTTTAAATGGTTTTAGTTATACTATAATTTATAACTATTATAAAGGGTTACCATCTGCATTTAAATGTTAATTATATTTCACATCAATCAAGTTAGTAATAGTTTTTAATAGTCTCCCTCAAAATAACCATTTATTATTTTATAGGCTTTATTAAAATAAATACTTAATGTGGTAACCTAGAAATCACTTTATTGTCTTTATTGTTATGAATATATTTTGTGTTCAGCAGAAGAAAGAAACTCCTACAGGTTTAAAACAATGATGACAAAATTTCATTTTTTGGCTGAACTATCCCTTTAAAGCAAGAATATGCAGCAGGTTTGTATAATGCAGAATCAATTACAAGTCTTTAACAAGTTCTCTTTTTTCCCCGCGAATCTGCAACACCTCATCTTTTCCCTGATGAAGACACATGCAAGAAGCCCTTGATGACTATCGCTCCCCTTCCTCTGCACCAACTCACACCAGATTAGGGTGCAGCGGAGTGTAAGCACACTAACAAGAAGAGAAACTCTGACACTTCATTAACACAGTACCTGCACGCTGTCTAATGGGTTTCGCAGTGATGATGGCACGCTGACAAACAGATGGGCTTACAATAAACAAGTAAAACGTGATCTGAAACATTACAACTGAGTTAGAAGTAAAACTCATTTTAAGGTTTAACGTTAGTGCTGTTGGTGTGCGGGCTGCGTCACATGTGCTATATATATATATATATATATATATATATTATAGAAGACTGGTGCTGTGACTGAGATTGTCAAGAGGCAAAGAAAAAATATAACACTAGCATACATGTTTTAAGATATTACTTTAGTCAAAACTACAGTGTTCTACCCAGACAGGGGTATAATACCTGGCCTTTATGGCACAACAATAAAATATGCTAAATATATGTTGTAAGCATGGAAGCTCGATTAAATATATTTTTGATATAACTGATATAATATTTAGTTTCAACCTTAATACAGTTGCAAACCTCAGTGTCAAGTACATTTGCAGTACATTTTAGCTTTAGTTATTTCAGAACACAGTTAAACTAAATTAAAATTAGAAATGTTGCCTTGGAAACATTTTTTATATATATATATATATTTTTCAGTTAAAAATTATTTTAAGTTTTTTATGATTTTAGTATTAGTTTGAGCTAATTATAAAAACCCTGATGTGAATTTATTTTCTTAAACATATTTTTAAATATATTGGTGGAAAATACACTCACCGGCCACTTTGTTAGGTACACCTGTTCAATTGCTTGGAAACACAATCAGCCAATCACATGGCACTTCGAGGGTTACGTTTAGGTATGGGGTGGATCTAAACTCTAAAGATTGTGAGATCTAATATATGCTCATGCAGAATAAGACATTAATATGTGCTTCATAGTGCTAATAAACAGCCAGTCTGCTAGTCGTTTAATGTAATATGCATGATAATAAGCAACTCGTTAATAGTAAACTAAAGTGTTTCCGTTTACTTTATTATCTCGGGCTTAAATGAAAAGCCCTTCCATGGGTTCTCAGTATGTCCTTGCTTCCAACAGCGATTCATTTGATTATCCTGCATTTATCTGATTATCTCCTGCTTAGTAAAGGGAACTCAATGGATTTTATGTCTTCTACACAAAATTGCTGGCATGAATAACAGTCCTCATTGAATTCAGCTGTGAGATATCAAACCGGTAGCGGTGTAAAGACGATACTCTGTCTTAACATGCCTTATTAGTTGTCTGTGATAAACCACAACAGGACAAATGACTGCATTACAACCACTAACCTCTTATTTAACAGCAGCCGCTCCCTCTGCTTTACTCCTGCAGCTAAAGCTTTGAGGTAAAATGCTTCTCGTGATGCAAACATTTCATCCATCAGTGTGCACGTGTGTGTATAACTAATGTGTGGAGAGCTGAATGGCCTTGTTCTAATCGCCACGTCAGCATTCCCATTGCAGTGTGCTGGTGTGAATGCGGCTATCACATCTTCATATAGCTGAAACTACATGCACCGTAATCACAGAATCAGAGTCCAGAATATTGTTTGGCATTTTCTGCACTGATTTTGGGAGGAGATCTCAGAATGGAGTGAAACATGGTAAAATGCCTTGAGTATTACTCTGTTACTGGTCGCTCAAATGAACATAACATCAATATTTGTGAGTTACAAACTCATATTTGATATAATGGAATTCAGTGGGTCATGATAAACTGTTCAGCAGTCAATACCTGTGTTTCTGTAAGTGACCATGTGTGTGGTTTTGTTTTTAAGTTTTAACTAACTCAATGTTTTACTGTTTTCCACACGCAGGATTCTCTCAATTATTCACTTTTGTGCTTTTGTATTTATTTGAGTTTCAGGGCTTTTGCCTCCTTAGACATATAGTAGAGAGTGAAATGAATTTCACAGGGTTTAATGTCATGTTTAATCTAGTTTTTCAGGTAACAAAATGAACGTCTTGATTATGGTACAGTCTGCCTGTTGAATAGTGATGTGCCCTTCAAGTCAGCATAAAATCAAAACTGACCATAGACTTTCTTGATATGTTGCCGTGGTATGGTTAATGGTTGAGTAATAAAATAAATAAATGCATACATAAAATAAAAAAATAAACATGAACTTTTTATTTTTATTTTAGCTAGGTCCCAAAGTTTAACTTGATGTACTGAAATAACTAAATGAAATAAAAATTCCTAACAACACAGATCTATTTTTTAAGTACTAAGTTTAATTGAAATTGAAAAGAGAATAGAAATAAGGTGAAAACATTCTATACTATATGCTATAGATACTATAATAGTATCTCAGTGGTATTAAATAACGCTGGCTCCTGGTCATATTGTGAAGGATTCATCAGTTCACATTATTCCAACAATGCAAATTGCTTGGTTTAGTAATCTATAATGTTACTGTCACGTCTGCTCAAGGACTCTGTTGTTCCTGATCTCACAGTGGACGTCTTTAGTTCCCGTTTCTTTGGTTGTCATGGTATCTAAGAATGCTCTTATTCGTACCTTTGGTTACTGATGATGTTCCTCACCTAGTTCTTATGTGCATTTATACTGAGTTTGTTCTGTTCGTTGTTGATTATTGTCTTAGTTTTTGCACAAAGCTGTTTCTCCCTCACCTGTTGAATTGGTGTGTTTATTTTAATTAAAAACTCCTGCAAAGATCCCCATCTCCTCCTTCTTGTCTGAATGTGACCGTTATTAAGGCATTCATTCAGTCTGGCTGCATTCTGGTAAAATATGCCTAATCGTGGATAAAATCAAGGTGCTGAAAATGCTGAAGTAAATTAGGTTGTGAATGCCAATACACATCGAGTTCAATCTTAAAGACCGCTTCCTTGTGTGTCCTCTCAGCCGTACCATTATTATTTATGATTACATCTTAACAACAGTCATTGTAATCCTCTCATTGATCTGTTAAACCTGAGCTTGGACTAGTTTTGCACATCATGAATTTCTGAATTCTGTCCTCTAATTTACTTCCATTATACCAGACTGAAGAAATGCAAATGATGCCAGCGTCCCTCATCATTCCTCATCCATTTGCACCCACTAATTAACGTAATTTGCTTGTTAATACACTGCCGATTGTGTGTGGGCTCTTGGCAGGAGTAATTGGAGGGGTGTTCAGATCTCCTCTCCTCTATGATTTCATTGTTTGTTCGTATGATAATCTATGGTGCGAGGCTAAATGCTGAGATGACAGTATGTCAGTGATGGATGTTTGCCAAGGGCCTGATGGATCTTTCTGGAGTTTGAATATGAGGACAGCTCAGGTCAACTTTATATTCTGTCATTTGATTTTGATCAGCTCTCACTTTAACCGCCCGAGCAACTTCTATTTCATCCATTTACAGCTGTCCCCAAAGTGGCAAGCTACAGAAACTTGACAAATGATGTTTGTTTTAGAAAACTTTGCACTCCGCTCAAGTTCCCAGTGCTCCACATGCATTACGTCTAGTCCACAAAGTTGTTGTGTTCTTGCCTTGATTTATGTTAGGCTCATTTCTCAAAGTCCACAATTTAAACTACTTGAACATGCAAAGGAGACAATGAATGTGTTCCTGTGTGCTCAGTGGTTAGAGCATTGCGTTAGCAGCGCAAAGGTTGTGGGTTCGATTCCCAGGGAACACATGTACTGACCAAAAAATGTATAACCTGAATGTACTGTAAGTCGCTTTGGATAAAAGCGTCTGCTAAATGCATAAATGCAAAATGCAATGAATGTGTTATTTAAGTGACAAAAGCAACATGCTAATGAAGCACTGCAAGGCACCAGATCTGCACAGAAATGCACTTTCGCTGAAAGTAATCGGTGCTTTTATTTTGTTCATTCATTCCTTTATTTAACCTGGTTACAAAAACTTGTTAAGATTAAAATCTCTTTTTCATGAGAGACCGAATAACATAATATAATCATGAGACGGTTTACCAGGGTAAATACATATAACAGGTCATTTGACTGAAGATTATTGTACTGTACGTTTGTATTGGATAAACTGAGAGCCAAGTAGGAAGGAGTTAAACCACGAATGGACTTATAAATAAAACAATACCAGTTAAAAGTTCTCTGCATGGACAGAAATGCCAACTCAGACTTTTCATAGAAAATACAGTGATGTGTTTGATTACAACCAATTATAAAACATAAAGCACTGTGAACATATGAAGTTAAAAATAATACCCAGATGTTTCTAACACATTTAATGTTGTTCCTTGGGAGGATGCAATACTAGAAAGATTCAAAACTAGAGCTTTTGAAAATATGATTAATTTAGTTGTATGCATATTTGACACCAGTTTAAGTTAATAAACGAGTCTGTATAGGTACTGAAGGGCTTGTGATGCTGAAGATGCACGACAATAAATAACAGGGGTAACTCTTCCAATTCCCATTATTAATTAGTTTATTATTAGTATGCATATTACTAGCATATTGGCTGTTTATTTGTACTTATTAGGCACATGCATGTTATTATGCATTTTCTAGACCCCTTAACCCATCCCATTACTTAAACTTAACAACTACTTTACTAACTATTAATAATCAGCTAATTATGAGTTTACTGAGGAAAACTTTTAGTTGATAGTGAATATGTGTCCCTAATCTGTCATCTGCTTAAAGATGACACTTAGTATATTATCACAGATTGGATTTAATTATAAAGCAAGTAAAATGGGTCCTGGGACTGACCCCTGAGGAACGCCTTTACAAACAGGCAATATAGAAGAAGTACAATCGTCTAACTGAGTTCACTGAGTTTGATCCTATACAATCATTTTTAGATGTGCTGGACACATCTAGCTATGGCATAGGTTCAACGCATTGGGCTTAACACTTTAGTATAGGGACTGCATCTTACTTTATTATTTCCTTATTAGCATGCCTATTACTAGCACAGTGGCTGTTTGTTAGTACGTATTAAACACATATATTGCATGACCATATTCTACATCCTTAATCCTACACATTAACAGTCAAAAAAGATGTAGTTAATAGCTAGTGAATAGTGAGACCTGGACCTTAAAATAAAGCACGAACATTCAAATATATAAAAAAATGTCCAGTCGCCACCTGCTGGTGGTTTTATATTTAAATATAAATATTTAACCCTTTACGATTCCTGTAAAATTTGCCTAAAACGCCTAAAAAAGGCATACCCAAAGTAAATTGCATGCTGTTCTTGAGCCATTTGGATGATATGCATGGTGTTGGTCTCATTTGAAAGGTGACACTCTGAGGTTTGTTTCTCAACAGTCAGAATCACTGTAAGTCTTACTGATATTGAGTAATAGCACTTTGAATACACTAAAAAAATAAAAAAATAATTCCGCCTGCATTTTTGTTGTAAATAGAAGCCTGCAGATGACTATAGCTGGGAGGAATGAACTGGAAAATACATTGGGATCACAGAATGAAGCATAGTCACATAGTAACTGAAGCATAAACACATTATAGTGACATTTATTTATAGAATCCAAAATGTGTACACTTTTAAAATTATATATATATTTATAATTTATAATCTAAATACATTTTTTTTCCTATATTTCTATTTCTGTACACAGTACATTATTTAATTTGTGTTTTTTTTCTTATATTGGTGTTATATTGCATCCCTACTGTGTTATTCCTATGTATGTCTGTACTATCATGCA
This sequence comes from Schizopygopsis pylzovi, assembly GCA_027422435.1. Classification (NCBI taxonomy): domain Eukaryota; kingdom Metazoa; phylum Chordata; class Actinopteri; order Cypriniformes; family Cyprinidae; genus Schizopygopsis; species Schizopygopsis pylzovi. Next base: position 2,456,319 of record CM049834.1, read on the forward strand.
TGTCTGCATTATGTCAACAAAAAGTGGTCTGACAAAGACACAGATTGTACATGCTGGGTTTATAGTATCTTAAAATGGTTTACATAGTTGAAATCACAAGAATCTCAGCTTTCCGTGGACATATGACATGAAAAATTATTATTATTATTATTATTTTTTTTTTGACGACTTTACCCTGTCACCACTAGGCGTCCCGCCAGCCGCTTGTGAAGTGGCATGTAGATGTATTTACACAGACTGTTTAATGCAGATCAGAGAGGCTATGAATGCATTTACACTACAGTTACAATTGTATGTTATGAGAATCATGTTATAGAACTCTGAAATGATTCTTTAAATATTAAATTATATTTAAATATTAAATATAAAACCATCAGCAGGTGGTGACCGGACACTGTTTTAATGATTGAGTTATTCAAGCGATTCATTCAGGAATGAAGCAAGTGACTTTTTGATTTCATAAATGTGTATTGTGTACTAATATAGGCCTATTACACTTGGTATGTTTACCATAGAAAGAAATGCTAAAAAAGCAGTATACTAGTGTTCAATTTCAAATGTAGTAGTTGTCTTTATGAATGTCTTACTGAATCATTCAAAAACACTGAATCATGTATTACCATGTTGATTTGAGACAATGTTGGCAAAATAGACCAAAACAGCCCATATTGACTATATTTTGTCTAAAATGTACGTCTAGCTCGAACATTAACATATATTTATTTATTTGGTCACACTTCAACTATTAAGTACGGCTTTTTCCTCAATAAACTCCTAATTAGCAGGTTATTAATAGTTAGTAAGGTAGTTGTTAAGTTTAGGTATTGGGTGGATTAAGGGATCTAAGATATGGTGATGCAGAATAAGATATGAATATGTGCTTTATAATCACTAATAAACAGCTAAAATGCTAGTAATATACAGTTACTGTCAGGGATCTGGAAGGAGGACCCAATTGCAGAGTGAGTGAGTGTCAAGGATTTATTACAAAACAAAGATACAAGAGGGTAGTGATATTTGCATGTGATTTAACAACAAGAACAGAGTAAACAGAGAGACAGCTAGGGAACACCACTGGGATAGCCTGGACATCAACTAGCAGAATAGCAGCAGAGTAAGCGGCAAGGCCAGGCAGAGTGAACCAGGAACAGGGTCAGGACAGGAACTCTATGACACAGAGACAAGAACAGGCTCCACAGAAACATAAGGAGTCCAATACAGGCAGGAGGATCAAAAAGGCAAAAAACAACTAATAAAAAGTAATAAAGAAATTACTAATTTCACCAACACAACTAAATCAAAGAACAACAAACAAATATAAAAATAAAAGATCAAGACTAGAACAAACTAAATAAATATAAAAAAAGCAAAAGGCAAGAACAGCCAAAATGCTAGAGCAAGGAGCAAGACAAGAACAACAAATGACAAGACAAGGACACAAGACCAACCAGACAGGGAGACAAAAACACATACTCATCCACAGGCAGCGACAAAGACAGTGACAGAAGGGGTGAGAATGACAACGAACCGGCAAAGACAATAGGGCAAGGAGCCCAATAAATAAGGAGAAGAGCACACGAGGAACAGGTGAAAGCAATTACACTAACAAGGGCTAACAAGAGGGTGTGGCAAAGATTAAATGAGGGGATAGAGAAGCACATGGCTGACAAAGCCATGTGCTAACACAAGACAACATAAACAAGAACAAACAGTGTGTCAGGGCAGAACCCTGACAGTTACTGTTTATGTTACTCTATTTATTAGCTCAAGCATGTGTTGGTAGATGGATAAGGTATTTCAAATCCGGACTGTCTGACCTAAAACTGGATGGACAAGCGTTAGTTACCGACAAAACGGCAAAATAAAATCTGCAGTAATTCCAGTCACCACAGCCGTGTTTTCTGTGGATGCTCGTTTCCGGCATTGAGGAATAATTAGAATAGGTAATTGCACATTTTTATCTCATAATTCCCCTTGACAATTACTAGTTTATATCTCACCGTTTTGACTCAACAAGATTTTACTCAGAATAGTGTGATATAAGTTCGAGATAAAAATCCACAAATCTTTTTTTATTCAGTGGCAGAAACGGGCTAACATCATCTTTACAGCCTGAGAACAAGCACTGGTGAATGTTTCCTGGAGAATATGCAAAGATCTAGTTGAATTGAATTGAATTCTGAGATTCAGGAGGAATAATGAAGCATCACTGATGTAAAGTGCTGAGCGTCCACCTCTAGTTTAATTTAATTTCAGTGAGTAATACAAGACTTCTATCCACAAAAAATGACCGCTTTTCCACTTGAGCAAGTGTTGCACCTAAAGAAATGAATTATACATCTGATGAATGTGTTTAAATGAAGTGCACTCACATTGAGTGGTCTGATTAAAGCCGTTCTACATAAGGCTGGTCTCCTCTGATGTGAGATGATCACATGACCAGCTGAACACGGATCACTTCAATACACGTGTGAATCATGTGTGACGGGAATCGCTCCTGTGTAATGCAGTAGGTTTTACAGCAGAACAGAGGTGCGGGGCATGTGTTTTGGCTTTACTTTGACTGATGAATCATTCACAATTGCACCAGAAACATATACTGAGAAAGCAAAAATGATCAATTCTCCAGTTTGGTTCACTGTAAACCAGCAGTAATATTTTGGAAACATAATTAATAAAAATAGTGTAAAATACTTTACTTAAAAAAGTAGTTTTGAACCAGTTGTAAAGACAATAAATAATAATTGGCCACTGCTATAATGGAAATTATATTTATCTAATACAAATCTCAATAAAACTTTCTAGTAAGGCTAACATAGTTAATTACATTAGTTATTAACATGAACTAACAATGAAAACATTTGTTTTTAATAATCATTGTTATTTTGTCAGGGTTGTGTGGAGGGATGAGGCGAGGATTCAGTGGTGCAGGAGAATGGGCTTTATTAGTAAAAACTAAAACTATCCCGAAGGGGAAAAACAAGACAGCTGGCAAGGCAGGAACAGGATAAACTCAACGGTAACATAGATGACGAACTGGCACGGGACTGCAAACACAAGGAGATTATAAAGGGAGCAAATGAGGAGGGTAACGAGATAAACACAGGTGGGGCAAATTAACCAATAATCAGGTCACAAGAAGGGTGGGGTCAAGACAATTCACATGAGAACACATGGCACACAGAGAACAAAGACAAAAGCCATGTGCTCACACAAAACAAAAACACAAGCACATGGCCAGCAAAACAAATGACCAGCATGTGCAAAACAAGACACGAACACCCAGCTAATGAGAAAACTCATGAGTCACGTGTTCACACAAGACATGACAACATGAAAACACACAACCAATGAAATACACAAGCTGTGTGCAACACAACAAAACACGTGGACAAGAGAGTGCACGGCAGAGCGAACTTGAGACCGCACGCTCACACAACAAGACAGAACATGGAGCTAATGAGAAAACTCATAAGCCACGAGTTCACACAAGACATGACAACATGAAAACACACAACCAATGAAATACACAAGCTGCGTACCACACAGCACAAGACATAACATGAATGCATGCAGCCAATAAAACACGAACTGCGTGCATCACAACAAAACACGTGGACAAGAGAGTGCACGGCAGAGCGAACTTGAGACCGCACGCTCACACAACAAGACACGAACACGCAGCTAATGAGAAAACTCATAAGCCACGAGTTCACACAAGACATGACAACATGAAAGCACGCAACCAATGAAATACACAAGCTGCGTGCAACACAACAAAACACGTGGACAAGAGAGTGCACGGCAGAGCGAACTTGAGACCGCACGCTCACACAACAAGACAGAACATGGAGCGCGAGTGTCCGAACCCCGACACGAAACCGAAACTCAAGACATGAGTGCCGGGATCCGAACACCACGCTCCAACACAAAACAAGGCACACAGACGAGAGAGCGCACGGCTCGAGCACACTCACATGAAACCCAGACATGACGGGAGTATCAGGGCTCCGTCACAAAACCATGAATAACACTAGACCGAAGTGACAGAACCCTGACATCATTTTATTTCAGCATTTACTTATAAATGATCAAAATCAAAAGTTATATTCGTTAGTGTTTTTAATGGACCTGAGCAAATATGAACTATAAATACAGCATACTGTTTCTTGCTAAATGCTTGATAAATGCATGTTTCATTTTTTTCTTGATAAATGCTGTAAACAGTAAAGCTCAATTATATGTTTTTGAAATTGGAAAATATATTTAGTTCCAAAATGTATATTCCAATATGTATATAATGTATTTCAGTGGCAAAAAATTATATTTTCAATCTTACAATTGCAATTTGTTTTTACAAGAGATATGGAAAATAGCTATTTTACAATTCATCATCTCCGCGTGTCCTCTGTGTCAGCGTAGCACCATTTTGGAGAATATCTGCTGGACATACGCTGTTTCCGTCCAGAGAATATTCTCCAAAACGCCGCTATGCTGACACAGAGGAGACAAATGGTTGAATAAAGTCATTATTTTTGTTTTCTTTGCATAAGAAAAGTATTCTTGCAGCTTTGTAAAATTACGGTTGAACCACTGATGGCAGATGGACTATTTTGACGATGTCTTCATACTTTTCTGGGCCTTGTCAGTGTTAATTACTTGGCAGTCAATGGGACAGTCACAAGCCTCCCGGTTCTCATCCAAAACATCTTAAAGTGTGTTCTGAAGACGAATAAAGCTTTTATGGGTGCAAGGTGACCTTAGTGTAAAGTGTTAACGAACTCTCTTATGGCGCCAGTGATTTAGCTTTAGTCACACTGCATAAATGACCACAAACTGCCAGAGTTTTTCTAAATAGTATTGATTCCCAGCTGCTAGTAATGCATCTGCTTGACTTATCTCCAGACAAACAACATAAACACCATTTTCCAGACGAAAAGAGAACATCCCCAAGCGTAAGAGCACAATATTATAGAGACGTTATTACCCCACGTTCCTCTGGGGATTACAGAATAAATGACGCTGGACAGAGGAGCATGTTAGTATCTATTAAGGTGAGGTGTGTTGTGCTTTTGTGAGGTTATGAGGCTCTTAATGTCTGAAGGGAGACTGTTTTTCCAGCCCACTATATGAATGGTGATAATGAGCTGCTATAGTGTATTGATGGTCAGTATATAAAGATGTGATTAGCGTCAGCATCGATCTCTTATGTTTCGAGGAGAGATGAGGACATGGGAGCTTCTCTTAGTCTTTAAGGGCGTTTATGATCGAATGATGCGTCTTTCGATATCTATGCATCTTTAAGCAGAACTATTCAAAATAGATTTATAAACATACAGTTTGGGTTTGCTTTAGGATACATGTCCTGTAATTCTGATGCGTTCAACTCATTTGAGGAAACCATTTTCTCTCTGTCTGTATCGCTGTCTTTATGTTAATGTGAAATTGTGGAATAAAAGCATGTGCTTAAATTAGTTTCAATCTGGGAATACAAATACGAGTAACACTTAAGTTTAGGGACCAGTTCTCAATATTAACTAGTTGTTTATTAGCGTGCATATTACTAGCATATCGGCTGTTTTTTAGAACTTATAAAGCACGTATTAATGCCTTATTCTGCATGATCATATTTCATGCATGATTATATTGATTTTTTATTACTTACGATAAGTATTTATTAACCGGTGTAACTGTAGTACCTTAATTTTTAATACAATTCATTAATTACAAAAGTAATGATCATGAAATGAAGCAACCAGGGTTATTAACTACTAAACTAAACTTCAAATCATTATATGTGTGTGTGTATTGAAACAAAATAAACATTAAAATAAGTAGTTTTTTTCTGCTAGAACTTTTCTAATTTGAATTTAATTAAACTTGGTGTGCTAAAAAACTAAAACTGCAATAACAAAATAAAACAAAAACTACAAAAAATGACAATAATACACTACAAATTTACTCAAACTTAAACAAAAAATATGGAAATAATGCCAAAATATAATAAAATATAAATATTATATAAAATATTATATTTTTTATATGGTCTAGGCAGTTAACTGAAATAAATGAGTACCTTAAACTAGTAAATTAATTCAAACTAAAACTGAAATAAATAAAGAAATAAAACTTCCATAGTTTAGGGAAATAAAGTCAATGGCTTTTTTGTTACCAACCTTGTTGAAAATATTGTATTTTGTGTTCAACAGAAGAAAGAAACTCATACAGCTCATTCAACTTGAAATTGAAATTGTCATTTTTCGGCTGAACTACCCCTTTAAGGAACAACGTACATTTCCTTTGTAATAACCCACGTAGTTTCTCAATTAATAACAATGAGGAGGATTTAGAGGAAATAGAATATAGAGGAATTAAACTGTGGTTCACAGTAGTTCACGATGAATTACTGGACGCCACTCAAGTGTGTAAACGTCCACCAGCCACCGGCTAAAGTCAGTCTTAGCGATCTGCTCAGATGGCGGTCACGCGTGTCGCCCAGATTCCCCGAAGCATCCGGGACACAGAGCCTCTGTGCTTGCCATTAGCTCAGCGCTACACTGATGAGTGCTGACAGACATCTCGACTTCAGCCCTTCACGTGGATCTCTCCGGTGCCTTTGGGAGTCCAGTTCCAGGTCAGCGAGTCAAGGTGAGCGGCCCACACACACTCGCCGTCACACACACTCGAGGAAATGTCAGCGCGTCCCGAGAGGAGCTGGCTAATGTCAGGACGGGCAGCTGGGCACGACGCAGGCCAAGCGGAGCTCCGGTCCAGCTGCGACTGCTCCTGTGATTCGCTGCTAAGGGGGACTAATTGTGACGTTATTGATTGCTGTACCAAACCTCCACTTTTCCCCGGATAAAGAAGATTGATGGACTTGTCATTTTGTCATCAAGGTTAAAATGTCTGAGCCCTTCTGTAGTTATTTCAGTCTTACGAAATAACCCTTACGAAAATTAACCATCGTTTCACTGCAAATAAAACCAAAAAAAACATGGTTATATACTTAAATCATGGTAAACACAAATTAACCGTGGTTTTGCTACACTAACCGTAGTCTTTCGATATCTTATCCATCTTTAAGCAGAACTATTCAAAACAGTTTGGGTTTGCTTTAGGATACATGTCCTGTAATTTATGGAATTATATTTGTGTCAATAAAAATGAACGTCACTTTATAACAATGAACGTAACTTTATACAAACGAACGTAACTTTTCCAGAAACGATCAAAAATATGCCATTACAAAAGAAGAAAAACACAATGAAAACGAAAAAAAATTACTCAGTCGCACAAATTTTACATGCTCTTCAAATAGGCTTCATTCTTTGTTAATGATTTTCATAGATTCGTTTTCGCAAATCGTGGATTCTGAATGCGTTGCCACAGATTTCGCTTACGCTTCGCAAATTTTCGTTTGCTGTTTTGGCACAAACCTCTCGTGGGGGCGGGCTTAACAGCGATCCACTCTGATTGGCTAGTGAGCTTTTGATAGACAGCTGCTCTCTGACCTAGAAGTACAGACGTCATTGGCGCGCATATTGGAAAGCTGTCGCGGTGATTTGTGTGTAATACGTCGTGCTTGGTTTGTATTATATTAAGTATGTAAATAATATTTGACCTCCAGATGCTGATAACCCGCAACGAACTGTTGCACACTGTACATGAATAAAACTTTTATCGATGTTATTGGTTAACCTTACTTCAAGCTGCCTTGAGGGACAAACTGAGGAGGACGATGATCCCGCTCCGTGTCTCTCCTGAGAGCTCATCTTTACAGACTGAGACGACCGAAGGTCAAATATTATTTACATACTTAATATAATACAAACCAAGCACGACGTATTACACACAAATTACCGCGACAGCTTTCCAATATGCGCGCCAATGACGTCTGTACTTCTAGGTCAGAGAGCAGCTGTCTATCAAAAGCTCACTAGCCAATCAGAGTGGATCGCTGTTAAGCCCGCCCCCACGAGAGGTTTGTGCCAAAACAGCAAACGAAAATTTGCGAAGCGTAAGCGAAATCTGTGGCAACGCATTCAGAATCCACGATTTGCGAAAACGAATCTATGAAAATCATTAACAAAGAATGAAGCCTATTTGAAGAGCATGTTAAATTTGTGCGACTGAGTAATTTTTTTTCGTTTTCATTGTGTTTTTCTTCTTTTGTAATGGCATATTTTTGATCGTTTCTGGAAAAGTTACGTTCGTTTGTATAAAGTTACGTTCATTTTTATAAAGTGACGTTCATTTTTATTGACACAAATATAATTCCATAGTAATTCTGATGCGTTCAACTCATTTGAGGAAACCATTTTCTCTCTGTCTGTATCGCTGTCTTTATGTTAATGTGAAATTGTGGAATAAATGCATGTGCTTAAATTAGTTTCCGTCTGGGAATACAAATACGAGTAACACTTAAGTTTAGGGACCAGTTCTCAATATTAACTAGTTGTTTATTAGCGTGCATATTACTAGCATATCGGCTGTTTTTTAGAACTTATATTCTATATATTTGTATTATTACTTATGATAAGTATTTATTAACCGGTGTAACTGTAGTACCCTAATTTTTTAATACAATTAATTAATTACAAAAGTAATGCGAGACATGATCATGAAATGAAGCAACCAGGGTTATTATAGTTAACTAAACTAAACTTCAAATCATTATATGTGTGTGTGTATTGAAACAAAATAAATATTAAAATAATTTGTTTTTTTTCTGTTAGAACTTTAATTTAATTAAACTTGGTGTGCTAAAAAACTAAAACTGCAATAACAAAATAAAACAAAAACTAATAAAAATGACAATAATACACTACAAATTTACTCAAACTTAAACAAAACAAACAAAAAATATATGGTACTAATGCTTAAATATAATAAAATATAAACATTATATATATATATATATATATATTTTTTTTTTTATATTGTCTAGGCAGTTAACTGAAATAAATGAGTACCTTAAACTAGTAAATTAATTCAAACTAAAACTGGAATAAAATAAATAAATAAAACTTCCATAGTTTATGGAAATGAAGTCAATGGCTTTTTTGTTACCAACCTTCTTGAAAATATCGTATTTTGTGTTCAACAGAAGAAAGAAACTCATACAGCTCATACATCTTGAAACTGAAATTATCATTTTTCGGCTGAACTACCCCTTTAAGGAACAGCGTACACTTCCTTTGTAATAACCCACGTAGTTTCTCAATTAATAACAATGAGGAGGATTTAGAGGAGAATAGAATACAGAGGAATTAAACTGTGGTTCACAGTAGTTCACGATGAATTACTGGACGCCACTCAAGTGTGTAAACGTCCACCAGCCACCGGCTAAAGTCAGTCTTAGCGATCTGCTCAGATGGCGGTCACGCGTGTCGCCCAGATTCCCCGAAGCATCCGGGACACAGAGCCTCTGTGCTTGTCATTAGCTCAGCGCTACACTGATGAGTGCTGACAGACATCTCGACTCCAGCCCTTCACGTGGATCTCTCCGGTGCCTTTGGGAGTCCCTGGGTTTGGATGCAGTTCCAGGTCAGCGAGTCAAGGTGAGCGGCCCACACACACTCGCCGTCACACACACTCGAGGAAATGTCAGCGCGTCCCGAGAGGAGCTGGCTAATGTCAGGACGGGCAGCTGGGCACGACGCAGGCCAAGCGGAGCTCCGGTCCAGCTGCGACTGCTCCTGTGATTCGCTGCTAAGGGGGACTAATTGTGACGTTATTGATTGCTGTACCAAACCTCCACTTTTCCCCGGATAAAGAAGATTGATGGACTTGTCATTTTGTCATCAAGGTTAAAATGTCTGAGCCCTTCTGTAGTTATTTCAGTCTTACGAAATAACCCTTACAAAAATTAACCATCGTTTCACTGCAAATAAAACCAAAAAAACATGGTTATATACTTAAATCATGGTAAACACAAATTAACCGTGGTTTTGCTACACTAACATTAGTTTAACCATAGTATTTATTGTAGTGCTGTCAAACGATTAATCGTGATTAATCGCATTCAAAATAAAAGTTTTTGTTTACATAATGTATGTGTGTACTGTGTATATTTATCTTGTTCATATATATATATATATATTATATAAATTATTGTTCTATGGCATCGCTTGAAGAACCTTTTGAAGCACCTTTATTTTTAAGAGTGTAGCTTGCTCTATTATTTTTCTATTCTATCTGTTTTCTTTTTATTTATTATATAATAAAAAAACCTTGCTACGTGTCCTGCATTAAGCTAACTGAGACTTAATTATAAGTTAATTTAAGCTAACTTATAGCACTTGCATATCATTATATATATGTATATACATGATAAATATATTATTGTAATACACACACATATATTATGTAAACAAAAACTTTTATTTATGATTTTGGATATAATGGTTTGACAACACTAATTTGTAATAAAACTGTGGTTATAAAACTGGTAATCAATATGCCAAAAAACATTGTTACTACACATTTACTACAATAAACCATGGTTATTTCTCACAAGGGACGTGTCTGAAGTAGAAACAAGTATGCATATTTTGTTGTGTATGCATATGAATATTAAGGTTTGTGGGTAGCACTTTGTATTTGGTTTGTTGTGTCATTAAATGAATTGTTTGGTGCAGTGTGTTACTGTGTTATGTTGAACTGAAAATCACTTTTGCTGCTGTTCAGGTGGATACGGTTCAGTTTAGGGGCAGGTTTGGTGGTTTGAGAGGTTTAAGGCTGGTTTGGCTCCATGTGTAATAATAGATTTAACTACAATAATTAATTACAGATGTAATTACAGGCTGGTATATTTAAATATGAGTACAGTGTAAAAACATGCATGTGCACAATAAGTGCATTGCATCAAATTATTAATTTAAATGTAAGTACATACACTTAATATAAAGTGGGATCTGTTTGTGCATTAAACATGTCAAGACATTATTGTATGCAAAAATGAATGTATTGATAATGTAATTACGTATTGCGTGTTTCTCTTGAAGGAATAGTTTACTCAGTGTGTTTGGCTTTGGATTAAAGCACCAAAATTAACATTCTTGAATGACCAAATTAATCTATATACATCTATATATATATATTTTTTTATTAAAAAAAATGTTTTTGTTTGTTTTAAATAAAGTGGAAAAAACCCAAAAACACTGTAATTAAGCATGTGTCAGTGTAGATCAATGCTATATTGATTTTTAAACAAATTTATGCTATTTTTCTGGCACACATCATTACAACGTGCTGAAAACACAATTGCTTCTCATTCACTAATAATTACACGGACTATTCATATTTATACACACAAGATACATTTTCCACCTGATTCACAAAACATGCCTACACACATTATTTTGATCCTTTTGATTAGCAGTATTTATAATGAGTGACCATGCCTGGATTTCCCTAAAACACGTCTAAATGAGAGTTATTAATGAATCATGATTTGTGCATGAAAACACTTGTACTCAGATACGCACGATTAGAGAACGAGACCCGAGCTCATGATATGTCTGATTATATATGTGCGTCATCTCTCAGGAACAAGAAATACTCTTCATAAGTGAGATATGATATACATTTTGAACTATTTGAATTATGTCATACAGTTAGGAAAAGCAAATGCGACTGAATATGTAATCATGCTTGAAAATCATACTTTTATGTGCATTTCTCCCAGCTAACAGGGAATATTCCCATAACATTTTAAAGATTATGTACATTTCAGGGCAAAACATTCCCAAAATAATGTTTATGAACATTCATATTATTACCATTTAATGTTCTCGCAATGTTGAAATTACGTGTTTTTAAAATATACAAAGGGTGTTTTTGATATCAAAAGAACATTCAAATAATTCTCAACCATTCTGAATGATTTCCAAATATTAAAGTCTGTATCTAACGTTCACGTAACCCAGAGGAAACGTTCTCAATAAATAAAAAAACTGGACGTTTTGAACAAAAACTGGAAAGTAGACATTTGTAAAACCAAGAAAAGTTATTTAAATATAAAAATGGGTGTTTTAAATATTAAGAGCACATTTAAATGTAACATTCTCATAACGTTTTCAAAATGATCAGACACAATGTTGCTCTAACATTCGCATAACCAAGAACAAACATTCTCAATACATTTAAAACACACATTATAAACACATTTATAAAACATTCAGAAATTACATTTTGATATAATGTGATCAAATATTTTAAAGAAATCTGACATATGTTAATGTGTTCAAATGTTACATTTTGACATTTTCAAAATGTATGACGGATGGAATATTTACATAATCAAGAAGAAAGGTTCGCTTTTCTTTAATAATACAATAGAAAAAGTGGATTTAAAAAAAAATAACATTCAGAAATAACATTTTCATAATCATTTTAAAATAATAGCATGGAATTTTCCTCTAACGTTTGCAAAACTAAGAAAAAACTATAAAAAATGGGTGTTTTTTTATATAATGTGATCAAATGTTTTGAAATGAATGTGGCATATGTTCTCACAATGTCGAGATGGAAACGTTCTTCATAAATATAAAAATAGCTGTTTTAAAGATTTGAGAGAATGTTCAAATGTAACATTCTCAGAACATTTTCAAAATGATTATAATGGAATGTTTCTCCAGACATTCACAAGAAGAAACGTGATACATCTTAATACATAAAATCTGTATATTAGAATGTTAAATCATTCAGAAGTAATATGTTTTGTTAGCTGGGCTGTTTTCTGAGCTGTTAAAGTTGCACTTTTGTTCAGCACTGTCTTTGAATGAGACTTTTTATGAAATTGCCTCCCTAGCCAAACTACATTGATGTAATGGTGTAAGCAAGGTGTAGAAGAAATGAAATTGTGGTGCATTGTTGCTCTTCGTTGCATAGCTGGCTGGGATATTCCATTGAATTACTACAAACTGTCATTATGTACAGTATAAACGTAGTGTAAACGCTGCACGCTCTGGACTGTGTGTCTTCACAATGTTTTATACACAAGGCCCTCAGTGTTTAGTGAAGGCTGCGAGCAAACTGCACGTCCCATGTGTGCTATTAGCAAAGAACATCCTGTAAATATGAATATATACAGCCTATTATTGTCAGTAAATGACCCACAATACACCTAAAAGCACAAACAAATTACTATCCTTCATTTGGACTCCTTTAACAAATCAGCTTTGTAGAATTAGGTTGTAGTGAGAAGACTCTATTGCTGTTGAGATGAATACAAAGACATTCGTCTGCTGTGACTAAACTGAAACGTTAAATTGTTTCCCAAAAGGAGCCAGCCGTGCATGACGCTGAGATATATATGCATGTGCGAGAGCGATGTAGGAAACTGATTCAGCTGTTATACTGTTTGATTTACCCTTCAGCAATTTCATGGAAAATGACTTCTTTACATATTCTGAAGAAAATGAGAGTTAGTGATGCGGATGATGGAGTTGACCTGATGATTTTCACAGGATTTTATAACCTATTGTAAAGACTTTTCTTCCCGTCTGGAATAAAGATTCAATATACTCGCCTCTGTGACCTCATGGGGTCTCATAAAACATTGCATTTTAAAAGTGTGCATTAACGTTTTCAGATAAAATCATATGTACATTAAGTTTTATTTTTAAGTAATCTCTTCTACTCATCAAGGCTGCATTTATTTAATAAAAAATACAGACACCCTCCAGCAATCTTGGGAAATGTTATTTCAATTTAAAATAATAATTTTTTATTTTAATATACTTTAAAATATAATTTCATCAGCCATTACTCCTGTCTCCAATGTCATGTGATTTCTTGTTTTAACATTTTGAACCTGTGACAGTAAAGACTTATATTGGGAGAAAGATTTTTATTTTGAAAACTTTCAAGCTTCACTCATCAAAGAATCCAGAAAACACACGTTCCTGTAAAAAATGAAGACCGAATGATTTCTGAAGGATCATGTGACACTGAAGACTGGAGTAACTAATGGATGAAGAAAATTCAGTTTTGAATCACAGAAATAAAGTATATTTTAAAGCATATTAAAATAGAAAACCATTTTCGAAATATAGCAGTAAATAAAAATGGCATCAAATAAATGCAGCCTTCATGAGCATAAAAACTTATTTAAAAACCATAAAACAATATTACTGATACCAAACATTGTATATATATTAAACACACACACACACACACACACACACACACACACACACACACACACACACATGTTGGTTTTTATGGTTTACGGGGACTCTCCATAGGCGTAATGGTTTTTATACTGTACAAGCTGTATGTGTTATTGCCCTACACCTACCCTACACCTAAACTTAGCCCTCACAGGAGACGGTGAATTTCTACTTTCCCCCCAAAAAACTCACTCTGTATGTGTAAAGGAATTTTCCTTTATGGACAGTAATCAAACAGTGAGACATAGATTCAGATGTATGTATTATATGTTTTCTTCTCGTAGTTAGATAAGCATTCTTTGTGTGATGATTTACTATGATTGAGAAGTGATAGAGGTAAGGAAACGCAGATGGTCAAGGGGGCATTTGCCTCCCTTTTCTATATAACCATTAATCGGTAAACAAACTGGTATCTTTCCCTCTAGAGGAGGGAAGGAGGAGGCCTTGGAAGGAAAGGACTATAAAACAGACCAAAACTGCTTTCCCTTAGCGCTCGCTCTCTTGCGCTCTTGCTCTCTTGCTACTTCTTATCTCTGGCTCTCTGGCTCTCTTCTTATCTATCTCTCTCTGGCTCTCTCTCTCTCTCTCGCTCCTGACTGACTTACAGCTATGTATGTTGGAACTGAGGGATATTCTCTTGCAAGAGAATAAACACTTTTATTATTATAATTTGGACTCAGAGTGTCTCTTACTCAGTGAGATGTTTGTTAGAGAGAAAATTGCCACAACAGTTTGGTGTCAGATAGTGGGATTCCTTGGACGTAACTTCTGGACCTGACAGCGGACGGAGGCTGATCACCTTGGAGCTGAAAAGTTCCAACCCTACCTCGCAAAAAAGATTCAGAGACGAGGGACCGTTCCGCTGTTGGGACCAGAGGGATCGACCACTGGAATCAAAAAGAACCCAGGTGGCACAAAACGACATCTCTGGTAAGAAACAATTAAATTCAATTTAATTAGGGTGAAATTCAGGTTAAAGAGTGAAATTGAACCATATTGGCTGAGATTTGTTTCTGTGGTAGAGTAATCTGGGCACGAACGTTCAGATTAGGTAACCTGAGATTAATTTGAGATCTGTACGGATCAAGATAGGTTTCAAACAGGTACCGAGGACTCTGGGCACGAACGTTCAGATAGGTAACCTGAGATTAATTTGAGATCTGTACAGATCAAGATAGGTTTCAAACAGGTACCGAGGTTAATTGGGGTTAGGAAAAAATCGAAAGATTTTGATAAATCACAATTAAGAGGGCACTACTAGTGCAACCCGATCCGATTGCGGGATAAGAGAAAATCGGATCTGCTGGAGACGTCTAGCAGATTAAAGAAGCGTGCGCGAGCAAATCCACGGGACAGAAGACAGCCAGTATGGGGATATCTCAGAGCAAGTTTGTGAAATATGATACACCGGTGTACTACCAAATTAAAAAATGTATTATGGTCAGAAATGTATGCAAGATATTGAAAAATTAATCAAGCATCATGATGTTCCCGAAGAGGGAACATTGAGTCTCACAAAACTGAAAGTGGTTTCAACAACCAGGTTGTTGTTGCAAATGTGTTAAACATGTATGTTAAAAATGTGAACAAACAGTAGATTGTTGGCTAAAGGAAGTAGATGGTTGGCTCAAGAAAGTTAGCAGGAAGGAAAAAAGCAAGTGCAGAAAGTTAGCAGGAAGGAAAAAAGCAAGTGCAGAAAGTTAGCAGGAAGGGAAAATGAAAAGTGTGAAAGTCTATTTGTATGTGTCTGCACGACCAGAACCGAATGACCCACAGTATGTTTGTGTTTCCCACATGAAAATACGGTGAGGCCGGCACCGCCAAAACACCCATCTACCCAATAGCCCAGCTGGGTGCATTGAAATTCGCCCCGACCTCGACTGTTTCTCCGTCCAAGACAACCGCAGCGCGAGACGCTGAATGAACAAGCACGAGCAGCGCGAGTGACAGAGGGGGAGACAGATGCAGCTGGCTGTTGTACAGATTAAAGCAGCACGAGCAGCGCACAAATGTGAACATGACTTTTCTGGCTGCACGGAGTGCAGGTTGTCCAAGAACCATGGACACTGGGCACAGGATTGTCCAGAGGCGCGTAAGGCGGATTGAAACGAGAGGAACGGAGAGCAGGAGAGGAGAGGGCGGGTGACAGGCATTCAGCAAGCTACGAAAAAGGGAAGTAAAAATTTATTAAAGCACACACATACAACACGCTCACATACACTGATTCAAATACCGCTCTGTGCAATGAAGACATGCTTGCAAACCTTTATGTGTGAGTGTGTGTAAGATTTGAATAAGGCTATCTGCAATGAAGACATGCTTGCAAACCTTTATGTGTGAGTGTGTGGAAGATTTGAATAAGGCTATCTGCAATGAAGACATGCTTGCAAACCGTTAAATGTGTGACTGTTGAAGTTTTGAATAATGTTAGTTGACTGATGAATGTCTGAGAATGTACAAAAGTTTAGGGTTTTAAGGCTACAGAGATATCCCATGTTAGTTGATGGGACAATGATAGACTTTATGGTTGATTGTGAACCAAGAATGACGGATTTAGTGTTTGAAAGCACTTGAAGTCAGGGCATTAATTTCAGAAAACTATACTGTGCCGTTAAAATGTGAGACGGAGGGGGGGCAGGGCATTGAAACATGCGTTGTTGTGCTCTGAAACCTGTCCGGTTCCGTTAAGGGCCAGGGATCTAATGTGTAAATTAAATCTGAAACTCACTGCTGGCCCGTCTGGGATTTACAGGAGAGGAACAGCAGATGAGAGATTCTGATTGGGCACAAAAGATTTTGAAATTGGCAAAGATCGAACAGTATCAGTATCAATGAATTACATTCATTGATATATGCATATATGAATATGAAGTAGAGTGGATTAACGGGGCAGAAAATGTTTTTGACAGAAAAACAAATTCAGCTGTATTTGATAAACAGAGGACTCTGCGCCTCACTATCAGTAGACAAGGTCACTGAGCAGAAATTAGGCCTGTTGTGAGAAAAGGCATGAGAGCCACAGAAGGGCTGAAAAGGGAAGAGGGGAGAAAACACATTGATGATTGATTTGAAACACAGTATGTAGATGATTTATTGATTTGTGCACGAGATGAGGTTACGTGCGTGGCTGACAATGTAACTCTCTTGAACCATCTGGCGAGAGAGGGTCACAAGGTCAGTCTGACAAAACTACAGTTTTGTGAAGCAGGAAATAATTTGTTTTGGGTCACACTAACACCAAACAATAAAGCTATCTCTGAGAAACGCATAAAAGCCATCAAAGATGTACCAAGACCTTTAACAAAGACAATTGTTATCATTCTTGGGAATGTGTGCATATTGTCGAACGTTTATTCCAAATTATGCACTTCTTGAAAAGCCCTTGAGAGCCCTGACAACAGGGAAAGGGCTGAGGTCATGTGACAAGATTGAAAGGTTTTTTTTTTTTTTGTTACACAGATGGTAGACGCAGTCTCCATGATTTTGCAAGAACAGAGAACGTCACATTTATCAACAGCCCGATGGCTGAGGTATCACACGATTTTGCTTGACATGCCAAATGTAACGGTGAAAAGATACACCACTGTTGTCTATCAGCAGGAACAGGTGTGTACACCACGTCCAGACCTGTTGGACACACCTTTAGAAAACTGTGACAATGTCCTCTTTGTGGATGGATCGGCGTCCAAAGATCCACAAACAGGCTTGAATAAGGTTGGTTTCGCGGTGACCACTGAATTTGAAGTCGTAAAGTCTGGCAAATTGCCATCAAATTATTCGGCTCAGGCAGCTGAATTGGTTGCTCTGACAGAGGCGTGTAATCTTATGGCAGACAAGTGTGTGACAATTTACACAGACTCGCGTTATGCTTTTGGGGTCACTCACGACTTTGGGGCGCTTTGGAAGCACCGAAATTTTTTGAAGTCGGATGGACATCCGATATTAAACGCAGCTCTGGTGGCTAAGCTTTTGGAGGCCATTCTTTTACCAGACAAGGTCGCGATCTGTAAATGCGCAGCGCACACTAACGATAAAAGTTTTATCTCCACAGGAAACGTGAGAGCAGACGCGGCAGCGAAGGCCGCGGCAGCACAGGAGACAAAAGAAACAACGTGTGCTTTGGTATCTGTGACTAACCCTGATATTTCCCCTTGTTTACAGAGTATGCAGTCTTTTTCCACAGGAGCGGAAAAACAACGATGGAGGTCGTCTGGCTGTAGTCTCCGGGGGGGTGTATGGATGAGTGTTGATGACATTCCTTGTTTGCCCAAACACTTCTTTCAGCATTATGCTAAGTTGACACATGGGTTGGATCATGTGTCAAAAGCGGGTATGATAATGCAGATGAGGGAATTATGGTTTACAAAAGGGTTTACAGTGGTTGCTGAAAATTTTTGCAAAAAATGTGTCACTTGTAACACACACACAATGTGGCTAGAGGAATAAAAACACCCTTGGCATCTCAACCAGCACCAGCAGGTCCATTTGAATATCTAATGCTGTGAAGAGACGGGTCTGACTTGGCTTAAAGCCCTTCCAATTGTACTGATGTACATGAGAATGAGAAAAAGAGTAAAAACAAACCTGAGCCCATTTGAAATTTTGTTTGGCAGGCCACCATTCATGGGCATAGAGGGGGGAAAACAAAGGCTGCCATCAACGGATGTGTGTGAGAATGACATGTTGAATTACTGCAAGGAAGTGTCTTGTCTGTTGTCAAATATTTCTGTGCAGGTAAAAGCTGCCCAGGGGAAGGTTGCTGAGAGATTCCTGCACGAGGTCAGACCTGGTGATTTCGTGGTGATTCGTGATCACAGGAGAAAGAGCTGGAAATCGAAAAGGTGGCTAGAGCCTTTCCAGGTGCTTCTGGTGACGCACACGGCAGTGAAGGTCGCAGAGAGGGCTACGTGGGTTCACGTTAACCATGAAGGAGGGTGCCGCCCATTGCGGAGGCGGAGCAATTGCTGGAGGAGGTTCAACACGAATGTCAATAAATGCTAAGATCCAGTTTGAAAAAACCCTTGCATTGCAGCTGTGTGTTTTAGGCGGAATCAGATATCAGCAGCAAGGAGGAGACTGAGGGGAGGACTTTGATTGCGCAACCGGCATACGGGTGGACACTGTAATCAACAGAACAGATAAGACTCTTAGTGTTTCAAAAACAGTACATTCTCTGGTCATAACAGCACTTTTGATAAAGAGTAACTGAGAGAACGGAGCGTCCAAGACCGTGGCACCCATTCAGAGTAACAGGAATGTGTGGCCTGTATAAAACCACATGTATAATGACTTTGTTGTCAGTGACAATTTGCTTGGTAATACTACACTTCACAACAGGTCTGAAGGTGTTGCCAATTATAGTTATAGTAGTACTAATTTTGTTATGAATACCATGTATTATGGAATGTGTGTCTAGCTTAGTACAGAGACTGGTTAAGGTCGGAATGTCTGTTCAATTGGTGAAAATGACAGTCTATCCGGATGATGATGTTAATGTTGATGACCAACAATATGATGACACAAGTAGCGGAAGTTACAGTGAAATGTGTTAATTGAGTTATGATGTTTCTATTTTTCTTCCTGAGGATGATTGATATGTAAAGAAGGTTAAAAGCAGCAGTTATCCGTGTACGAGAGGACGTACAAGGAGAGGGGTTGAAACTGAGGGATTTTCTACATACTTTTAATATTTACATTTTATATTACAGAAGTAACTCAACAGTGATAAATTGATATGTTTATTTCCTACTTTGAACTATACTTTTCCTTATTTATACTATTGTGACTGAGGGTTCGGTCTAGGCCGAGAGTGCGACAGCAATGCCTGTCCATTTAGCCCGGCGATAGAATGAAATCTTTACTATGCTTGCTAAACATTTACAGCCTAAGCATTTTTCAAATATTTTCAAAAAACTTACTTCACAGGTTCAAGAAGAGTGATCATTTATGTGAAAATCAGAGATGAAGAGTATAAGTGTGATGTAATGGCTTGAACTTGTATTTATTATTATTTTTACTATTATTATTACAATGTTTGATTAATCAGTTATCAGAGAATGATAAACAGAGAGGAATTGTAAAGGAATTTTCCTTTATGGACAGTAATCAAACAGTGAGACATAGATTCAGATGTATGTATTATATGTTTTCTTCTCGTAGTTAGATAAGCATTCTTTGTGTGATGATTTACTATGATTGAGAAGTGATAGAGGTAAGGAAACGCAGATGGTCAAGGGGGCATTTGCCTCCCTTTTCTATATAACCATTAATCGGTAAACAAACTGGTATCTTTCCCTCTAGAGGAGGGAAGGAGGAGGCCTTGGAAGGAAAGGACTATAAAACAGACCAAAACTGCTTTCCCTTAGCGCTCGCTCTCTTGCGCTCTTGCTCTCTTGCTACTTCTTATCTCTGGCTCTCTGGCTCTCTTCTTATCTATCTCTCTCTGGCTCTCTCTCTCTCTCTCGCTCCTGACTGACTTACAGCTATGTATGTTGGAACTGAGGGATATTCTCTTGCAAGAGAATAAACACTTTTATTATTATAATTTGGACTCAGAGTGTCTCTTACTCAGTGAGATGTTTGTTAGAGAGAAAATTGCCACAACATATGATTTATAAGTGTTTTAAATTATGGGGACACTGAAAATGTCCTCATAAATCACCTTCTCCTTGTAATACCTATGTTATACCCATGTCATTATACAAATTTGTGTCCTCATAAACCACATAAACACACACACACACACACACACACACACACACACACCTCATCTTAATAAATAATCACAATTATTTTGCTTATTTTCAGTAAAAGGAGGCGCTAGTTAAATTAATCTATTTAAGCAGCTTTAAGCCTTGTCTGTGAAATCGGGGGGGAAAGGAACAGGTGGTTCGTGACAGGACAGAACTTAGCAGAAACTTAGCACAAGTCTAATTATTGCCATCATATTTCCATCATGAAGCAGCACCGAGACTGAATCTCATGAATATTTGCAGATGTGGATTGTTCTGTAAACAAGCAAATGACAGTTTCGTTTCATAACAAAAATTGAAAAGCTAACAGATTATGTTTACCTCCTGAAAACAGCTTATCAAAGCATCATTAAGCCAGACAGCGCTCCCTCTCCTATATCAGGAGCTAATGATCCGTGTAATGTCTCTGCTTTCCCCACGGATGTTTTTCTCTCCGCGTGACGCTATTTGGCATGAGATGCGCATCCAGACACGGATGACCTTTTATGAGGATTCAAAGTCCTTCGGTGAAGAGCATGCCCTCTGTATTAAGTGCAGTGGTACAACATGAAGACGTTGGACAAATAAAATCAAGACGAAAGTCCGAACTCTCAGAAGCAGATTTGAAATTCAATAAAAACTTGACTTATGATCTGGGTGTACATATGGTGAGAAAATTAAGCAATTAACCTTTTTTTGCAAGTGTGCCCTTTCACTGGAGTTGTGTAATTAGATGAGTTAGTGAGTGTGAAGATAAGGTAATCACATCACACCCCTGCAGACCAAACGCCACTGATTGCTGAGCACAAACTGACCCGCCCTCCATCAGCTGAGCCCTTGCCCACGACTGGATCCTATATCATATACATTTCAGCTGAATTTACATGGTTATATTAATAGATGGAATTAGTCTGGCACTGGGCATAGCGATGTGTCTTGCTAATGTGTTACTGTATTTAAATATAATAGAAAGTGTCTCTGAAAACGCATGTTGTGGGAACTTACTGTACTGTAAAGAGGAAAATGCTTCCATAAGTTATCTCTATTAAAATGTAAGTAAAATATCACCTGTCTCATGTATGTGAAACGTTACTGTCATTGTCACAACATTGAAACGTATAGTTTTGAATTGGACACACCTGGATGAGTAAAATACCTGGATTGAGGCTGGCTTGAGAAAGCTTAGCTTGAAACTTTGAAGCAGTTGTAAATCGTTGAAGTTTGAAAGTTTAGATTTATACATTAGACAGATATTGATAGCACATTGATAACATGATTTAACATGTTGCCAGCTTGTTTTTAACTAGCATGTTGCTAGATTGTTGCTAACATGCATGTTTATAGCATTATTACCACATAATGAATAGCATGCTGCTAACATTTAACATGATAAGCATGTGGCTAGCATGTTTCTTGTATAATTAGCATGTCACTAGCATGTTAACAGCACGATTAGCATCCTGCTAAAAATTTTGCTATTCATGTTCCTAGCATGATTAATATGTCACTAGCATGTTACTAGCATGATTATATGTTGTTAGCATGTTTATAGCATGATTAGCATCTTGTTAGCATGTCGTAGCATGTTGTAACATGATTAGCAGGTCTTTAGCATGATGTTAGCATGTTGTAAATATGTTTATAGCATGATTAGCATGTCATTATCATGTTGTTACCATTAATAACCTGTTGCTAGAATCTTTTAACATGATTTCAAATCAAATCAAATCACTTTTATTGTCACATCACCGCTGCCACAAGTGCCTTGGTGAGTGAAATTCTTACGAGCGTGCTCCAGACAGTGCAGAAAAACAACAGACAATTTACATATGGACAGTACATATTTACAGACTGTACAGAAGACAATGTGCAAAATACACATACATATACTCAGTACACACGGTGTACTATAAAGACATACTTAGTTATCAACGACACATTATACACCGTATGTGCACATCTACATTATGCACACTATCTATACATTATGTAATCTATACATAGTAATAATGTGAAGGTGCAACAGATTATAAATTGACAGCAGATTGGTTGGTTGAGCAGCAGATAGATGTGCAAAGCTGCAACAGATTATGCATATGCAGTGTCGTGGATGTGCTTTGTATGGTGTCCAGTGATAGCAGATAGGTTGTGTTAGTGCAGTGTGTGCGTGTAGTCCAGTTGAACTGTGTTAAAGTGCATGGCATGTTGTGTGAGTGGGAGTGTGATGTAGGTGAGTTATTTGTGACTGTTCATTAGCCTGATAGCCTGAGGGAAAAAGCTGTCCCTCAGTCGGCTAGTGCGGGATCGGATGCTGCGGAAACGTCGCCCTGAGGGCAACAGAGAGAGCAGTCTGTGGGACGGGTGGCTGGAGTCTTTGATAATCCTCCGGGCTTTCCTTGTACACCGCCTGGTGTAGATATCCTGGAGGGAGGGAAGCTCACCTCCAACAATGTGGCGGGCAGTTCGCACGACCCTTTGCAGAGCCCTGCGGTTGCCAGCGGTGCTGTTTCCAAACCAGGCGGTGATACAGCCGCCTGGCAAATTTAACACATTGCTAACATGTTTTAGCATAATTTTTCTTACATGATTAGATTGTTGCTAACATGAATTAGAACAATGCTGCATGTCCTAAGCTAGTTGCTAGGCTTGGCTAGAGATAGATAGATAGATAGATAGATAGATAGATAGATAGATAGATAGATAGATAGATAGATAGATAGATAGATAGATAGATAGATAGATAGATAGATAGATAGATAGATAGATAGATAGATAGATAGATAGTGTAAGGAATGGTCAGAGGCGAGTGGATCCACTTGCAGTAAGATTTATTAGACAGAATCAAGCAGGCAATGGTCAGCGGGCAACAACAGGAATATCAGAGGCAAAGCAGAGACGTAAACAATACCAGGCAGAGGTCGGGGTCACAGGCACAGGTTCAGAGTTCCAAGGTCGGGCAGTCCGGGGTCAAACACAGAGATAGCAGGATGAATGGGAGAACGCTCAGAAATGTAACCAGGGGAAAACAAGACTTCGCAGAGAGTGAGTGTTTGTGTGCTGCTTTTATGTGAGTGAGAGAATGAGGTGCAGGTGTGGTGAGGCAATCAGAATTGATGAGTGAATGGTGACAGCTGTGAGATTGGTGTAATGGTGGACGGGAATGTGTGAGTGCAGTGCATGATGGGAAATGCAGTCCATGGGTGATGTGCAGTTTGAGTGAGTGGGAACCAGATTCATAACAGAGCCCCCCACCTAGGAGCGGCTTCCAGACGCTTACACAAAGCAAAATCCAGGAGGGCGGTGGAGCAGAGGTGAAACCGGGGGAGGGGACGGAGGACCAGGTCCATGTGGGGCCAATGAAACAGGAGCCCACCAGGGCAGGGCGGACGAGACAGCAGGGACGTGAGGTGACTCTGGCAGGTCAGCGGAGGCGTGAGGTGACTCTGGCAGGTCAGCGGAGGCGTGAGGTGACTCTGGCAGGTCAGCGGAGGCGTGAGGTGACTCTGGCAGGTCAGCGGAGGCGTGAGGTGACTCTGGCAGGTCAGCGGAGGCGTGAGGTGACTCTGGCAGGTCAGCGGAGGCGTGAGGTGACTCTGGCAGGTCAGCGGAGGCGTGAGGTGACTCTGGCAGGTCGGCGGAGGCGTGAGGTGACTCTGGCAGGTCGGCGGAGGCGTGAGGTGACTCTGGCAGGTCGGCGGAGGCGTGAGGTGACTCTGGCAGGTCGGCGGAGGCGTGAGGTGACTCTGGCAGGTCGGCGGAGGCGTGGGGTGACTCTGGCAGGTCGACGGAGACGTGGAGTGACTCTGGCAGGTCGACGGAGACGTGGAGTGACTCTGGCAGGTCGACGGAGACGTGGAGTGACTCTGGCAGGTCGACGGAGACGTGGAGTGACTCTGGCAGGTCGACGGAGACGTGGAGTGACTCTGGCAGGTCGACGGAGACGTGGAGTGACTCTGGCAGGTCGACGGAGACGTGGAGTGACTCTGGCAGGTCGACGGAGACGTGGAGTGACTCTGGCAGGTCGACGGAGACGTGGAGTGACTCTGGCAGGTCGACGGAGACGTGGAGTGACTCTGGCAGGTCGACGGAGACGTGGAGTGACTCTGGCAGGTCGACGGAGACGTGGAGTGACTCTGGCAGGTCGACGGAGACGTGGAGTGACTCTGGCAGGTCGACGGAGACGTGGAGTGACTCTGGCAGGTCGACGGAGACGTGGAGTGACTCTGGCAGGTCGACGGAGACGTGGAGTGACTCTGGCAGGTCGACGGAGACGTGGAGTGACTCTGGCAGGTCGACGGAGACGTGGAGTGACTCTGGCAGGTCGACGGAGACGTGGAGTGACTCTGGCAGGTCGACGGAGACGTGGAGTGACTCTGGCAGGTCGACGGAGACGTGGAGTGACTCTGGCAGGTCGACGGAGACGTGGAGTGACTCTGGCAGGTCGACGGAGACGTGGAGTGACTCTGGCAGGTCGACGGAGACGTGGAGTGACTCTGGCAGGTCGACGGAGACGTGGAGTGACTCTGGCAGGTCGACGGAGACGTGGAGTGACTCTGGCAGGTCGGCGGAGACGTGGAGTGACTCTGGCAGGTCGGCGGAGACGTGGAGTGACTCTGGCAGGTCGGCGGAGACGTGGAGTGACTCTGGCAGGTCGGCGGAGACGTGGAGTGACGCTGGCAGGTCGGCGGAGACGTGGAGTGACTCTGGCAGGTCGGGTGCCCACCAGGGCGGAGCAGACGAGACAGACGCCCACCAGGGCGGAGCAGAGATAACTGGCCGAGACTGGGACCTAGAGGAAACGGAGACACAAGAGGCAGAGAGAGCACCTTTGGTTTCAGGAACCGAGGCAGGGAGTTTAAGCAGCCATGGTAGATCCGGGGCCTTGGGCAGCCATGATGGATCAGGGGACCTCATGGGCCATGGCGGGTCCAGGGTCTCCGTGAGCAATGGAGGGGAGCTCCCTCCATGAAAGTTCTTGGTGACCTCCACTACCTCGAGGGGGCACTCTGAAAGCGCTGAATCTCGGTGGCGCTCGGGCGGCTCTGACTCTCTTGGGCGCTCGGTAGAACTGGACGGAACCAGCGGAGGCCTCGGTGAACTGGACGGAACCAGCGGAGGCATCGGTGAGCTGGACGGAACCAGCGGAGGCGTCGGTGAGCTGGACGGAACCAGCGGAGGCGTCGGTGAGCTGAACGGGATCAGCGGAGGCGTCGGTGAGCTGAACGGGATCAGCGGAGGCGTCGGTGAGCTGAACGGGATCAGCGGAGGCATCGGTGAGCTGAACGGGATCAGCGGAGGCATCGGTGAGCTGAACGGGATCAGCGGAGGCATCGGTGAGCTGAACGGGATCAGCGGAGGCATCGGTGAGCTGAACGGGATCAGCGGAGGCATCGGTGAGCTGAACGGGATCAGCGGAGGCATCGGTGAGCTGAACGGGATCAGCGGAGGCATCGGTGAGCTGGACGGAACCAGCGGAGGCATAGGTGAACTGGACGGAACCAGCGGAGGCATCGGTGAGCTGGACGGAACCAGCGGAGGCATCGGTGAGCTGGACGGGACCAGCGGAGGCATCGGTGAGCTGAACGGGATCAGCGGAGGCATCGGTGAGCTGAACGGGATCAGCGGAGGCATCGGTGAGCTGAACGGGATCAGCGGAGGCATCGGTGAGCTGGACGGAACCAGCGGGGGCTCTGGGGAACCGGACGGAACCAGGAGGGGACCCGGAGTGCCGGACTCTGTGAGCTCCCGGATCGGAGCGGCCTCTGGAGCGGACTCTGTGAGCTCCCGGATCGGAGCGGCCTCTGGAGCGGACTCTGTGAGCTCCCGGATCGGAGCGGCCTCTGGAGCGGACTCTGTGAGCTCCCGGATCGGAGCGGCCTCTGGAGCGGACTCTGTGAGCTCCCGGATCGGAGCGGCCTCTGGAGCGGACTCTGTGAGCTCCCGGGACGGAGCGGGCTCTGGAGCGGACTCTGCGAGCTCCCGGGACGGAGCGGGCTCTGGAGCGGACTCTGCGAGCTCCCGGGACGGAGCGGGCTCTGGAGCGGACTCTGCGAGCTCCCGGGACGGAGCGGGCTCTGGAGCGGACTCTGCGAGCTCCCGGGACGGAGCGGGCTCTGGAGCGGACTCTGCGAGCTCCCGGGACGGAGCGGGCTCTGGAGCGGACTCTGCGAGCTCCCGGATCGGAGCGGGCTCTGGAGCGGACTCTGCGAGCTCCCGGATCGGAGCGGGCTCTGGAGCGGACTCTGCGAGCTCCCGGATCGGAGCGGGCTCTGGAGCGGACTCTGCGAGCTCCCGGATCGGAGCGGGCTCTGGAGCGGACTCTGCGAGCTCCCGGATCGGAGCGGGCTCTGGAGCGGACTCTGCGAGCTCCCGGATCGGAGCGGGCTCTGTGAGCTCCCGGATCGGAGCGGTGAATGGTGAGCCAACCGTCAAAGCAAAATCCAAAAAACTACTCAGCGATGAACGCGGACCCTCGCGTCTGAGCTGAGACTGCAGAGGCTGATTGATACCATCACAAAAGATCTCAATCAAAATAATGTCTGGTAAGTCTGAGTAATGAGCACAGGCTAAAAACTCCCTTCTATGGTTTTCCAGTGATCGTGGGCCTTGCTTAAGGGCAAACAATATTCTTGTATCCATACCTAAGAAATGTTTGATCTGAGAGGTTGCTGGATCCTTGTGTGGCGAAGTCT
>CM049834.1:2488918-2513918 GCA_027422435.1 Schizopygopsis pylzovi
GTTAACCCTTAAATCTGACCGTTTTGTCAATCAGATAACGTAATGCATTAAGTAACTACAGTAAGTAACACAATTAGTTACTTTTTTAAAAGGAAATTTTCCCAACACTGCTTAACAACTACTTTACTAACTATTAATAAGCAGCAAATTAGAAGTTTATTGAGGCAAAGGCAGTGTTGGGGAGAATTATGTTGCATTAGTCCATAAAAACAACAACTAATTAGTTACTTTTTAGGGAATGTAATCTATTACTTTACTTTTTGTCACCTGGGCTGGGCTTGCTTATTTTTTTTTTTAATAACAACAACAAAAAAAGGTATATTTATGGCAACTGTAAAAGCCCTTTCACAGCAAAAGGGAGATTAATAAACCTCAGGCTGAAGAAAGTGCCTCTGCACAATTTCTCTCAATACGAGGACAGGAGAGCTGTCAGTGAATAAATGGAAAACAAAGTAACTCGCATTGTTTATTTGAAAAAGTAACTCAGATATTTTGTTGTAAACCTAAAAGTAATGTTACTTTACTAGTTACTTGAAAAGTGATCTGATTACGCAGATCACATTACTTGTAATGCATTACCCCAACACTGGTTGTTGGTTGTAGTGAAGCACACAACATGTACACAACAAGGAGTAAATAGTTAACAGTCTTTATTTAAATCCACTGGAGCTGGTAGGAGCTGCGTTCCTCCAGGAATTGAGTTTGAGACCTCTGCTGTAAGCCTAAAACAGTGTGTGGATTCTGAGGAGTTGAACTAGATAACTAACCAGCATTTAACATGTTAAACGGCAGCCCTCGAGGACCTCCGGGGAATGAAAGGGAAAGCGGTTTAAGCTTAAAAAACACATTGTTTTCCACATGCTGTACATCAGAGGTAGGCTACGTCTGTCCTGGAGTGCCGCTGTCTGCAGAGTTTAGCTCCAACCAGGAAGTAAACCTCACCTGCCTGTAGCACCAGTAATTCTGAAGATCTTGATTAGCTTGTTCAGGTGTCTTTCATTAGGGTTGGGGCTAAACTCTACAGGACAGCGGCACTCCAGGACCGACATTGCCTTCCCTGCTGTACATTATTGTTGCTCCTCTAGATGGAAGATAGGAAGAGATGGAAATATTACGCCCCCTTACCGTATTGTGATGCCTTGTCATGGCGCGATGACACAAAAACCCATTATAAACGAAGCATTTGTTGCATCCAGTGAGAACATAATTACTGATTATAATGACTTGTACTGTCTTTTTACGCGCTGCATTGCATCGTGCCACATTAACATTACCATGTCTGCATGTGTGAACACCAAGCACTACTCTACACAGCTCAAAACTCGTGTTTGAATCGTCCGTAGCAGAAACGTTCTTACAGGCTGTGAGTCAGAAACACCAGACTGTTCTTACGAAGCTGGATTTGCTCCACTTTATAGAAACAGTCTTTGTGCAGCCAGCATTGTAGGGTAACGTTACTCTTCCAGGTTCAGGACACAGTCCTCTGTAAAGAGCGCTGCACACTCTCTAATATTTGGGTTGAACTGTTCTGGGACAGTGTTGTAAATACAGCTTAACCACTGATTTCTAGTTGTGTCCTCTTTTGGAAGCCAAACAAAGTACTTTCTCTTTCACAACGAAACACAGCGTCTCCAGAACACGGCGCCGGCGGCAGCAACAATACTACAGAGAGAATAAAACTCACACCTCTTTCATTGTGTGTACGTATGGGGGGTGTTATGCAGATCTTCCCACACCGTGATGTACACATGTGGGGGGGTGTTTAAATGAGCCGTTTTAGCGGGGCGTAGACGAGTCTTAACTTTAATAAAGAATATCTCTTTGGTTTTGAGTCTTTGTAACTTCAGGGATCTTATCTATGCACAACAGCTTGTAACACTCCAAAGAGAAAGAAAAACTTGAAATCGTATCACATGACCTCTTTAAAAACCATGCATAGCAGTGCCACTACATGTGGTACGTGCAACATGCTTACGATTGTGAAGAGCGGAGATGCAGGGTACAGAAATATTTAATCAGTGTTTAAGCACAAGTTACTTTATTTTCCTATTTATTCACTGACATCTTTCCTGACCTCGGTTGAGAGAACTTGGGAGTAAGTGCAGAGACACTTCCATCAGGCTGAGGCTTATTAATTTAACATTTACAGTTTACAGTTACCAAAAACACAAAAAATATGTTTTTTTGTTATTAAAATAAATAAGAAAGTCCAGACCAGGTGACAAAAAGACACTTGCAATGGATTACTTTCTGTAGAAAGTAATTAAGTAACACAATTAGTTCCTTTGGTCCCACTTTATATTAGGTGGCCTTAACTACGATGTACTTACATATAAATTAATAATTTAATACAATGCACTTATTGAGTAGATATTTTTTTTTACATTGTAATTACAATTTTTTTTAAATACATGCATGTAAAATACATACATACATTTTAAAAACATACATACACCTGTAAGTAATTTCTGTACTTACATTTATAGTTACACTGTCGACCCATTCCTTTACCGTTTAACCCAGCCTTAAACCTACCCATACCACCAAAGCTACCTACCCTAACCTACCCTAACCTACCCTAACCTCACCTGCATCCCACCTCCATAGCAGCAAAAGTGTTTCAATACAATGTGAACACAATAAGTACCTCTCTTTTTATAATGTACGTACATAGCATTTAAGGCCACCTGATATAAAGTGGGTACTGTTACTTTTTATCAATAGCACAATATTGTAATCCATTACTTTTAAAAGTAACTCTGCGGTTAAGTGTAAACCCTTCAACTCAAGGAATGAGGGTCACAAATTATAACATTTTGAAACCACCGTTTATCCGCTTCAAATTACTACCAATCAGACTTCATACATTTTCTTTTTCCAAGTTGCCTCTATCATATACTCCCTTATTCAGATTGCTCTAAAGGTGCCTCCTCTCATATCCAGAGATGTTAGGTTTACAGCAATCAGTGTTTCAGTGTTGTCAAAACAGCCCCTCAGATGAGTAGGAAACCTACGAGAAACTTCCTCAGGAAAGTTTTGGGTTAAGAGGCTGAAAGTTATAAGACAAAAAGCCTTGTCAAGTGATGCCGAGGACAGGGTTGTCAGCGCAGGCAGGTGTTTCTCATCAGTAAGACGTCCTCTTGTAACTTGGAGAAATTGAGTTCGAATCAAAGAGCATATCAAAGGGTTTAACTCGTGCAACTTGAACGCTGTTGACTAACAGAAGAGCCTTGATCTCTGAAAGTTTTTCAGATGATAAGCACATTAATCCTTGGTTCTTTTGGCAATTTCAAAGAACTATCAGGAATTGAAGACGTTAGAAAGGAGATGTTTTGGTTCAGCTTGTCAATCTGACAGTCCTTCCATTAGTGAACAGATCATCTTGAGCTCTATGATGTGTGCTGTCTTCCCCAAGCTGAATCTGTGTTACAAGAAAGCACTAAAATAAGTAAGTAATATACCTTTTGCATAAATCAAATATATTCAATATCAGGGTTTTGTGAGCCCTTACATTGTTGTTTGACCCATATGTGCTATAATCTACTTTTTCAGGTTGAGTAACAGCGTGAGCCAGGACAACATTTAACCTTTTTTCTGGGTGTATTTTTTGGGGAAATTGTTTAGGCTACAGCGATCCTATGCATGACTACTAACTACTGTGATCTTGAGCAATGGATGCTCTGCAGTGAATGGGTGCCGTCAGAATGAGAGTCCAAACAGCTGATAAAAACATCACAATGATCCAGAAGTAATCCACTCCACTCCAGTCCACCAAATAACATCGTGTGAAGCCAAAGTCTCTATGTTTGTGAGTAACAAATCCATCATGAAGTCGTTTTAACCTGAAACTGTGACTTCTGTCCAAACTACGAGACCATCATCCATAATAAAGCTTCCTCCAGTGGAAATGTCCATCTCCTGTTGTCCTCTCTCATCAAAACCCACTGTTTCAGTTTGTAAGCGGTACTTAATCTGCACATATTTCTCTCCTGATTCAGACCAGATGACCTTTTCACTGGAGGAAGTGTTAATTGTGTTATTGATAATAAATCAGCATATCAGTATGATTTCTGACGGATGACGTGACACTAAAGACTGCAATAATGGCTGATGAAAATTCGGCTTTCCATCACAGAAATGAATTATATTTTGAAGTATATTCAAATATTTTTCACAATATCAGTGTTTTTTTCTCTGTATTTTTGATCAAATAAATGCAGCCTTACAGTGGCCGAGATATCTCAACGCGCTGCAGAAAACACATCTTAACTCCAGCAAATCAAGAAAACATCTTCATCAATTTGACATCAGGTGCTGCAAATGCTCACAACACAAACAAATGAAGAATTGTATTCGCAGTGCGTTTCTTTATTTGGTTGTGTTGTGAGCATTTGCAGCACATGCGTTGTAAAATTGAGGAAGTTGTTTTCTTAATTTGCAGGTGCGTTGAGCTCTCTCGGCCACCGTAGAAGAGACTTCTTTAAAAAACGTTAAATATCTTGCTGATCCCAAACTTTTGAATGACAATGTACAGTTCCTTTGTATCCAGACAACTACAACTATTGATCCGTTAAGGATTATTTTTGTTTGTTAACAGGTTATTAATGCTAGTTTTTTGACAGAGTTGCTGTAATTAAAAATCAAGCCACTCCGTTAATTAAGCTCCCTTCATGTGTTGTTGAAACAAACAGTGTGTCCTGTCACTTGCATCACTCGCTTTGAATCAATTGGCTGCTGCACTAATAAAGCTCTTTTCTCTTTTGTGATGAATACAGCGGGCATGAATATTTCAGGCGCACATGCAACTTTGATGGCTCACCCGTATTACCCCCTGTAACCGTGTCACCTCCTCGCTGTCTTTGAAACAGTGATGCTGAAGCGGAGGAGACTCAGTCTTACAGGGACACTCTTCTGTTGCATATGCACTCAAAGGCTTTTAACATGTATTTTATTTATCGTATACTGCACCTCTTTGTACCTCTTTTTTCTAGCAGTGGATAATTTCAAACTGCATTTTACAAAAGCCTCTTAATTTAAGATAATTGAGGGGAATTCTATCCTTCAGTCTAGAGTTGATCATATTTGTATTACTGTTGAGAAGCAAATGAACAGGATAAAACAACACTGGCATAAATAGTCATTTTATAATGAATTTGAAGTAGATTATGAAACTATGTTTCCAGAACAAAAAAAATTCAAGGGCAAGTTTGTGTTTTATATATAATGTATGATATTGATAACACTTTACAATACGGTTCCATTATTTAACATGAAAATAAAGCATGTATTAATCTTAGTTCATGTCAATTTCAATACTTACTAATGCATGATTAAAATCAAAAGTCATGTTGTAAATATTATTTATTCGACCTGAGCTGACATAAACTACATTAAGTGCTATTTTTATTATTAACATTAGCAAAGATGAATAAATACTGAAACAAATGTATTGCTCTTTGTTATGTTAGGTAATGTATTAACTTATGTTAACTAATAGGACCTTATTGTAAATATTACCAAGATTGTTTGCACTTTTTTAAATTTATTTTTTGTTCTTTAAATATTTTGTTTTTGTGTATTTCATGATTGTTTTCACTTTTAAATGTTATCATTAAAAGGATTCATAAAGTTTATAATGAATGTGAACTTGAACATTTTTCATAAGTTTCAAGTTGTCATTTTGCGATTTAAATACAATAATTTAATGCAAATTACAGAAAGTACAGTTTCTGTTGGGCATTTTTTTTATAATTCTGTATTTCATATTAAAATTAATATTTGAAATGGACATTGTACGATGCATTTACATTTAAAGCAACATTCAGGTCCACAACACTGCTTTTTGTATTCATTATTATAATAATAATTATTATTTTACTGTGTATACACTGAAAAAAATGATTCATTGAGTTTACTCTTTATTTTTTAAGGTAATTGCAATCCATTTATTTTAGCTACATTTAAATAAACAAATTTAGTTGACTGACTTTCAACATATTTTTTTTAATTAAATGTAGCTAAAATAAATTGATTGCAACCACTTACCTTAAAAAAATTAGTAGATTCAGTGAATCATTTTTTTCAGTGTATACAGTACTGTTACAAATGTGATTTTAATGTGATGACTGTAGTAGCATGTCTCTTGTCAAGTGTTTCTGTTCACACACACACACACGCACGCACGCACGCACACACACACACGCACGCACGCACGCACGACACACGCACACACACACAGCACACACACACAAACGCACACGACACGCACCACGCAGCACACACACACACACACGCACGCACACACACACACGCGCACGCACCACACACACCGCACACGCACGCACACACACACACACACACACGCACGCACGCACGCACACACACGCGCACGCACGCACGCACACGCACACACACACACACGCGCACGCAGGAGTTTGACAGCAGTGCAGCAGACACGGGGATCTTCTCAAAAGCGGTGTGTGTGTTTATATATATATATGCGCCGTGTGACGTCGCAGGCAGCGAGTGTGTGTGTGTTTGTGTGTGTGTCTGTGTAAGAGAGAGAGAGAGAGAGCAGTTGAAATAGGGTGAGCTGGAATAGCGGGTCACTCTCAGTTGAAGGATGGAGTGAGAGCGGGTGTGTTCTTTCTTTCGCCTGGACTGTGAGGGTCTGTGAGTCTCTGGACATCTATAACGCGCATTTCACGCAGTATTTCCGTCTCCGCGCAGGAACACGACAGGTAACGAGCTACAGTCACTTCATTCTGCGCTCTCCGTCTCCATCGTCCGAACTGAATTCACATGCTTTACGCCGTTTGTTTGTATCGAGTACCTCAACAGGAGTTTTCACTGGACTCTTGGTTTGTGCAGTCAGCGTTTATGTGGCACTTCTGCGCGGCTGTGGGCATCGTTCGCACCGGCTGTGATGCCCAAACAGAGGTCTGGTTAGTGGTTAGGCAGGTTTACGGTACGGTAGATGATGATTAGTGCACCTGACTCAAACTCTCACAGAACACCAGCGGTACACCAGACATATGATCGGACCGAGTTTTATTACAGCTCATGTTTAATCAGAATTTACCTTTATTTATTATTATAGAGAACGTTTTTTATGTATTGTTTTATCGCATTATTCATTGCCATGAAACATTATAATAGTTTATTATATATAGCCTACATATATTTCTAGCAATATAATACATCCTTTTTTTTCATATACTCTCAAGAAGGATGTGTTATATTGTAACACATTTGTTGTGCTGATTTTAACACGTTTTGTGTCATTTTGAGTAATAATTGACACAAATATAACACATTAGAGTGTAGAAAATTAGGAATAACTCATGGTTGGGTTTAATGTGTTGTCCTTATAGACACAGAGGCGTGTTAAGAAACTACACATGTTGTGTTGTTTTAACATCCTTCTTAAACGTATAAATGTGTAATCACATAACTTTGTGACTGAGAAGGTGAAAAACACTGTGAAATGTTATTGTGACAGAAGAGAACGTAAAAGTGTACAGTAAAAAACGATAACATATTTGATACATGCAGAATATTGTTCTGGTCATTCCCAGAATTCCCTGCACTGAGTTATTTATGTTCGTTTATGACATGTTTATAGCATGCATCATTATTTGAGCGAGCATGATGGTGGTTTGTGTTTGTGTGGGGACACTTTCATCGGTCTTTATGGTATTATTAGTCACAGACGGTCACTTTTGGAGAAATTGAAGTCATCATGTTGCCTTCCGCTGTATTGTGTATCTGTTATTATTACAGATTTTAACTGCTCAGATAGGTTGCTATATTAACGTTACATAATTTCAGGCACTAAAATGTGTGTAAAAACATCATTTAATTTTGTAATGTAATGTTCCGCCACAGCGGCCAGTGTTTGCCGTACATTCAAGAGAAAGACGTTTTTACATGAAGTGTGTATCAGAAGAAAGAGAGTATATGTTTGGCATAAGAGCTTATGAAATGTCTCACTAGATTTTATTGTGATTTTATTTTATTGTTAAAGGAAATGCAGTGCTATTATTACCCATAGTACTATAGGTATTGAAACCGTGTTGTGTTGGGACATTCACTTCAGCTTCGGGACTGACTTTACACTGGACTAAATCAACATGTTTATGATACAAAAGTAATAGGATATGATATAATATTATATAGAACATGACCTGAAAATGTTGTACGCACATAAATAAGAGCAAACATTTGACCTAGGTTGTATTTTCCTTTACGTTGTGAGTTTTTGTTCATGGTTTTTGAGGATAAGGGTGTCACGACCTGTCCATGTAGACATCTGTGTAGTCTGCTTGCCCAGATATGTAGTAGAGCTTCATTGTATGCAAACAATTTCCCCATCATTTTACTTGTTAAATGTTGTATTCCCATCCTTAATAATTGTGATAAGCCTACTGTAGGAGTTGTTTGGCACTGTGTTCCCTGCGGTCAGAACAGACCCGTGACCGCTGCTGTAGAGCATCCGAGTGGATTACACACTCATATGAACTGATAATAGAGGCACAGGGATGGTGTGATATTTCTGTCTGATTCAAACGCACTGATGATGCTTCACCGGGAGATCAGATGTGATCTAGTGCATGTAGGTGAATAATCTCAAGCAGCGGAGTATAGCATCATTGTGATGTCTTCGTGCAGTCCCACAGAGTGCCTGATTGTTATTCCCAGTCCCAGTTCATCACTTCTTTCAATCAGTTGCTGGTTCACCGTGTGATCTGCAATCCAACAGGAAAATGTCATACAAGTTATTTTTAACCTTTGTAATGCTATTCACGTTCCTGCTGCAATATCTGAAGATGTTTGTTTGGATCCGTGGTCTTGTTTACACAAATATTGTGGAGCTATTTTTTCTTTTGTTCATTCAAAATGTGTGCCTTTCTATAAAGCCTCTGTAAACTCAACCTGTACATGAACCGTAACAGCTAACGAGTCTTTCTTATTTCAGTGGGGCTTTGTGATTGACTACATTTCCTCTTCATCCAGTTTACACCAGTTCAGCATTTAAACATTTCTCTTGTTTGGTAATAGACATTAATTGTGTTGGTAATATTCACAGCGAGCAGCTTTAGCTTGTGAAATCATCTGCTGTCACTGCTGTTGTCAGTTTACATGAGATGTTTGTTTATGTAAAGCCAGATATAATTAGCACAACACAGAATTATTTTATGAGTATAATATTGTAAGCTGGTACTAGTTATCCATGCATGAACAACTGATAACTAAACACCTAGGATGGCACAGATTAACAAACCTACAGATTGACTGTGACTGAATGTAAAGAAAACTAACGGCTTATGCATCAGTTCGTAGAATATTGAATCTCTTGGTGGATGTTATTATATTTATAATAAATCACATTGGTTAAATATATTTACTGTTCAGATTTGTGACCACGGACCACAAAACCAGTCATAAGGCTCAATTTTTCGAAACTGAGATTTATGCAACATCTGACAGCTGAATAAATATTATTTCCATTGATGCATGGTTTGTTATGATAGGACAATATTTGGCCGAGATACAACTATTTGAAAAACTGGAATTTGAGGGTGCAAAAAAATCACCTTTAAAGTTGCTCAAATTAAGTTCTTAGCAATGAATATTATTAATCAAAAATTAAGTTTTGATATATTTACAGTAGGAAATGTACAAAATATCTTCATAGAACACGATCTTTACTTAATATCCTAATGATTTTTGGCATAAATAAAAATCTATAATTTTGACCCATACTATGTATTTTTGGCTATTACTACAAATATACCCCAGTGACTTATGACTGCTTTTGTGCTCCAGGGACACATATTACATTCCGTTCTTTATAGCTCAAAGCTTTTGTGAGGAAACACACACACACACACACACACACACACACACACACACACACACACACACACACTCACACACACACACACACACACACACACACACAAACATGTTGGTTTTTATGGTTTACGGGGACTCTCCATAGGCGTAATGGTTTTTATACTGTACAAACTGTATGTGCTATTGCCCTACACCTACCCTACACCTAAACTTAGCCCTCACAGGAGACGGTGCATTTCTACTTTCCCCCCAAAAAACTTACTCTGTATGATTTATAAGCGTTTTAAATTATGGGGACACTGAAAATGTCCTCATAAATCACCTTCTCCTTGTAATACCTATGTCATACCCATGTCATTATACAAATTTGTGTCCTCATAAACCACATAAACATGCACACACACACACACACACACACACACACACACACACACACACACACACACACACACACACACACACACACACACACACACACACACACACCTAACAATACAAGACTGAAAAATGCTCCCATCCAAAATTTCCGGACATTAAAATATGCACGTGCACTTCACATGAAATCCTACAGAAGGGCCAGAAGTTTGAAGGAGTTTGCTGATGGATCAGAAAGGTGCCGCGCAGCTCCCGCGTCAGTGTGTGGGGAAACTTTAAAGTGATTTTCAGCTGTAGTATTCAATGTTTCGTCACACATCTAAGCTAGAACTTGAATGCAAATGATTGGTAACCAAGTTTAAACAAGAGCTCAATTCTTACTTTTAACTAGCATGCATATTGCTAGCATATTGGCTGTTTATTAGTACTTATAAAGCACATATTAATGTCTTATTCTGCATGAGCATATTTTAGATCAATTAATCCACCCCATACGTAAACTTAACAATTACCTTACTAACTATTAATAAAAAACAAATTGGGAGTTTATTGAGAGAAAAAAATCATAGTTAATAATGAGAAATGGACCTCTAAATACAGTGTGACTGAACTAGGTATTATAGATATTGTGTATCTCATCAGCTCGGTGGGACGAGACACTTTCCTGATGATCTTCTTCTGTCTTCTCCATATTGCTTCCTATGTATCCATCACTGATATGGCCAAAAAAGAATATAACAAAATTATATATCAATATAAAAAAACTACGAAGTGCTGGTGCATCTTAAACGTGGAGCATGTCATGTGCAGGAACATTGCTTGTGGATTAGATTAATTAATTAGATTAGATTAAATGAAGACAATTTCAACAGTGGTTTCTGATGCTAGCCGAGCTGAGCACGTCACAACTAGCTGACAGAAACACACGTGACCACACTGCACATTTCATACTACACACTGTGTGTGTGTTACGCTTATTTTTCTCAAAAAATGCAATCATGATTACTCATTTAATTTTTTACTCATAATTATTGCACTTTCACATAAGCGCAAATCAAGAGTACGTCAACTTGACGTTGGTTCGCTTGCAGATTTATTCTCAGCACACATTGTGAACAGACTTTCTGTAATGCACTTTCATTTGAGCTGAATATCTCAATAGATATTGCTAAATTCCTGCTTCCATGTTTGCTGGTGTTTTCAGCTCATCAGCATTGCTGTAATGCAGAGAGAGCGTGTGCACGTGGTTGCCAGATTGGGAAGATAAAGTTAAACACTGGGCAGAAAATGTATTGATTAATGAAAAAAGCTTGTTTCGGGATAAATAACCAGCAGGCACATATTGCAGATGATTATGCTTAATAAATCCAGAGAAGCATAACTTGTGATTGCGATTAAAGCATGATTCATCACGCAGCCCTGTCTGAACTGAACCAACACTGAACTAATTGATCTTAATAATGACTCTATTTTTCGTCTTTTAGAACTGCTTTACAGCAGAATATGAATCTCTCCATAGTTGTTTTTCATAATTCTTCTATTGTCTTGTTTATTACTGTGAAGCTGCTTTTACACAATCTGGATTGCATAAGCGCTATGAACATAAAGGGGACTTAACTTGACTCGACAAAATCATCTTAATACAGAATTATTAAAGCAATGGCTTGAACTCGAATCACAGGCCAAAACTAAATCTTGCTAACACATGTCTATTATAAAGCAATTAATATTGCACAAACTGGCAACCAAACGATTATCCAAAGTTTTGCTCCAGACAAAAACCATAACACAGCTAAGACTGAACCTGCCAGCCTATGTTTGACTTCAGCAGGTGAAGATGAAGATCTTTATTTCAGTACGAACACAAATCACCTGCATCAGCTGCTGCTGTCTCAGCATTAGTGTGGGACATGACGCTTCGTCATCTTATCGTTTTCATGATGAAGCAATGTCTGCACGCTTCCAAATGCTGCTGAATGCTGTCTGTATATTGCACGGAGAAAAGTGTAGCCTATATCTTAACAGTTCTCCACTTTCCATGTAGTTTCATTCATTAAAACACATGCATAATACTTATAACCAAGAACAATACTGTTTAAAAGTCAGACCAGTCCAACTTCCCAAAAGCATTTAATCTCAACTACTCATTTATTTACAGATTTCCTCTTATATTAATTTCTTCTGTATATTCACTAAAAACAAAACATCCTCTTAGGAGTATATATTTTATTTTATACATATATGCATGATTATGTCTATGTATTTCTATTATATCTTGAATTATTTGATGCAGCGTTGCTGATTTCAGTGATTGTTATCAGCCTCATCTGGGAGCTTGTGATTCGTTCAATAACACACCTTGCTCACTGTTAATGAGTAAATCGTTGTTTTTTTAACAGTACATTTTTAGATCAGGCGGCAGCTCTAAATGGATTCAATAAAACAGCACCTATTCGTTATTGATTTGTGTCTGCTCCAGATATTGATCTCAGCTGCTTCAAATACAACCTGTAGAATATTAGCGTTATTTCTACACGATTTAACCCATACACATATTTGTTGGTGTAAACTGATGTATAGAGTTTGTTTCAGTGATGCTGAATAAAATCAGCTCTTTTACTGAGATCAAGTGTGCTGTTTATAATTCTTTCTTGGGAGAGTAGTATATGAAACTATAGTTGATTTTAGGTGGTTATAGGTATTATTATAAAGCATCTGGTAAATTATTCAGTCCATTACTTTGGTTTATTTCTGCTTCTAATGCCGCTAAAGAGTCATGCACACAAACCGGCTGCGTTTGTGTTTGTCATTTGACACATAAACCCCATAATGTAGTGGTTTTCTCAGCCTGATCTCATTTGACACATAAACCCCATAATGTAGTGGTTTTCTCAGCCTGATCTCATTTGACACATAAACCCCATAATGTAGTGGTTTTCTCAGCCCGATCTCATTTGACACATAAACCCCATAATGTAGTGGTTTTCTCAGCCTGATCTCATTTGACACATAAACCCCATAATGTAGTGGTTTTCTCAGCCTGATCTCATTTGACTCATAAACCCCATAATGTAGTGGTTTTCTCAGCCTGATCTCATTTGACTCATAAACCCCATAATGTAGTGGTTTTCTCAGCCTGATCTCATTTGACACATAAACCCCATAATGTAGTGGTTTTCTCAGCCTGATCTCATTTGACACATAAACCCCATAATGTAGTGGTTTTCTCAGCCTGATCTCATTTGACTCATAAACCCCATAATGTAGTGGTTTTCTCAGCCTGATCTCATTTGACTCATAAACCCCATAATGTAGTGGTTTTCTCAGCCTGATCTCATTTGACTCATAAACCCCATAATGTAGTGGTTTTCTCAGCCTGATCTCATTTGACTCATAAACCCCATAATGTAGTGGTTTTCTCAGCCTGATCTCATTTGACACATAAACCCCATAATGTAGTGGTTTTCTCAGCCTGATCTCATTTGACACATAAACCCCATAATGTAGTGGTTTTCTCAGCCTGATCTCATTTGACACATAAACCCCATAATGTAGTGGTTTTCTCAGCCCGATCTCATTTGACACATAAACCCCATAATGTAGTGGTTTTCTCAGCCTGATCTCATTTGACTCATAAACCCCATAATGTAGTGGTTTTCTCAGCCTGATCTCATTTGACTCATAAACCCCATAATGTAGTGGTTTTCTCAGCCTGATCTCATTTGACTCATAAACCCCATAATGTAGTGGTTTTCTCAGCCTGATCTCATTTGACACATAAACCCCATAATGTAGTGGTTTTCTCAGCCTGATCTCATTTGACTCATAAACCCCATAATGTAGTGGTTTTCTCAGCCCGATCTCATTTGACACATAAACCCCATAATGTAGTGGTTTTCTCAGCCCGATCTCATTTGACACATAAACCCCATAATGTAGTGGTTTTCTCAGCCCGATCTCATTTGACTCATAAACCCCATAATGTAGTGGTTTTCTCAGCCTGATCTCATTTGACACATAAACCCCATAATGTAGTGGTTTTCTCAGCCTGATCTCATTTGACTCATAAACCCCATAATGTAGTGGTTTTCTCAGCCTGATCTCATTTGACTCATAAACCCCATAATGTAGTGGTTTTCTCAGCCCGATCTCATTTGACTCATAAACCCCATAATGTAGTGGTTTTCTCAGCCTGATCTCATTTGACTCATAAACCCCATAATGTAGTGGTTTTCTCAGCCTGATCTCATTTGACTCATAAACCCCATAATGTAGTGGTTTTCTCAGCCTGATCTCATTTGACTCATAAACCCCATAATGTAGTGGTTTTCTCAGCCTGATCTCATTTGACACATAAACCCCATAATGTAGTGGTTTTCTCAGCCTGATCTCATTTGACACATAAACCCCATAATGTAGTGGTTTTCTCAGCCTGATCTCATTTGACTCATAAACCCCATAATGTAGTGGTTTTCTCAGCCTGATCTCATTTGACTCATAAACCCCATAATGTAGTGGTTTTCTCAGCCTGATCTCATTTGACTCATAAACCCCATAATGTAGTGGTTTTCTCAGCCTGATCTCATTTGACACATAAACCCCATAATGTAGTGGTTTTCTCAGCCTGATCTCATTTGACTCATAAACCCCATAATGTAGTGGTTTTCTCAGCCCGATCTCATTTGACTCATAAACCCCATAATGTAGTGGTTTTCTCAGCCCGATCTCATTTGACTCATAAACCCCATAATGTAGTGGTTTTCTCAGCCCGATCTCATTTGACTCATAAACCCCATAATGTAGTGGTTTTCTCAGCCTGATCTCATTTGACACATAAACCCCATAATGTAGTGGTTTTCTCAGCCTGATCTCATTTGACACATAAACCCCATAATGTAGTGGTTTTCTCAGCCTGATCTCATTTGACTCATAAACCCCATAATGTAGTGGTTTTCTCAGCCTGATCTCATTTGACACATAAACCCCATAATGTAGTGGTTTTCTCAGCCTGATCTCATTTGACACATAAACCCCATAATGTAGTGGTTTTCTCAGCCTGATCTCATTTGACACATAAACCCCATAATGTAGTGGTTTTCTCAGCCTGATCTCATTTGACTCATAAACCCCATAATGTAGTGGTTTTCTCAGCCTGATCTCATTTGACTCATAAACCCCATAATGTAGTGGTTTTCTCAGCCTGATCTCATTTGACACATAAACCCCATAATGTAGTGGTTTTCTCAGCCTGATCTCATTTGACACATAAACCCCATAATGTAGTGGTTTTCTCAGCCTGATCTCATTTGACACATAAACCCCATAATGTAGTGGTTTTCTCAGCCTGATCTCATTTGACTCATAAACCCCATAATGTAGTGGTTTTCTCAGCCTGATCTCATTTGACACATAAACCCCATAATGTAGTGGTTTTCTCAGCCTGATCTCATTTGACTCATAAACCCCATAATGTAGTGGTTTTCTCAGCCTGATCTCATTTGACTCATAAACCCCATAATGTAGTGGTTTTCTCAGCCTGATCTCATTTGACACATAAACCCCATAATGTAGTGGTTTTCTCAGCCTGATCTCATTTGACTCATAAACCCCATAATGTAGTGGTTTTCTCAGCCTGATCTCATTTGACTCATAAACCCCATAATGTAGTGGTTTTCTCAGCCTGATCTCATTTGACTCATAAACCCCATAATGTAGTGGTTTTCTCAGCCTGATCTAATTTGACTCATAAACCCCATAATGTAGTGGTTTTCTCAGCCTGATCTAATTTGACTCATAAACCCCATAATGTAGTGGTTTTCTCAGCCTGATCTCATTTGACACATAAACCCCATAATGTAGTGGTTTTCTCAGCCTGATCTCATTTGACACATAAACCCCATAATGTAGTGGTTTTCTCAGCCTGATCTCATTTGACACATAAACCCCATAATGTAGTGGTTTTCTCAGCCTGATCTCATTTGACTCATAAACCCCATAATGTAGTGGTTTTCTCAGCCTGATCTCATTTGACACATAAACCCCATAATGTAGTGGTTTTCTCAGCCTGATCTCATTTGACTCATAAACCCCATAATGTAGTGGTTTTCTCAGCCTGATCTCATTTGACTCATAAACCCCATAATGTAGTGGTTTTCTCAGCCTGATCTCATTTGACTCATAAACCCCATAATGTAGTGGTTTTCTCAGCCTGATCTCATGGTAATTCGTTCATATTTTACGAGTTGTCTATTCGTATGAATTTGTACGAATGACCTACACCTAACCCGCCCTTAAACCTACCCGTCACTAGGGTTTAGAGAAATCATACTAAATCATACAAGTGAGTTACACATCATAAAATATATACCAATTACCGTGAGATACTTTACA
This sequence comes from Schizopygopsis pylzovi, assembly GCA_027422435.1. Taxonomy (NCBI): domain Eukaryota; kingdom Metazoa; phylum Chordata; class Actinopteri; order Cypriniformes; family Cyprinidae; genus Schizopygopsis; species Schizopygopsis pylzovi. Next base: position 2,505,542 of record CM049834.1, read on the forward strand.
GTAAATCTCCATAACATCCAACATTTATCTCAGCATTTACCAATACACTATTCAAATCAAAAGTTGTATCTTGTAAGACTATTTAATGGACATAAACTAACAATTCATTTGTATTTTTATTAACTAATGTTAACAAAAATTAACAATGCTTTAAAATTAAACAAATGCATTGCTCATTGTTAGTTTGTATCAGGTAATGTAACGCAGCCTTATAGTAAAGTTTTACCGTAAAGTGTCTAGATGCTTTTTGGGACTACGGTAGTCGTATGAGATGTGAAATACAGTATATGAAAAGCATAAGGCTGTATTATAGATCATGCATCAAGTTTTAAATATGAAACATCACTGGGGACACATTTCTGTGCTCATGCACAAATCATCCGGCTCGTCAGAAAGCAAGGATGAGATATTTGGTGCACTCTGTAGAGTCAGGGTGATTTAGAAATTGAAGTATAATCATTATACTTGTATCATTATACACAACATTTGAATGTTTAGCATTTTATGAAGCATTTTTTTTTTGGTTAGACAACTTTTAAATAAACTCACAACTGTTAAAAACCTTGTTTTGCCTTCTGAAAGACTTGAGAGAAACGTGCAGAATCCAAGTTGTGAACGTAACCCATATGCTTTATAACTCATATCATTTAATGCTCTGCCAGTGTCAGGTGCTCTAAAATATGCTTTTTAATACGTTTGCAGCACGTTTTCCTCAGTGCATGAATATCAACGCAGTTTTAAGTCAGTATCTTTATCTGTTAAATCTGGCCTCCAGTATTTCCATTATGCACACAGGTCTGCCTGACCGAAGTCTAGTCTATCTTTTGGCCATCTAGCGGCTGAACCACAAAACTAAAAGTTACTTGCGGAGGAACATTGTTTTGGTCATGATGTGAGTTGTGCTTCGGCTCCGCTATGAATCTAATGGTTACAGATGATCGTTTTATCAAAACTCTCCTAATAACGAAATATGGATATCTGCAAAATATGTGAAGCAGGGCTGGACGTTAACTTTTTTGCACATAGCACACAGAGGTTGAACATTTGGAACACAGGCTAAACAGTTTTAAACGTCTGTTATTATGTCTGAAAACAAACACAAGTAACGGAGTTCATCACTTAAACAGGCATTGATGTTCCATACAGAACTCAAAAAATACAAACCATCACAAAAAGTATTTTTAGACAAAGTTTTTTCTTCATTTGCTAAAAACGGAGAAACATAACACCTCCAACACCTCAACAAAATATTCAATATATGGCAGACATTTAGGCCAAAGTGGGCGAAGATAAAAATCACTGTTATTGTTTTATCTTTGTAATTAGAAATTAAGACCGTTTGGTTACCCACATTCTTCAAAATATCTTCTTTTTAATACAGGCTTGGGACAACATGTGAATGACGAATAATTACACATTTTATTTTGGGTGAACTATATATGAAAAGCGGCAGCATGTTTAGTTCTGTCGCTTTAAGAGCTGCACACATTCGTTTATCTCTCAACTGTTCACTTTCATTTTAGACATAACCAACTGTGTTTATATGTAAACCTTGTGTGTTTTTGACAGTATTAGATATGAAATCATCAGGCGCTGTTTTAGTGTGAGGTGTGCGCTCGCTTCATGTGTACGCACTCAGAAAAAGCACACAGAACAGAATGTGAATGATATGTTTGACCTGTAAAGCTTTAAAGCACAGTATATTGAGACGGAGGCGCCAGAACTGCAGCTGATAGCTGCGATATTTCTTCAAAAGCACGATCACGATTGTCCACGATCAAGAATCTTTTAATCTGAGTACTTATTGAGCTGTTACCTGTGTGTGTGTGTGTGTTTGCCTGACGAAGGTTTTTGAATGAAACGTTGCTACTTGAATAAAGGGAGATTAGCAGTGTTCAGATCTTTTTTCTATTTTCTGATTTCCACAATCAAGAATTACCATATCACACACACCTAACTATCAAGTATTTTTAATCTCACACACACAAACGAGCACAACAAAATCACTTCACACTTCGCACGTGTGCTACAGACTAGCGGTGAATTAATTCATCGCACAGAACAGTGTTTTCGTAGCATGTGCATCATTTCAAATCAAATCAAATCAAATCACTTTTATTGTCACATCACCACAGCACAAGTGCCTTGGTGAGTGAAATTCTTATGAGCTTGCTCCAGACAGTGCAAAAAAACAAAACAAAACAAAAAAACCAACAACAACAATTTACATATGGACAGACAGTGCAAAAAAACAACAAACAGTTTACATATGGACAGTACATATTTACAGACTGTACAGAAGACAATGTGCAAAATACACAAACATATACTCAGTACACATAGTGTACTATAAAGACACACTCAATTATCAGCGACACATTATACACCGTATGGGCACATCTGCATTATGTACAGTATCTATACATAATGTAGTCTATACATAGTAATAATGTGAAGGTGCAACAGATTATAAATTAACAGCAGATTGGTTGAGCAGCAGATAGATGTGCAAAGGTGCAACAGATTATTCATATGCAGTGTCGTGGATGTGCATTGTATGGTGTCCAGTGATAGCAGATAGGTTGTGTTAGTGCAGTGTGTGCGTGTAGTTCAGTTGAACTGTGTTAAAGTGCAGTGCATGGCATGTTGTGTGAGTGGGAGTGTGATGTAGGTGAGTTATTTGTGACTGTTCATTAGCCTGATAACCTGAGGGAAAAAGCTATCCCTCAGTCGGCTAGTGCGGGATCGGATGCTGCGGAAACGTCGCCCTGAGGGCAACAGAGAGAGCAGTCTGTGGGACGGGTGGCTGGAGTCTTTGATAATCCTCCGGGCTTTCCTTGTACACCGCCTGGTGTAGATATCCTGGAGGGAGGGAAGCTCACCTCCAACAATGTGGCGGGCAGTTCGCACGACCCTTTGCAGAGCCCTGCGGTTGCCAGCGGTGCTGTTTCCAAACCAGGCGGTGATACAGCCGGTCAGGATGCTCTCCACAGTGCAGGTGTAGAAGGACCTGAGGATTCTGGGGCTCGTTCCAAACTTCCTCAGCCGTCTCAGGAAGAAGAGACGCTGATGTGCCTTCTTCAGCACTGCATCTGTGTGAGCAGACCATGTGAGATCCTCGGTGATGTGAACGCCGAGGAACTTAAAGCTGCTCACCCGCTCCACAGGTGTCTTGTCGATGGTGATGGGTGTGTGTTCTCTGCTCTGTCTCCTGTAATCCACCACCAGCTCCTTGGTCTTGTCGATGTTGAGTGAGAGGTGGTTCTCCTGACACCATTTAGTCAGGGTACTCACCTCCTCTCTGTAGGCCGTCTCATCGTTGTCGGTGATCAGACCTATCACCGTTGTGTCATCAGCAAATTTGACGATGATATTCGAGCTGTGTGTTGCTGTACAGTCGTGTGTGTACAGGGAGTACAGGAGTGGGCTGAGGACGCAACCCTGCGGTGCACCAGTGTTGAGGATCAGGGGAGATGAGGTGTTGTTGCCCATTCTGACCACCTGACTTCTGCCTGTCAGGAAGTCCAGGATCCAGCTGCACAGAGATCTGTTCAGTCCTAGAGTCTGGAGCTTCGCAACCAGTGTGGCAGGCACTATGGTGTTAAATGCCGAACTATAATCCACGAACAGCATCCTCACATAGGTGTTCTTATTTTCCAGGTGGGAGAGAGCAGTGTGCAGGGTGAAGGCAATAGCATCGTCTGTGGAACGGTTACTGCGGTATGCAAATTGTAGTGGGTCCAGTGAAGCAGGCAGCACAGAGCAGATGTGTTCTCTGACGAGCTTCTCAAAACACTTGCTGAAGATGGGGGTCAGAGCAACGGGCCTCCAGTCATTCAAGCATGTGATTTTGTTTTTCTTTGGTATGGGCACAATGATGGATTTTTTGAAGCATGAGGGAACCACAGACAGAGAGAGGGACAGATTGAAAATATCTGTAAAAACCCCAGCTAGCTGGAAAGCGCATGCTTTGAGCACACGGCCTGGTATCCCATCTGGGCCTACGGCTTTACGGATGTTCACCCGTTTAAAGGATCGGGTTACGTCCGCGACAGAAAGCGTGAGTGGACTGACCTCTTCTGTGGTAGCCGCGGCAGCGCTCTCTGTGTGTGCGGTGGTGTCAGCCTCGAAACGAGCATAAAAGGTGTTGAGCTCGTCCGGTAGAGAGGAGGCAATGTTCACAGTAGCTGGTTTATTCCCTTTAAAGCCTGTGATGTTGTTGATGCCCTGCCACATGCTTCTTGGGTTATTGTTGTTGAAGTGTTCTTCAACTTTGTTTTTATATGTTCGTTTGGCTGCTTTGATGGATCTCCTGAGATCGTAACTGGCTTGTTTCCGATCGTCAGTGTTTCCGGATTTAAAGGCAGATGTCCGCGCTGACAAGGCTGATCGAACATCGCTGTTAATCCACGGTTTTTGGTTGGGGTAGATCCGGATTGTTTTGGATGGAACTACATCGTCTATACACTTCCTGATGAAACACGTGACCGTATCTGAATACGCCTCTATGTCGTCATCAGACGCTGCCCGGAACATGTCCCAGTCCACGTGATCAAAACAGTCCTGTAGTATAGCGTCCGATTGGTCGGACCAGCAATGAACTGTCCTGAGGGTGGGTGCTTCACGTTTCAGTTTCTGCCTATAAGCAGGCAGGAGCAGAACGGAAGAGTGATCCGATTTGCCGAAAGGTGGGCGGGGGAGGGACTTGTATGCGTCCCGGAAGGGGGTGTAACAATGGTCGAGTGTACGATCTCCACGCGTGTTGATGGTGACGTGTTGAAAGTATTTTGGAGCTATTGTTTTGAAGTTGGCTTTATTAAAGTCCCCCGTGATAATAAAAGCTGCATCTGGGTGCGCGGTTTCCTGCTCACTTATATTCCTGTACAGTTCCTTGAGTGCCTGGTCTGTGTTGGCTTGGGGGGGGATATAAACAGCCGTGATTATGATCGCTGTAAATTCCCTCGGTAGCCAGAATGGTCGACACAGAAGCGTATGAAATTCCAGATCAGGGGAGCAGAAGGATTTAATAGAGTGTATGTTCCTTTCATTACACCATGAGTTGTTGATATAGAAACAAACACCCCCTCCTCTGCTTTTCCTTGTGAGCTCTTTTGTTCTATCCGAGCGGTGCACGGAGAAGCCCGTAAGCTCGATGGCTGAGTCTGGAACCATTGCAGACATCCAGGTTTCTGTGAGGCAAATAACACAGCAGTCCCTTGTTTCTCGTTGGTATGAGATCCGCGCCCGCAGTTCACAAAGTTTGTTATCCAGTGACTGAACGTTGGCCAGTAAAATGGTTGGAAGAGGAGTTCGGAAAGCACGGCGTCTCAGTCTGACGAGAATGCCAGCTCTCCTTCCTCTTTTTCGGCGTCGGCGGCGGCGTGTCGATTTCGCAACCCACACAAAGGGCTCCGATACCGTGTCTGTGAACAGTCCACCGGCATTCAAAAACTCAAAGTCCGGTTTGCGTTGCGCGACGGAGGAACCAATGTTCAAAAGCGTGTCTCTATCGTAGACAGTTATACTAACAACATCTAACACGTAAAACAACAAAAAAACAAATAAAACATACGAAAAACTGCAAAGTTTTCCCGGAGCTCGCAACACGGCTGCCATCCTCGGCGCCATCTTGACAGTTTATATTGCATTGTCCATCACTTGCTCATTTATATCGCATTGTACAGCCCTGTGAAGGAATGGAGCTTATGTCACTGTTGTTTTGAATTGTTGAAATTACGAATACAATACCATAAGAAATGTTTTGCAGTTCTGACAATAAACATAAAGATTGCTGTTGGAAAATATTATCCATCCATCCATCCATCCATCCTTTTACAGATACATGCAAATAGTTAAATGCATAATCAGTATATCACAAGCATCGCCACATTTTTGTCAGAAAAACTAGATTTAAGATCACACAAATATCAGTGTGTGGTTGATTTTAGGTTAAAGTTAAGCTGACGTACCGTGTAGTTCACCCAAAAATGAAAATTTGCTGAAATATTTTAATTCATCGGAACAGATTTGGAGAAATGTTGAATTCCATCACTTGATCATCAATAGATCCCCTGCAGTGAATGGGTGCCGTCAGAATGAGAGTTTTTTTTACAAGCAAGCATATTTTCTCTTAACAAGATTTGATGCCTTGTGGATTATTGTGATGTTATTATCATCTGTTTGGACTCTCATTCTGACGGCACCCATTCACTGCAGATGATCCATTGCTGAACAAGTAGTGCAATGCTGTATTTCTTCAAATCTGATGAAGAAACAGTTATTTACATCTCAGATGGTCTGAGAGTGAAGGGATTTTCAGCACATACGTACTTTTGGGTGAAGTAAACTAGTCCTTTAAAGGTGTCTCAGTTAAAGCAATGGGTTACTGAGATGCTTTTGGAGTTAATATAGTGATGTGAATTTCTACTGGATGTGGCAGTATCAGACTGAAGGGTTTCTGAATGAGCTAGTGTTGATGAGTGTTTGAGTGCTGGTATATGATGTACACGTTCTTCTCTTGACAGGCTGATGCTGATGGGCTGCTTGGGCGTTTGGGCTTTGTCCGTCCTGCTCGGATCTTCCCTATGGCTGGCTTATGGAGTCCGAGCCAGCGCTGGATCTGGAGCTACTGTAAAAGGGCTTCAGGAGGGACTTCAGGTAGTAGTGCATTTCATTTTCTTTTGTTGTTCATGTTCTGAGACTCGTTTGAGTTTCAGAGTAGGTTTAGACTTAACCAAGCTAACCAAATCCAAGCCGGTTTAGATCAGCTTCAGCAGAATCACAACTAAAAGTTTATATGATAAATCAATTTTAAATAATTTATTATATACTTTTGTATCATTTAATAATTTACATAAAATGTATTACATTCATTTAATAATTTGATATAAATATTCCCTTTTTATTGCTTAAATATCTTATCTAAAAGTAATTGAAACAGTATTATGTGAAATAAAATGAAAAGTATGTCTATTAGAGAACATAGGCCTCAATTAGTGTTGGGCGATATGGCCAAGAAATTATATCTCTGTGTTTTTTGGCTGAATTGCAGTATTACATGTTGATATAATTTAATGTTTTGATCGTGTATGACAAGCCCTCCTCCATATTATTGTATATGACTTATTGAAATAATATTTTTTATGTTGCCGTGAACATAGACATTGTTGCTGATATGGCGTTAAAACATAAATAAATGATACTTAAGCTGAGCATTAACATATAAATGTATACAATTTTTATTCATGGTTTTTAATTATTTTTAATTTGTACCTGTTTTTTTATTTTATTTTATTTTATTTTATTTTTTATATTTTTTTATTAAATATATATATATTTTTACCTTTAAAAAAAAAAAAATTACCTTTTTTTTCGTGGGAAGTTATAGGTTGTTAAGGGAGGGAAGTGTTTAGTGGGATAGTATCAGTAATACCATGGAAGGATCATTTTATACAATTCATTTTGCAATTTGTTGTTTTGATATTACATGCAGAAAAAAAAAAAAAAAAAAAAAAAAAAACTTACATAAATAAATAAATACATACATACATGTATACATAAGCCCTCCTCCCCAGGTATTTTACTCATAGGATTATATAAAATGTATAACAGAAAATTATTAAATATTTAAGTTAAAAACACAAAATAAACATTGCAAATGTTACAAAATAAACATTGATCAATCATTATTTGTAGAAATTGTAATATTTAAGTTAATACAAAATCAGTTTGTCAGTCAAATTGATTGATAAATGGAAACTCAAGGGTATGAAATATGATCAGTATGTGAAAAACACTGTTAATGAGAAGACAGACACTGGACTGCTGCAGGTTAGTAGGGAAATATTTGTATTTATTATGCAGAATGCATTTGGAAAAGAAAATATGTTTATAGGAGCACGTCAGCAGGTTCAGTATTATTCATGATAATGCAGAGAACACAATTCCTAGATTGGTTCTTCCTTGTAACTGTCTGAATGGCCGGAAACTCCAGAACCGTATTAAGTAGAACGTGGGAGTAGTTGTGAAAGTAGTCCATTAATCAATAACCAAAACTAGACATGCTTCCAGGACAAACAGCACTGATATTTCATCAAATGATGCAGGACGGTTAATGCTCGACAACAATTTGCAGCATCTTTGAAGAGCTAATAAAGCTCTTAATGAGCCTCTTCAGTCTGCAAATGTCACGTCTAATGTAGATGTAGTGGTAGGAATTGTTTGTCCCAGATGAGATCTTGAGGAGTATATGATTGTTTTCAAGCACACACTGAACACTGGGCGTCAAAGCTCATTGTGAGGCCTGCTGGGACTTTTATCGCTAATGACTTCTCAGTGCTGTAAGACAAAGACAAGAGGAATAGTTAAACACCAGCGC
>CM049834.1:2516418-2548918 GCA_027422435.1 Schizopygopsis pylzovi
ATTTAACTTTTTAATTTATTTACATTTTTTTTAAACAAAGTGCTGCACAACGGAGGTTTAACGTTAAAATTAAAACATGGAAGAAAATGTGTGATCATACCTTAAAAATGAAGTTTTCTTTATAATTTATTAATAGTGTTTATTAGTAGTAGTAAGACAGACAGACAGATCATAGACAGATAGATTGTATAGACAGACACGACAGGACAGACAGGACGGACGACGAAGACAGACAGTACAGACAGACAGACAGACAGACAGACAGACAGACAGACAGACAGTAATGATAGACAGACAGACAGACAGACAGACAGACAGACTTTAGACAGACAGATAGATGATAGATAGACAGACAGACAGACAGACAGACAGACAGACAGTGACAGACAGACAGACAGACAGACAAGACAGACAGACAGACAGAAGACAGACAGACAGACATGATAGATGAAGACAGACAGACAGACAGACAGACAGACAGACAAGACAGACAGACAGACGATACAGATAGACAGACAGACAGACAGGACAGAAGCAGACATGACAGATGAAGACAGACAGACAGACAGACAGACAGACAGTATAGACAGACAGACAGAACAGACAGAAGATTAGATGCAGACAGACAGACAGACAGACAGACAGACAGACAGTAATGAAGAAGACAGACAGACAGACAGACAGACAGACAGACAGATGATAGACAGACAGACAGACAGACAGACAGACATGAAGAAGACAGACAGATAATGACAGATGCAGATAGACAGACAGACAGACAGACAGACATGACAGACAGACAGACAGACAGACAGACAGACAGACAGACGTTGTAGACAGACACGACGACGACAGACAGACAGATGATAGACAGACAGACAGACGACAGACGAGACAGACAGACAGACAGATGATAGATAGACAGACGAGACGACGACGACAGACAGACAGATGATAGACAGACAGACACGACAGACAGACAGACAGACGATATGAGACAGACGGAGGACGGACGACAGACAGACAGATGATAGATAGACAGACAGACAGACAGTGTTACAGACAGACAGACAGACAGATTCAGAAGACAGAAGACAGACGATAGCATTTGATAGATAGACAGACAGACAGACAGACAGACAGACAGACAGACAGACAGACAGACAGACAGACAGACAGACAGACAGACAGACAGACAGACAGATAGATGATAGATAGACAGACAGACAGACAGACAGACAGACAGACAGACAGATAGATGATAGATAGACAGACAGACAGACAGACAGACAGACAGACAGACAGACAGACAGACAGACAGACAGACAGACAGACAGATGATAGATAGACAGACAGATAGATGATAGATAGACAGACAGACAGACAGACAGACAGACAGACAGACAGACAGACAGACAGACAGACAGACAGACAGACAGACAGATGATAGATAGACAGACAGACGGACGGACGGACAGACAGACAGATAGATGATAGATAGACAGACAGACAGACAGACAGACAGACAGACAGACAGATGATAGATAGACAGACAGATAGATGATAGATAGACAGACAGACAGACAGACAGACAGACAGACAGACAGATGATAGATAGACAGACGGACGGACGGAAGGACAGACAGACAGATGATAGATAGACAGACAGATAGATGATAGATAGACAGACAGACAGACAGACAGACAGACAGACAGACAGACAGACAGATGATAGATAGACAGACAGACAGACAGACAGATGATAGATAGACAGACGGACGGACGGAAGGACAGACAGACAGATGATAGATAGACAGACAGACAGACAGACAGACAGATGATAGATAGACAGACGGACGGACGGAAGGACAGACAGACAGATGATAGATAGACAGACAGATAGATGATAGATAGACAGACAGATAGATGATAGATAGACAGACAGACAGACAGACAGACAGACAGATGATAGATAGACAGACAGACAGACAGACAGACAGACAGACAGATGATAGATAGACAGACAGACAGACAGACAGATATATGATAGATAGACAGACAGACAGACAGACAGACGATAGACAGACAGACAGACAGACAGACAGACAGACAGACAGACAGACAGACAGACAGACAGACAGACAGACAGATAGATGATAGATAGACGGACGGACGGACGGACGGACGGACGGACGGACGGACAGACAGACAGACGATAGATAGACAGACAGACAGATGATAGATAGACGGACGGACGGACGGACGGACAGACAGACAGATGATAGATAGACGGACGGACGGACGGACGGACGGACGGACAGACAGACAGACAGACAGATGATAGATAGATAGACGGACGGACAGACAGACAGACAGACAGACAGACAGACAGATGATAGATAGACAGACAGACAGATGATAGATAGACAGACAGACAGACAGACAGACAGACAGACAGACAGACAGACAGACAGATAGTAGTAGTAGTAAGATTGTACAATAGCAATATGTTCTGCACCATTTGCTCACACGGAGACATGCAGAACATGTAGGATCTGTATTTAGTCTTTCTGCAGTCTAATATTCAGACACTAGTCCATATCACCATTTCATTTAAGTGTACTGTTCTACTTTGATTTATTAATTCAAAATTTGACCAATTCTGTGACAATCCGCATTATACAATACATTTAATTTTTATGACCATATTCCACGATTCCTGCATTGAATCGCAGAGAGCCCTATGATTTCTGCATAGCCTAGTTCTAAGTGCATATATAAGGTTTTGAAAATGAAGATGCCAAAATAAAAGTTTGTAAAGAACCAGGATCTAAAATTATATATATAAAAAAAAAACTGGCATACTGTATAATGCAACAAAGATCGGCTTTCTTCTTCATATATGTATTTCTTTTACCATAAAAAAATGATCCAGATTTGCAGCTGGGGACCTGTGGTTGAGCGCACACAGAATGACCCAATAATTATATTACTGTATTTGCAACATTCAGGGGGTGCAGGGAAAAATCACTACACTACCTCTACTAAATGACCTTCTACATTTACAGACATTTCATTCATTTACATTTAGCAGATGCTTTTATCCAAAGCGACTTACAATTGCATTCAGGTTATACATTTTTGTCAGTATATGTGTTCCCTGGGAATCGAACCCACAACCTTTTGCGCTGCTGACACAATGCTCTACCACTGAGCCACACAGGAACCTGAGGACATGAGGCTTTGTGAGAACACAGACTGAAAATAAACAGAGCTCTGTAAGTGCAGCCGTTAGTTCAGTGGAGCGTATGCTGTAAAAAGCCTGAATCCAGCGCCTTGTCAATCTCTCAACCTTCTAGTGTTAACACACTAACCCATGAACTAACCCCGCTTTTATTATTAAGGTTATTAAGGTATTAAATATGAATGGATATATAGTGCCGGCATCCAGTGGCCATATTTGTAGATACTTCATAAGTTTTTACCCTAGTATGTTTGTATGTTGCATTGATCTTTACAGCAGTGCTTCTCAATTGCTTTTGCGTCAGAACCCAAGTTTTACATCCAGCAGCGAATGCAACACAACATTGAGCCAGAACTCTTGGAAACTGAATAAACACAGCAGTATGCCAGATTATTAACACAATATAGGTTTTGGCTGAACAGGAACTGAAAAATTTCTAATTTTAAATGTTAATCTTTATTGCTTGCTGTAATGCGCATGTCTGGTTATTTGATAAATGCACATTACATGCGCATGTCTGGTTATTTGACATAATCAGATACGCACATGTAAAGAGGTCTGTGCTGTATATTTTAACTTCACATTTTCTGGTGTACTACATGTAAACCTGTAGGCTTTACTACTAACCAGTGAAATAGTTAGCTTTGTTTGGGAGTCAGATAGGGCTGTTCCCATATTTATGAATTATATCTTAATATTTCCCCTTTTCTTTTGCAGCAATATGGAGGAGCTGAAAATAAAGTCAAGCAAAGTAAGTCCAAACTTGCACAATAATAAAGATGTTGCTTGTGCATTCTGGTTTAAGCATGTCATGGGAACTGTTGCTTTAGCCTCAGAAGTTGAAATTAGTTTTAAAACCTTTTGTTTCACAAATAACTGCTTTTGAAATTGAGTTTGTGCATCGGCCTGAGGTGCTTCCATCACCTTCTTTAAGTTCGTCTCGACTGTGAGTGGCACCGTGCATGAGATGGCTAATGGAAAACCAAAGGATACTTTAGGGATCTCCGGGATCTAGTTTGGGATCGTGGGTTGATACACTAGGTTGATTGCAGGTATTTTATTTGCTGTTGTGTGTCTCAAACAGGCCAGCGCCGCTCCACATGTCACGTATGTGTCTCTGGTAGTGCTGTGCAGCGGTAATGATTGCTGTATTGATTGCAGCGCGTGCTTTGACCTTGCCAAATCAAAAATAACCTTTGCACATCTTTGTGGCCATTGTATTGGAATGAAATGATTGGCTGAGAGCTGTTAAAGTACATTTTAAATCATTATGCTTTAGCAATCTTTTGTTGTGCTGTAAATGCTATAAAAATACACTTATTTTGATGTACTGACTGACATACTAAATCACATGCAAAGTCCTTGATTATGTTTTTAACTGTAGTGTAGTTCAGAAAACATTTAAAGTTAATCTATTTTTAAATTGCAGCCTTTTCATTACGAATGTATTTAAACTCATGACATGACAGTTAAAATAGAAATGTCATTTTGTTCACCATAATGCTTGTCAGTATATTCAGCTGTATACTTCAACCATATTTCAAAGACAATAGAATTCTACAAAGTTATGTGTGAAGATGTACATGAGTCTTACTTAAATGGATCAAAAGCACTCTTTTATTGTTTGAATATAAACGTAAACTAAAATACATTTAAATTTATACAAAATAAATACGTGTCTGAAAACATTGTATTCAGTTAACACGTACATTTTTTAAAGTGTATTATTTCTGCAAAAGTACTCTTTTTAATTAAAAAGTAATGAAAGTGTTCTTATTTTTCACACGATGATGGTCTTTTTATGCAGGTATTTATCACACCTGTAATAAAGAAATCATTAAATTAGTAAATAATGCCAGATTTCTTCAATGTATAGTTTGTAGAATTTTTCATTTTTTGTGGGAACATAAGTGTTCGTGAATGTACTGTGACAAGTGTGGACATTATGTGTAGCTGTCTTTGTGTGTTATACGCACCTTCTTTGAAAAATACATTATCTATCTATCTATCTATCTATCTATCTATCTATCTATCTATCTATCTATCTATCTATCTATCTATCTATCTATCTATCTATCTATCTATCTATAATCTATCTATCTCTCTCTCTCTCTCTCTCTCTCTGTCTCTCTCTCTCTCTCTCTCTCTCTCTCTCTCTATCTATCTATCTATCTATCTATCTATCTATCTATCTATCTATCTATCTATAATCTATCTATCTATCTATAATCTATCTATCTCTCTCTCTCTCTCTCTCTCTATCTATCTATCTATCTATAATCTATCTCTCTCTCTCTCTCTCTCTCTATCTATCTATCTATCTATCTATCTATCTATCTATCTATCTATCTATCTATCTATCTATCTATCTCTCAATTCAATTCAATTCAATGTGTGCTTTATTGGCATGACAATTTTTACAATGTATTGCCAAAGCATAGTGTTTGCAGTAAATACAGAACATATTAACATGCAACAAAAACATGCATGCATGCATACATAAAAAAGAAAAGAAAAAGAAAAGGAAAAAAGAAAATGCAAACCAACATTTTAGGATTGCATGAACAATTTAAAATTACATTTGGTGTGTGTGTGTGTGTGTGTGGGTGCATCACTGATTTGTCGACTCCTCCCTCTTTTTGTGACATGCATCAATGTATCTTGCTGCTAATAAGATGCAATCTTGTTTTTCACCTAACAAATATTGAATTTGTGTTTTCTTGTTTAAAAATTTGAAGTCAGGGCAAAGTGTTTCAAATTTGGGATAAAAAGTGTCTCTAATGTGTTGATAGTTGGGGCAGCTGGTGAGGAAGTGTGGCTCGATCTCCACTTCTCCGTGGGTACAGTACGGGCAGATACGGCTCTCTTTGGGCAGCCAGTGCTGGCGATATCTGCCCGTCTCTATAGTCAGAGTATGGTTGCTCAGTCTGTACCTCGTCATCTGTCGTCTTAGTTTACGGTCTTGTCGTCTCTCTCTCTCTCTCTCTCTCTCTCTCTCTCTCTCTCTATCTATCTATCTATCTATCTATCTATCTATCTATCTATCTATCTATCTATCTATCTATCTATCTATCTATCTATCTATCTATCTCTCTCTGTCTCTCTCTCTCTCTCTGTCTCTCTCTCTCTCTCTCTCTCTCTCTCTCTCTATCTATCTATCTAGAAACAGCTATGTTAAAGGAGGAACTGCTTTTGATGTTTTATGTTGATTTGATTTTGAACTACGTTTGCAAAGGAACTCTTACTTTCATGGATGTATACCTGGCTGAGCGTAGCAGATCAAAAGCTTAACAAAAATCAGATAGAGAAAAGTTTCCCATCATTTGTGGTGCAGACAGACAGACAACTTCTCCAGTGTGTCAGAAATATGCAAATTATGTGCTGATTTCCCCTTAGGGACTAATTATTCACTGGCTTCGGACTAAACTTAACAAAACATGCAGTGGCATGTTTGATTTTTCTTTCCGCGGCTGGCATCACGTTACCTTCTCATGTGTATCGCGGCGTGTTTTCTCACTTTCCCTGCCTTCCAGAGAGGCGTCTTTGTTGTCATGTCTGTGCATCTCGCTTCCAAAGGCTGACATTAATCAGACTGCCCCAGTTTCTGAACACCACGCGTCTACACAACCACCCAGCCACTTGAGCGGATGACCAAACGATAACAGGCTTCCACACAAATCATACATAAATAACGTGCCACAGGCAGCACGCCGAAAAGGTCACTCAGGAAGAAAGACAGGAGAAAGCTGGCAAACACAATGCACAATCAAATCTCCCGCATTCAGCAGCTGAACAGACATGATTCATTTGGCCTTGGAATCACAACGAGAGGTTTGTTATTGTCGTGAATTAAACGATATCATGAGGCGAAGCCCATTAAGGAGCCCTCTGCTTCGTTTCTACACTAATTGGAAGGGAATTCGATAAGGCGCAGCACCTCACTTATGCGCTGGGTCACAGCCGGGCGTAATGGATTGAGAGTTCGGGAAAACCGAGGCATGGTCTTGTTAGTCTTAGATCACAGGCCTGAACTAATAAACCAATCCACATTACAACATAATGCACGTGACGAAACAGCTCTGTAATGTAATAATGTACTACCTACAACAGCGGCCCTCTATACTAGGGGTGAGTGTATCGGTCCTAATATCCATAGTATCGATACCAACGTTGGTATTGGTATCGGATCAATCGTAGCCTGATAAAATCGATACTTTAGGTTAATTATTTTCTCCTGTACACTTAATACATTGCTTAATACATTTAACAAGGTGCAGACATGTCTGTGGGGGTATATTCCTCTCTTTTCACTTCTCGTATGCAAACATTGCTGTTCCTTCCCTGCTACGCTGGTTTGTTGTCATGCATCACGTGACTCAGCGGCTCCGAGCGCGAGCGGATGCAGAGAGAGATGGAACGAAACTCCGAGCTACAAAACCTTACCCCCATAAATATCAGAAATCTAAACACATATAGTACATTTAAGATCCAGTTAAAGAAATGGCTCATTGATAATCAGAGCTGTCAACATTAGCTTACTACTAGACCTGTTTTCGCTGCCTGCTGGCTTCTTGCTTTGTGTATGTGTGGATGTGTTTATGTATTTGTCTGATTGTTGGTCTGTGTTGTTTCTATTGTATATCTTAGCTTAATAGTACTTTTTACTAAATGTTTTGTAATTGTTATATTCTTATGTTAATATGTAATTTTACTCTCTTTTAGGGTGACTTTTACCATCTGTCTAGGGACTGCAGGTGAAAAATAGCCATTTGGCTAGCTCTGGCATATTGACAGAAATGTTTATTAATATGCATTGTCCCTGTAATAAATAAATAAATAAATAAAAGAAATAGAAAGGGGAGGAAAGAAATCCTTCACATAGTGCATATTGTATATACCTGTATACCGAATTTGTCCTTTTTATACAGTATCACTGTAAAGTGTATACTGAGTGTGGCCTTTTAATATTATTTCTTAATGCATTAAGACACTTTAGAGCGGTTTTCTATGGGAGTAAAATGCGTAACATGTTGTATAACATGTTTGCATATATATTCTGGGCTCAGTTGCTTGCCACATATTATACTTGATTAACAAACTGTGTAATGAATTTAGTCTTTGTTTATTTATTTGGTCTTTATCATTGTCTTCCTCCATTAATTGCACCATATTAAATGTTTTTATATTGCAATTAGAGAAAATGAAATTCAGCGTGTTGCATTCATGTTCTGGGTTCATCTGCTTACCTGTACATACATAGGCCCATATATTTTTATAAACTATATCGAAATTGGCCTTTTCATATCACAGTTTTTTTATTGCAATAATAACAAACAAATATTACAGTATTAAACAAACAGAAAATACAGTACATAACATACTAAAATAATTTCAATAAGAAATTAGTTATGGTTTAATAGTTGTTTTTCATATCACAGTTTTCATTCAATAAGCCACTTACGTCAAACTTTTCTTTATAATGGTTTTCTATGGGAAAAAATGCATAATGTGTACTTTGAGCAGTGCTTTCATATTCTGGGCACATCTGCTAACTTGTATATCTAGTTTATAACATTAAGAAGGTGTATACTGAGTTTTGTCTTTGACGTTTATTATGCCACGTTAATTATTGTTATAACTATTTTCTATGGGAGGAAAATACTTAACATGAAATTGTGCATTGCTTTCATGTTCTGGGCTCCTTTACCTGCAAAGTCCTTTTAGAAAGGCAAATACTATCCACGTAGCTTTAAGGTGAATATAATATTAGTCATATGAACATTAGTATTGCAATTTTTTTTATTTTGTTGGTCATTTAAATGTAGTTTTTTTTTTTAAATGACAAGTATCGGAATCGGTATCGGCGATACTGGCCCTGTATTTACTCGGTACCGGATCGATACCAAAATTTGCAGAATCGCACACCCCTACTCTATACTCGCATCAAATAATGATGAAAATGGAGAGCATATGAAAACTACCTACAGTGCCCCCCCCCTCCTATTAACAACCAGTCCACAATCTCCATATCAGTGTTATTTTACTATAATTGATACACTATTATATAGGGATGCACTGATTAGTATTGACTAGTTGAATGTAAAATGTGTCAGACTGTGTGAATAAAATGTCTCTCACTGTTGAAGTTAACGCGATAATAACACATTACTGCAGGTTAACTGAAGAAAACATGCTGTTAACGCAGGCTCTCTTTGATACCTTGAATCACCCATAGTTCAATGCCTGGGGTTGCCAGATCCACGGTTTTCCCTCTTACTAAACATTATTTGTAGTGCTATTCCCATCCAATAATCACAAATAGTTTCGTGCTTTAATACTTCTAATAAGAAACACATTTTATGAATTTTATGTGTGAGTTTTAGCTTATTTCGTTTTAGTATTTTTAGTACTTCAAGTTAAATTAAACGAAAATGAGAAGTGACGCCTTAGCTACTAGCAAAAATAGTTTATATATATTTATATTCAGATTCTGATTGGCTGACAGGTATGCAGTATAACAAGCACAGGTTGTTCCAAGTCAGTTTAATCACTGTTCCATAATAATGCGCTGCTTTAATTGATGCACACAAACCAGCACGCATCACTCGTGTGCACACACACACACACACACACACACATACGGAGAGAGAGAGAGAGAGAGAGGTTGGAGATCGCAGATTGTGCTGCACACACACATAAACTTGTTGTCAATGCTTCTCCGCGATTTTTATTACTAAAATAAAAGATAGATACTAGATCGCTACATTATATTCCCCAGCAACGAGGTGATAAAATTGCTGTTTTGAAGTAACGTTAATTGTTTGAAGTGAGAGACACACAGACGCAGCAAGCAGGTACACACAACTTTCATCTCTCTCTCTCTAACGATCGATAATTAATTGAAATACATGTAATTAAAATAAATGTGGTCTTACCGCACTATTTCATCTCTGTGTCTGATTTGAAGCGGGCAGAATGCTGAGCTAACGAGCCGTAACTGACAAAAATAAAATGACCCGTTCAGTCAAATATTGCGCGGCAAAGAGCAATACAAGTTTTAACTTGTCTATAACTTGGCAAATTACCAATTGACCATGGAATAAGCGGGATAATCAATGGCTAGCCGAGTATTTAAAGGATTTTTATGCACTTCGCGTCAGGCAGTTCTTTGCCTCGCACGGCTAGCTGTTGATTATCCCTGACTTATATTACTGGGCCGTTGAATGCTTGAATCTGATTGGCTGACGAACGTTCTGAGGTGTGCAGTTATTCCTTGCATATATCAGCGTTTCCTCCAAGGAGGCAAGGGAGGTGTTGTTTATGTTCAGCGTGTGCACACTTTATCATGAACCTAAACAACACTCATTACATTAATTATGTTCTGGGGAAAGTGCGCACATGCACCGTGGCACTCTCCAAAATGGTGGGAGATGGTAACTCTGGGAGAATAATTGTTGAATAAATTGTTATTATTGTTTTCATTGTGCTCAAAAAGTATTCTCATGGCTTTGTACAATTACGGCTGAACCCCTGATGTCACATGAACTGTTTTACCGATGTCCTGGCTATGTTTCTGGGATTGGGAACATTGCAGTTGCATTGCTGTCTATGGAAGGGATCTCAGATTTCATCAAAAATATCCTAATTTGTGTTCTGAAGATGAACGAAGGTCTTACGGGTTTGGAACGACATGAGGGTGAGTAATTAATGACAGAATTTTTGGGTGAACTATCACTTTACTGATTCTTAGTTCCTTTGAGGACACAAACTGCATTGTGCACACTCTCTAAAAACACATGTTTTGGCTGAACAAATATGAAATGCAACAGTTTGGTTCTTACTTGAGTTGCTTGAGAATATATTTTTTAGTCATGTGGCCTTGAAATAATCTACACAGGCTTTGGGTTTATTCCAGAAACCTTCGCCGTAGCTCTCTGACATTCAGGGCAACAGACAGATATTACTGTGCAGTATCAGTCATATGTCACTGTCAGATTACTGGAGAATAACTCTCCAGAGGTGTGTAATTATATTATCCCTGGGTCCAATAAAGTTTTCACAGTTCACAGTCCATAAAATTCAGAAACCAAAATCAGTAAGCCATCAGAAACGAATCATAATGTTGAATTATGATGGCCAGAGCTGAGTATGTAAGTCGAGAATCTTAAGGCACGTAACTGTTCTCGTTCCACTTAATGATTCTTAGCAAACTACACTGTTTTTGTGTTATTGTGTATTTCCAATATTTGTTACAACACGAGTCTGTTCTAAATGCGTATTTGAAACTGTATATTGTCAAATGACCATTAATTAGTGAGTGATTCGACTCGTTTATGTACGTTCATTTGGAATGATAAGTAATAAGGAGCAGTTTGTGTAAAGGACCATCATGTAAAGTTATCTAACAGGCAAAACCCATGGTATGAATGCTGCATGTATATCAGCCGCTCTCCTAAACGGCTTAAAGGAATAGTTCACCCAAAAATGAAAATTAGCCAAAGATTTACTCACCCTCAGGGCGTCCTATGCGTGTCTGACACTCCTCTTTCAGACGAACACATTCTGAGTTATATTCCACATTGTGCTGTCTCTTCTAATCTGTATAATTGCAGTGAATGGTGCCCCTGTTTCTGTATCCGAAAAAAAGTATCCAACATGACAAAACCACTCCACACGGCTCCGGGGTGTTAATAAAGGACCTCTGAAGCTGAACCTCGGGTGTGCTTTATTTTTCTAATAATTCAACGGCTCGGAGTCAATTATTCCGCTTATACTACGGTTGTCACACCTCAAGACATCGATCAGATGATATATTTCAAGGCATTCGTACATTTTGTTCTACTTCAATCTCTATTGTGAGTAGGATTATTTCTTCCGCATCTCAAACAGAAACCCCTTGCTAATTCCAAAACCTCATTTTAAACCGTAACGGACGCGTCAGCCGCTGATAGCAGACTAATGCAGTTAATAACTAAGTTATGAAAAATGCTGATCCTTAAAACTTTATAAACAGAAATGTGCAGCTTCCTGTCTCTCCAGCAGGCGCGTTCACGACAAGGCGGTCGTATTACAAGTAAGACCTAATACAACTCCTTACTGTCAAACATCCTTCAGGCAAACGTTCGCTTCAAGAACGAGTACACCGCTGACTTGATCTTATTACTAGCACACCCTAAGCACATGTGAGTTATTACTCTTATCAGCAAGGCATATCAGCATCATTTTTCATATCGGGCCAATGATGACGTTTACATTTTAAGCCACATTCCAATAATATTGTGCATCATTAAAAAACAAAACAAAACAAATGCGATAGTTTGAGCTGCTGGAGGCACTAGAGCATTTAGGACCTAGAAGACTCCTTCCCTATGTGTGTGTAATGTCAAAGTTTTAGACATTATAACCCCCCCCCCATCAAGAGGAATATTAAGATGTGAAGCAGATTTAATCACTGCTTGGCCTCCTAATACTTCGAATGTAGACTCTTTGTTCACTGATAGGATGCCTGTTTTATGAGCTGAAAATCTAAATCACGTTTGCTCTTTCTGTGGGTCTCTGGGAGCGTAAGTCATGTAAGTCATGGCTGTGACTCTCATCTGTTGAAGTCCTTTACAGCTCCGTGTCATTCTGCAGAGGACACACTGTATTTGCATATCTCTGGGGCAGTGGAAATATTAATCAGAGACTGTCACGTCGGGTTACATGACTCAGTAAACAGAGTCAGTGTAATGCCTGTGCATGTCTGACATGTTATCAATACCAAGTGCAGCAGCATTGAGCCATTCCCCGCTTTTAGGTATAATACAATGTACTTCATGAAAAGGTTATTGGTTTATAATAGCATATATATGTTTGTTAGTGATGCAGAGAAATGTGCATCCTGAAATTCTGCTTTCAGCTTTAGCCCAGAGTTTTCAGTGCAGTGCATCAAATTGTGTTATTATTATTGTTATAATTTTTTTGTATAACAATAGTCAATTATATATTTTTTTTCTTAAACCACTATATTTGTTTATGTATATGGTCACACTTTAGTTTGGGGTCCGATTCTTACTATTAACTATGATTTTTGCTTAGCACAGACAGTGGTATATAAAGTTATTGTCTTGTTTCTTATATGTCGATATGGCATGAGCCTCATTATATCTCCCTGAAGACATTCAACATATATTTGTGTCGTTACAGGGTTTCATGGCTGTCTTCTAACACCTCACAGATATGCAAATGAGGCAGCATTGCCCAGATGCACGCGCAACAGAACAGCCCGCCTTTCATTGTGTCACTTTGTTCACTTCTGTATTTGACAGGCAATTACCAGCATCTTCATTTGCTGCTTTAGGACTGCACCATTATGCACGTTCACTTAGACAGAATAAGTTGGCCATTGTGTTCAGTACATGATGTAACTATGAATGGCATTTAAATCCTCAAAATTGTCATAAAACTGCTAGAAGTTGTCACCCTAACGGTGCCTTTTAAGTATTTTAAAACCATTAAGTTTATTTACTGCAGTGCATAATGAGACTGAATGGGTACAAGATAATCTGCTCTATTGTTCCATACAGTATCTGACCAGAAATAGTGCGCTGTATAAGGTTGTAGGGGCAGTTTCAGACATGGTTTTGGGTTTATTGTTGCTGCTCAATGTAGACAGCCTGATTGACTGCCATTGGCAAAGGTTAAATATGTCCATCTAGCTCATGTTTCTACTGAAACACAGTTCAAAATGATGGAGCAGGTGACTTGTCCTGTGTTAACAGCATGAATAAAGCCATCCTGCTCTTTATAGTTACTTATTAATTAACCAGATCGCATTGTGGCACATCTACACCCCCCCACAAAGACATATTTTACCATGTACACTGTGTTATTCTGAACTGACATGAATGATGCCACATTGCCAGACAAAGAAACTAAAATAACAACAGAAATGCGAGTACGGTGTGGGTTGTTTTGCTGTAATGTCGCTAGTATTAAAACAATGAATTATTCATGAGCAAACGTGAATCTGGCTCAGGTGAAGCAGTGAGCACAACTCTCTCTCTCTCTCCTTAATTGGATTGAGTGAGCAGATATAGTATATCTGAGCTTGTTTGACATGCTTGTGGTGGTTTCTAGGTTGTTAACTTTACCTACCAAATGTTCTACTGCTGGAATTGAGGGGGAGCACTTTGCATGCATGCTGTGCTTCAAGACCATTTCATCCATATAACACACTCTGTTCAAAATATTGGGATCAGTAAGATTGTTATGTTTTTTAAAGAAGCATCTCCTGCTCACCAAGGGTGCATTTATTTGATCAAAAATCAAGAAAAAAACTGTAATATTGTGACATTATTACAATTTAAAATAATGGGTTTCTATTTTAATATACTTTAATGTAAAGCTGTATTTTCAGCATCATTACTCCAGTATTCAGTGTCACATGATCCTTCATTCTAATATGCTGATTTATTATCAATGTTGGAAACAGTATAGATTTATTCATTTTTTGGGTTTAATTCATATGAAGTTATTATTATTATTTTGCATTACTATTATTAAAAAGACTTAAGGTTATGCCCCCAGTTTATGCATCTGCCATGCTACCATCAGAACTCGTTATTAAAATTCATAAATATAAAAACTAAAATGTATTGTTGCTGGATGTGAACCTTATAAGGATAGATTATTATTTTATTTTTTTGTATTTGTTTTGTGAGGTTTTCAGTAGAGATGATCCTCCATTATGAATTGATTTTGTACAGCAAACAACTGGTTATTTAAAAGTGGATATTTGGGAGATTTCACCATTAAACTCTGTCTAATACAGCTTGTAGTGGCAAGCGCTTGAGAAAACCCCAGCTCAGTCACCTGCAAATGTAAAGGCAAAACTTTATCCCAACATACTGTATATTATTATTGTTTTTCAATTTGCTTGAGATCACACAACAGACATGGTTTTAGTGTTGAAAAGCTTTAAAAACCAATCTTTTCCAAACAGAAAATAAACCGATGTCATGAAATGACACTTTTAACCAGCTTGCACCTGGAGATCACCGGTGCACATCATTGACAAAGGATGGCACAGAGAAGTTTTGAAGAAATTCGATCTTTATTGACATTGGATTGTCGTATTTTTGATGTCTTTTTCTACCAACATATTTTCAAACTTATTTTGAGAGGAGAACATCTCCTCTATCTATAATAGCATTAGAGATGTGCATGTTTAATGAAACAATGAACATCCATCTGTTTGATGAAGTACATCCCTCGTTCACCTTTAAAGACTTTGATTGGATGGAGAATCTCAAAGCCCAGAGTTCCTATAGCGGAGGCCTGTGAGCAGACGAGACAACACAGAGTGAAGAAACACTCATCTTCGTTTGAGGCTCCTGGGAAATACCTTTGTTAAAAATGTAATTCATACTCAAACACAAACTGGGCAATTTGTGCAAATATCATGTGATAGTGGGCAGGATTGTATGGACCCCTGAGAAGGGGTCTGACCACATCTCATCAGTTAAAGTTTCAGAAGTGGGTCAACAGAATGAATTAGTTGTGTCATTGGAAAAGGACATGGAAAGCAGGCATGGCTTTGAGCTCTACAGTAGTCGTTTCTCAATCATATTCCATGTGCGTGTGTATTCGGTTGGTCTTGGGATCGTTTTCTCCCTCTCAGTACATAAGCAACTAGTTTTAAGCACCCTTATCACATGGGACTACATACTTATTTTCATACCAAGCTGCTTGTCTGAAGAATATCATGGTGCTATCATGTACAAAATCATAGTATTATCATGTACATGTCCAAAAAAATTGATTCAGCCATATCATACATTCATGTTCCATCAACAATATCATGTTCATAAATTGCCACCAAAAATGAAAATTCTATGCTGAAGCCAAAACTGAACTCGAAAATGTATCAGTTAAAAATATCAAATGATCTGTCGATTGTTGTCTATTGAACACATTAATTTGATGCAATAAACTATAGAAAAAAATAAT
The DNA here is from genome assembly GCA_027422435.1 of Schizopygopsis pylzovi. NCBI lineage: Eukaryota > Metazoa > Chordata > Actinopteri > Cypriniformes > Cyprinidae > Schizopygopsis > Schizopygopsis pylzovi. Next base: position 2,532,653 of record CM049834.1, read on the forward strand.
GTGTTTAATTATGAACACATTTAATGAAGCTATTGTGCCCAGATCTGAATATAGGTATGAATGAAATTTGGATGTTCTACATCTGCCATGTCATTACTATAACGTGACCTACTGGCATCAGTTGTGTTGCTTCTCCTCTATTCATAAATCCTCATTCCTCTTCAATGGGCTCCTAGGACAGTAAAGTGTCCGTCGACTGTGTACTTCAGAGTCTGGACAGAAGTTGTAGATCATCCAGGTGCTTTTCACCTACTGTTTTTCGAACAGTATGAATTCAGACATACTACTGATTTGGTATACTGTTTTTGCATACTATATATTTTTCGGTTGAAAATGTATAAAAAATATGTGAGGATTGTTAAATGAATGGCGATACAGTTGGTGGTGGGGGTTTATATTATTGTAACTCTGAGGTAAGGCTGGGCGATATGGCTTATTAAAAAAATCCCAGATTTTTTCAACAAAAAATCTGATTTACGATTTAAATCGATTTCCCCCCTACTTAAAATTAATCAGCATATGTTCAAAATTAAAGAAACAATTTGTAAGTTCTCGCCACTAGGGGTCGCATTTTCAAAACAATAACAAAGGCGAAGCGTGATGACGCTATGAAGGAGGATGTTAACGGATGAGGTGATGGATTAATTATTTTATTATCTGTACATTCCACAGTTATTTTAAACAGTTAATACAGAGAATGTGAGCATAGAATTTACATTGTCAAAGAACATTATGACTGACTTAAGTCTAGCGCGAGTTTAAGCACTGTCAAAAAACACGTCATTTTCTTTCCGAACACGGTATTGGGTTGCGACGGATTGCGGGGGGAGAATCACAATGCCGGCTCAACATCGTGATGTCTATCAGTCATAGGCGATGTACGATGGCATCAGGTGTGTTCGACTTGAAGCAGCGCTGTGCAGAATGATCGCTGTGTGACATCAAATACCGTGAGAGTGATTCGAAAGCATAAGGATCCGTCTGCTGTTTTATCGCTCTCGCTGTACTTTGGTGTCACATTGATCATTCTGCACAGCGCTGCTTCAAGTCTAACACACCTGTTGTCTATCGGCCCAACATATGGCAATTTGCAAATGCGTGGGGGGAGGGCTGAGCCCATTCAGAACTACGAGGAGCCCAGAGCGGAGCATCGGCGGATGTTAAAGAGAAAGTCGACGTAAACTACTCTGAGAAGAACTGACTGTCTATAGAAAAGTTTAGATGGTATTTTCTTTCTTCATTTTGTCTCTGTATTATACACGTTAAAGTAGTGTTTATAAGCGCAGTTCTGCTTTGTTTACAGCGGTAACTAAGGAAACACTGTATCGCTGCTGTTCCATAAGCGCCACCTGCTGTCAGAGAGTGAATTTGCGTCTCAGTCAGTCAGTTTTTTTTCGTTCAGATGTTTTATTTAGTAAAGTTTCACAAAGCTAAAGACTTTTTTTTTGAAGAAGAAGGTTTTGCTTCAAATGCCAAATGTCATACAACCTAATTTTGCTCATGCAGCTTGTATGTGGCATCTTTGTTTGGATTGTTATTAAAATGATAATTTTTTGTCTTTAATTTGAAATGGAAAGAGCACAGACAAACCTTATTTTTTATATGAAGGATTTCTTTTACTTGTAATATTTGTTTGATTTGGGATTTGTTATAAAAAATCTATTAAGTTTTATTATTTGACATTTCAATTTCACCTAGAAATGTGAAGCGTTGTCTGAGCAATAATAATAGGACAGCTTTGCATTTCTTGAATTTCATTCTTGAATCTCATTTTGTAAAAAAACATGGTAAAATCATATCATGAAATCAGTATCATGATTCGTATCGCATACATTTTTCTAAAGAAATTTAATATTTGAATATCAATTTCTAAAAACTCTTAATGTCCATTTAAAACCCATTAATCTCATAGCATTATTTATGCAATTGAAGTGTAAATGCATTCATGCCACCTCAGAACAGTCTGTGTAAATACACCTAAATGCCGCTTCAGATGCAGCTTCTAATTTAATTATTTTAATATTTTTTGTAATGTGAAAAAAAAATGTAATGGGGGAAATCTCCTTAATTGCAAATTATTAACATGACATTGATGATGGGACATGAATTCATAACTGCAGTACACAAAGGAACCCTGTCTCCTCCATGACACACACACACACACAACTCTCGGCGTTTGGCTGCGTAACAATAATTTAGTGCCGTATCAAATATTAATCGAGGCGTCTGTGAATATTTTAATGGCAGAGTTAGCACGCTAGAGTTAGCACATTCGTCCTGTCTGTTCACAGAGGAGAAGTAGGCTGAACACAGCGCTGGATTTCCCTCTGCATGTTTTCTGTGTTTATGCAGGCTTTAATTAATGCAACATGCAAGAGCTAAACTGTCTTTAAAGTGTCCCTGCGGTGAACTGGATGAGTCTCATTAGATGCTGTGGAAGAGCTGAAGTACAGGAATGCAAACATGCCACTATTCGGTGAAATTGGCCATTTGTGTGATATATCCAATAGATCCGAGCCAGTTAATCTCATCATTTGATACGAATGAAGTTTCAGTCAGTTCAAAACAGGCGTGGTGTAGACCTGAAATAATTGAAAACCACAGCAGAAAAAAAAGCATGTAAATGCTTGAATCAAATTCAAAAATACCTTGAGAATGAATCAGTGAAGGAAACTGAAATTTTAGGTAATATTTTTTAGATATGTCATCAAAGCAAAGACGACAATTATATTATGGTAACTCCAGTGCAGTGGCTTTTTCACAAGACATGTAACGTTAAGGCAAATGCAAAAAAATAATGCAATCGGATTCCAATAATATATTTCGTATCACGCTATCGCTGTAAGTATTTGCTTGGACAACAGTTCAATTATTATTATTAGTTCATTATTAAATGATGCAGTGCATCATGAAATCTGGAATGTGGTCACAATTTGATTTGATTCCATTTAATTATTTCTCTATGATCCATAATTATAATAATCAATGTAAATGGAGACAGTAGTGCAATAAAAGACCCAGCCGGACTGCAGCAGCTGCCTCACAGACAGAACCGCTGACAGACCGTCTTCAACAGACCATTTAATGATCAAGAAGAAATTAATGTGCTTACCGTTAACCATGCAAACAAATACTGACTAGGCTTATTTTCCATTAGAAATGAATAAGTGAATGTGTATTTATCTAACTGCAGAGCTGCACATCTGTGAGGCCTCCATTGAACACTTTCAGCATCTAATTAGTCCAGATTTTAGAGGAACGGATCACATTCAAGATGCCTGACAAAACAGCGTTCTCACATTCCACACATTCATAATATGGAAAGAAAAGAATGTGTAATGCATTCAATGACAATTCTATCGCGTCCCATGCGGCGATGCATGTACAGAGCCCTCCTCAGCACACCAGTGGAAGTCATGTGGTTTTCACAGAGACATCATCCTATAACTAGCAGAACAAACTACCATATTGAGTGCATGCTTCATGGATAACAGTGACAGATGTCCAAATAAATCTCATGCACTCGTGGCTGGAGCGCTAGACACATCAGATGTCTTGATGTCTGAAGAGATACTCTCAGCACACTTGGGTCGGGTCATCATGGGGGATTTATTCAGACGGTCCCGTTCCATTCATTACCAGAACCAATGTAGGACTTTAATTATGTTCATCTATTATTGATATCGTATCTCAATATTATTTAGTCAGGGAACAGAAATATATGGAGATTTTCAGGACAGGCTATCTCACATGATTCATTCATGTCATTTTTCATGGCAGTATAAATATTTTAGATATTTGTCCCGTAGAGGGATTGAGCTGGATAATGTGGGTTTTTTCCTTTCATATTTCCTCATTTGAGCAAGTGCAAGTGGTACATTTAAAGCTGGGTAGAATACTTACAAATGGTAGAAGTCCATTACTGATTACAGATTACATGATGAAAATTATAATTTAGAAATATATTCTGAATGCTTTTGTATCTAACTTGTTTTAAACTTACCATTAAATGTAACATATGGACATAAAAGCAAAGATAAATCTTTTTTTTCATATCAACATCATGAAATGTTTTAAAAATCACATTATACTGGTGTTTCCCAAACTAGGTTTAATGAAAGAACTGCAGTGGGTTTGTGCATTGATTAAAAAACTAAGAATTAGGGAGAATCAATAAATATTGCCTCTGCGTGAATAACATGTAATCATAATCCATAAAAAATAACTGTAATCTTATTATGAGTATTTTAAAACATTATATACTCAAACTACAAGTACATCATTTTTGGAATCTGATTACGTAATCCAGATTAATGTAATCAGTTACTACCCAGCACAGTGAATGTGCATTTAGATCATATTTAATGCTGCACTCTTAAAAATAAAGGCTCTAACAGTTTATTAATTTCATTTTTGTTTCTCCACAGTGATGCCATAGAAGAACCATTTTTGGCTCCTCGAAGAATCTTTCAGTTAGAATTTGTTTCTTAGTTTGAAGAACATTATAATTAAAGAAACTTTTTCCCATATAAAGAAACTTTTGTGAAATGGAAAGGTCAAATGAAGCTTAAAGGTTATTCGTGGAACCATAAACACCAATACTGAACCTTTATTTTTAAGGGTGTATATCATTTTAATTATGAGTTATCTTGTCATGCAGCTCTATCAGATTGCTGGAACTGTTTCTGAACCCTTATTTTTCAATTGGTAAGATTATTGGAGTAAATAAAGGTGCACTTACTAATTCTATGAAGATTGAATTCATGAACTTTTGTGAGGAGCTCAATGCTAATGAAGTTTGTTTAGTGATGCTGAGTTGGAAGAAGTGCACATCTACGGTGATCTGGAAAGCTTCTCTTCATGATTGTGTAGTGTGAAAGAAATGGTCACAGTCTATTAGCTCAAGAGAGATTGGTGTCTGCAGTAGAGAGAACATCCCGAGGTGCAGACCAGTCATCTGAGACTCAGTACTGTCTCAAAACTGTCCTCTTTAGTTTCTTTCTTTTCAGGCACTTAATAAAGAAAGCATTTTGATGGAATCTGTGGCTTGATTATGAGAAAATATTGCTAACCCAATAACTATTGTTTGATAAAAAATTCACTTGAAAAATATGTTTAAAAACGTGTGCGTTGTTTCTTCACAAAAATCGATTTTGTAACAACAACCCAGACTCATTGAAAAACTGTGCCTGTGGTGACATTTCTGCAAAATGATGTTGCATCTTGCTCTTTTCATGACACTGTCAGCGTGAAATGCCCAATGAAAGCACGCTCAGTTTTATCTGAAGCACATGAACATGAATCTGGCGGTGTTTTATTACTGGTGATGGGCGAAATAACAAAAACATATGCTTTAACTTCAAAACGGTTGATTAATTCTGGATTAAATGTATTTAAATTGTATGATTCAAGTAACATACTCATTACCCAGAGTTTACACTACACCTACATCATACGTCATCTGCTGGAACGCCACTCTCTCGTGAACGCGTGTACGAGAAGATAGAGATTATGATCCATAACGTTTGAAAATACGGATGTTTTTCTTAAACAAATAAAGCTAGAGATTATGATTCCATAACGTTTGAAAATATGGATGTTTTTCTTACACAAATAAAGTTAGAGATTACGATCCATAACGTTTGAAAATACGGATGTTTTTCTTAAACAAATAAAGCTAGAGATTATGATCCATAACGTTTGAAAATATGGATGTTTTTCTTACACAAATAAAGATAGAGATTATGATCCATAAAGTTTAGAAAATATGGATGTTTTTACACAAATAAAGATAGAGATTACGATCCATAAAGTTAGAAAATATGGATGTTTTTACACAAATAAAGATAGAGATTACGATCCATAAAGTTTGAAAATATGGATGTTTTTCTTACACAAATAAAGATAGAGATTACGATCCATAAAGTTTGAAAATACGGATGTTTTTCTTACACAAATAAAGCTAGAGATTATGATCCATAACGTTTGAAAATATGGATGTTTTTCTTAACAAATAAAGCTAGAGATTACGATCCATAACGTTTGAAAATATGGATGTTTTTCTTACACAAATAAAGCTAGAGATTATAGTCCATAACGTTTGAAAATATTAATATTTTTCTTACACAAATAAAGATAGAGATTATGATCCATAACGTTTGAAAATATTAATATTTTTCTTACACAAATAATTAAGATTTGATCCATAACGTTAAAATATTAATATTTTCTTACACAAATAACAGTAGAGTAGATCCCAAAGTTTGATAGGATGTCTTTTCTTACAAATAAAGTTAGAGATTCGTTTGATGAAAATAATATTTTTCTTGACACAGAATGCATTGCATTTACTTAAGCTAAGGCACTTTTAACCCCCTCAGAACGCGTAGGAATGCTTGTATTGGATCGGATGCACAAAATCTGACAGCATTATGTCCATATAAAACTGGGACATGTTTAATATAACTGACTGTATTCATCTGAAAGAAGAAAGTCATATACACTGAGGATGAGTAAATCATGGGGTAATTTTCATCTTGAAACTTAACTGAGAGTATTAACAAAAGTAAATGGAGCTTAAACAATTACAAATCTCCTAAATCCACCACGTTACTTCATCTTGTTTCTTTTGTTGTCACAGTACTAACATTTCAGTAGTCAGTGCCAATATTGCACGGTTCTTCCTAGTACCAGTTTCAGTGCTATAGCAAAAAATAATAATAGCTACAAAATAATCATTTGCATGAAAATGAATACAAGTTGTTTTATTACAGACGTTTTACTGGCACAAGTGTTTGTTTCAGCTGGACACTGCAGTGAATCTTATGTATAGGCATGTTTAGGAGATGCATAAATGTAGGTAGAGGTATAAATTCTAACATTTTTGAGGAATTTAACCTCAAATCCTGGAGCAAAACATACAAAGTTGTTGTCACCTAAATTATACATTTTTTGCCTTAAGTTGGAGAAGTAGCAGGGGTCTGTAAGTCTTTGGACAGCGTAGCTTCTGCAAACGCTGGGTTGTACAGAGACAGGAGTTCAAAGAGGAATTATGGGATACGCAGACGCCACCCACTAGCTGAGGGAGACGCCGCTGGATTTACGGGAGGGCTTACAGACCCTCATGCTGTGGAGCACGAATCCTCTCGGAGACAGACTGACTTCCTCTCTAAACCAGGGTGATTTTATTCTGTGGCACGTGAGCAAAGATGCTGCTAAGTGGATGGGTTAAATGCAGAGAACACATTTCACTCCTCATTATACTCTGTATAATTGTGTATGTGACAAATAAAGCTCATCCGAGCTTAATTTGTAATATTGTTGTAATTGTAAGTACGGCAGATCAGAGAAATCACAGCCATTACAGTCATGTTCTTACAACTGTAATCGGTTTCCAGTGTACTCAATGCGAGTGTGTGAATGCAAATGCTTTTCCATGCATCAGTTCAATTTCATGAAGCATTGCAATTTCACACTGTCACACTGTGAATCATAGTGAAGATTTAAATATATTTTCCCTTTAGAATCATTAATTACACAATTGTTTCGACTCGTATGATTGGCCAAACAAATGCTTCTGAAGAAAGACATTATCAACAACATCTTGAATAAAAACAAATATATATATTTTGTTATCGAAAAGTCATTTAATCTGATTTGACCTAATGTAAGGGCCTGTTTTGTCCAGTGTGGCGTTATAGCAGTTCAATAGAAGATGACACACTTCTGAAACATGAAAATGAATCTGAACCAGTAGAGTGTGGGAAAGTTTTACAAAACTACAAACAGAAAATGCTGTTGTGTGAAGGGCCGATATACTCACGGCAAAGTTTGTTTTTGTTCTTCAGTTCAGTTAGTAATTAAGAGAAATGTGATATACGCAAGCAACAGTTTACAGTTGAATTATATGAAAGAGTTGCATGGCCTCCTTTGAGAATTCGGAGAAAAATGCACTGGCACTTGTTGATATATAAGGCAATTTTGGGTCATTTGCCAAATTATCTATGCTGTTTTATACAAAGAACTTTGTTTGGAAATCATTCATTGCGTTCTCAATCAAATGATAATCTCTGTGTGAGCTTTGTTAGAACTGAGTTTGGTAAAACCTCTTAAATATGCTGCCGCCTCAGACTGGAACCTTCTCCAAAAGCAAATGAAGTTACAAAACTTGGTGTCTTATAATTATTTGAAGTCCTTATTATGTAATCTAGAGAGCAACTTAACGGTGTGTAATTGTTTTTAACTGTATATATGTTGGTTTGTAACGTTTGTTGTAACTATGTTGTTTATTTGTATATGCAAACTCGGCTGCCTATCTTGGCCGGGACACTCCTGGAAAAGAGATTTTAATCTCAGTGAGTCTTTTCCTGGTTAAATAAAGGTATATACTGTTAACGAAGATCCCACTGCTGCTGAGAGCAGCATTTAGATGATGTAAATATGTGCTGCACGCTTTAACAACAACAAAACGCTGTGAGACAACAGCATTAAAGAAAGCATCTGATAGTAGTGATGTGGATATATTTACACAAGCTCTGCATTCAGCACTCCAGTAACGTCACATCACATTTATTTATATAGTGCGTTATGCAATAGGCATATATTCTTGTCATAAATTCTTATGAGCGTGCTCCAGACAGTGCAAAAAAACAAAACAACAACAATTTACATATGGACAGTACATATTTACAGACTGTACAGAAGACAATGTGCAAAATACACATACATATACTCAGTACACACAGTGTACTATAAAGACAAACTTAGTTATAAAATACACATTATACACCGTATGAACACGTCTGCATTACGTACACATCTATACATAGTAATATGTGAAGGTGCAACAGATTATAAATTTACAGCAGATTGGTTGTGCAACAGATAGTTGTGCAAAGGTGCAACAGATTATATAACTTTTTATATGTGAGCCCTTGTCCCTGAGAAACTATAAACTGGATTGATTTTAATAAGTGTGTAGCTGTAATATACTTGAAGTGTGCATCAAGTATCGGATCAGGACTCGGTATCGGCAGATACTCAATATTCAATGACTCGGATCAGATCGGGGAACAACAAATCTGATCGGGACAATTCTTGATTTTCTGCTATAAAGCAGCTCTGTATTTAAATAGCCTATGTGTAGAAGATATGTAACTTTTAGAAATTGCTAAATGATCAAAATAATCATTTGTTGCAGTCCTATTCTACTGATTATAAAACTCCAGGTGTGTTAGAGCGTGGTTTTATTGCAATAAAAGCTGTATGTTCATATATATTCTGCATTTGCCGCTCTTGATCGGCTCTGCTGCTAGTTGCTGTCTTTTCTATCTTGCCAGCAGATGTTCAAGGAAAACAAAGAGCCGTCCGTCTGATGGAAGTCGTTTGTCTGGGATGATACCCACGCAGCCGTCTGTGTCACATCTCTCTGAGAGAGTCCGTTTGTGTGATAACTGTTATTTATAGCTGTTCCAGCGCTCTGCGTTTGGCCCGTGCATCATGAGCTTCTGCGCATTTCCCTCCACACTGTTTGCTTTAATGACGCCTCTCTGGAAAGGTGCAAACTTTGGGACCATTTGTTGTGCTGAGCTCAATGACAGATCACAGAAAGACAGAGGAGATACAGTCAGAGAGGGACGTCTACTTTCTGAAAGTCCTCGATAGTCACAGCACTCGGTGTGAGGATGGAAAGACACACTTATCTTCTGGAGATAGATTTGGATGCTGTCTGAAGAAATCTCCAGAAGCCTGCGGTCACAGGGAGGAATATAATCACTTTGAATGCATATGCAGCTCACGGTTGGTTTATAACATTATGAGTGAAGTGTTTCTCTGTTTTTAAGAAGACATACAGATTGTGTGTGGATTGTAAAGGAAGATCTCTCTAGATCTAGTAAGGTGAAAGCATTGCTGTATAGATTACTTACAAATTGTAATCTGTTACTGATTCCAAATTACTCGACAAAAATTGTAATTAGTACGTAATCCATTACATAGCACATTTTAGGTAATATAATCAGTACTTTTTGATTACCTTTGACCTAACTTGTTTATCACATTGATTTAAATAATATAAACTTGTACCATAATAACATGACAAATACAAATCAATATTTTCCATTCGTTGTTATTAACAACATGAAATGCATTAAACATTACATTACGTCAAGGTTTCCCAAACTGGGTTTCACGAAGCTGTTTGTGAATTTAATGAAAAGCGAATAACTTATTAAACATAAAAGATACAAATTATAATATTATAATAACAGCCAAATTAAATTACTTATTTAAAAGATGACATTTTATTTGTTTATCTGCACATAATAACTTATTACCTCAAAATATCATAGGTGAAAAAGGTTCAGCTGACCAATAACAATAAGAAAAGTTCCCTGAATAACATGTAAATAATAAATAAACATGAATTAGTGCAGTTTAATGTGTTTGAAAGACAAAAGTCTTCTAGAGACACAGCAATACATGGATAATTAAACTATTGAGCGATACTTCGTTTAAAATGAATGTGTTCATCAATAATTGATGCAATGTTGAAATGTTGAGAAAACACTTCCTAAAATGGAAATGAGTTTTGTAAATCCAGTGGTCAAATGATGTTCTCAGTGTAACCGTATCCAGCAGACTAGTGACTGGAAGACCTGAATGTGTAAGAGAAGAACATTAAAAAATAAGAATGAGGGTAAATCAATAACTTATGCATCATTTATTGAATAGTATGTAATTATGCAATCAATAAAAAAGTAAGTTCAGATTGAATACAAGTATTTTATAATGTAATGTGACTTAAGTACTTCATTTTTGGAGTCTGATTGCGTAATACATATAGCATGTACTCGCTTACTATCCCGCTCTAGATGAAAGGTGTTGAATATGACTGAAAGTGAAACATTATAAATTCAGGAGTGTATTATTGTTCTTGGCACATAACTGTCATGTTTAACACAAGATCAATCGAGGGTTCTTCTTTGCAAGCACTTTCTGGTTTCTTAAACAAAGACACGCACTTACTTACTCATTTATTAAAACAAAAATAATCTTTCTCTTCTTTTCTGCATGTCTCTCTTCATCTACGAATCTGTTTTATACTCTGGGAATCCTTTGGCATCTTTGGCATGGTGTACTATGAATATTGCTGACTCTTATGATGAATTGCTTGAGATGCTCCTCGGTTGTTTATTCAGGTTCCTTGGGGTAAAAACGTTTGCTAAATTAATAAATATAAAAATTGTTGACTGCTAAAGCAAAATTGTGTGAGATAATAAGCTTTTCTAATCTACCAAAAAATTTTTTTTAAACTGTTATAAAACAAGATATAAACAAGATATTTATTGATTGATTTGATGAGGTTTAAGCTTAAAATGTTCAAAATCTGTTCTCTACAAACAGCTCTATTGTACCGATGTTGCTTTTTAAGTACATTTTAGTTTTGTGTCTAGCTCATTTACTTGTTTTAGATATGAAGAGCTCTTTTCCAAAACGCGATAAACGCCAAATTAAAATCGTCATGCCATTTAGCTGTGTACTGAACCTATTCACTGCTCCATCAATGTTTCATGCCAAATCGCTATATTTCCTTGTTTAAAATGTACCTCGCTCTCCTGACCTCACAAAGAGGCGCTCTAGCAACTGACGCTAAAAGCCTTTGGCGTTCCTTGTTAGAGCGCCCGCCTCCCGCGCCGGAAACCCGGGTTCGAGACCCGCTCGGTGTGATGGTGCGGACCCGGGGGGGGTTTAACAATCATTGTTTAACATGTTCAGACTGAGCCAACAGACCATTTTAACATGATAAATTGAATATTAACAAAATGTATGGGTCTAGGTAAAAAAATGTAATTTTCATGAAAACTATTAAAATGGATTTATAGCGTTTTGGAAAAGAGCTCTTCATATCTAACTTAGATATTTTTGTTTGAAAACAAGAAAAAATGCATGTTTTAACTTTGCATTTCTTGATATATGAAGCAGAACGCACACACAGTGCTTGTTGACGGATACACAGGAGCAGAGAGCCCACCGTGAGATGTGATGTGAGGAAAAGAGATGTTTTATGTCCGTCTGCCGCCACACGGGATGCGGTACGAGTGAGCGGAGCAGCTGTTTGGTGTCTGATGGCCAGATGTTGACTGAGGTGACCAGAGCTCTGGGTCAGAAGCTCAGACTGATGCCAGAAACACCAGTGTTACGAGGACAAGCTTTGAGATTTATAAAAGCATTCAAAACATGATCGTAATTATGACTAATATATGTTGTACTCTCATTCGATGAAACAATGGAAGGTTATTTATCTGTTTTCTAAATGCATGTTATAGATCTTATTGTGAACAATTCGTCATTACATATATTTGATTTATTTATTCATTTGACCTTTATTGAAATGTAAGTTTTATTGAAATACTATTATAGATTTTATTAATATTTTAAATCAGTTTTTACTTTATATTTTCAATAGTTATAATTTTAGGATATTGAGAAGTACATTATTTCTCTTTCTCTAAACGCCGCTTTTCACTCAGCCCGTCTGCCGTTTGACTTTTAACTAATGTAATAATCAGACTGAATTGTTACATTCAATGGAAAATTGAACAAATGTAACAGTTTATGGAACATAAGATAAACAAATCAAAATGAAGAAGAATTAAGTTGAAGTGAACTACTGACGATGTCACATGTATTATTCAAAGAAAAGGAGAACCCAGAATGCATTGCGTTGAGCTCAGTAAAATCATTTCAATACAAAACGTAGTGAAAAAATGAATTCAGCTGAATTAAAGATGAACTATTGTATACATATTAATGTGTGCAGTGTATTTGTACAAAGTATCAGTAGTTAAGCGAGCCGGGTCTCTTGTGTACTTCATGTGTGCGTGTGTGTGCATGTGTGTGCGTGTGTGTGCGTGTGTGCATGTGTGTGTGCGTGTGTGCGTGTGTGTGTGCGTGTGTATGTGTGTGTGTGTGTATGTGTGTGTGTGTGCATGTGTGTGCGTGTGTGTGTGTGTGTGCGTGTGTGTATGTGTGTGTGTGTGTATGTGTGTGTGCGTGTGTGTGTGTCTGTGTGTGTGTGTGCGCGTGTGTGTGTGTGTGTGTGCTTGTGTGTGTGTGTTATGTGTGTGTGCGTGTGTGTGGTGTGTGTGTGTGCGTGTGTGTGTGTCTGTGTGTGTGTGTGTGCGTGTGTGTGTGTGTGTGTGTGTGGCTTGTGTGTGTGTGTATGTGTGTGTGTGTGTGTGTGTGTGTGTGTGTGGCGTGTGTTATGTGTGTGTGTGTGTGTATGTGTGCATGTTTATGTGGTTTATGAGGACACAAATTTGTATAATGACATGGTATGACACAGGTATTACAAGGAGAAGGTGATTTATGAGGACATTTTCAGTGTCCCCATAATTCAAAACGCTTATAAATCATACAGAGTGAGTTTTTTGGGGGGAAAGTAGAAATGCACCGTCTCCTGTGAGGGCTAAGTTTAGGTGTAGGGTAGGTGTAGGGCAATAGCACATACAGCTTGTACAGTATAAAAACCATTATGCCTATGGAGAGTCCCCGTAAACCATAAAAACCAACATGTGTGTGTGTGTGTGTGTGTGTGTGCGTGTGTGTATGTGTGTGTGTGTGTGTGCGTGTGTGTGTGTGTGTGTGTGTGTGTTAGCGTGCTGATGCTACCTGTGTAGTCCAGTCTGTGGCTTGAGTTAGGAATCTGCAGACAGTGATGCCGATCACTGGGTCTTCGTATTGGTCTTGATTTTATTTGAGCGTTGTAAAGACTGGCACACAGATCTAGAAACACAAAGCAGTGCAGGCTCCTCAACACAAATGACAGCACCTCCAGCGCTCCACCTGAAGGTCGAATCGATGCGGTGCAGAGACCTGACGTGCAGCGCTCTTTTGAGGAAACAGCTGATAATATCTGCTCTTATCACATGTCACACACTCCACTGGAGCACTATTGTTTAGAGTCATGAGGCCCATCAGTCTATAGGAAGATACGGATCAGCACACACCGTCAGGCCAGCCGTCTCTGTGAGGAGACGTCTAAATGGGCCGATTAGCTGAGCGATATGTACTTCATATGTCTGAGCATTTAATCTTGATGTGAGCATGTAGATTCCACTGGCAGTTTACTTAAAGGTGCTTTATAATTTTTGACTGTAAGCATAAATTCCATAATAATCTTGCAGCTATATAGGAAACATGCTAAGTTCATATACATGTTTCTCTGAAAAACAATGCTACAACCAGAATGAAATGTCAGAATGTGTGACTCCACCCACAACCAATTTAACCAATTGGCCAGGGTTGCCAGTTTTCTGAAAACATCGTGTATTGCAGCCATTGAAGCCAGCAAACGAACTGGATCTGAGATCGCAGATTCTACCCAACATAAAAATCTTCGGCATCCTTTTAAAATGTTCCATAAAACACTGATAAATCAACTCGTTAACTTATAGTGTAAGGCGTGTTGCCTTCGATTGTCAAATATGCTTGTTCCTGTTGCGTGTCCACAATCTGGCAACCCGCGTGAGTGTCAAGCCTGGGTAGGAGGAGCGCGAATTTTATTGTAATTACAATGAACTAAAATGAACTTTTTAATATTTTGAATTTGGACTACAGTGCATTTAATGATCATCAACATGTGCTGAAGTGCATCTCTTTGCAGCTGATGGATTTAATATATTCACTTATCAGCATTATACTGTAAGTTTGCCTGTTGTTTTAAGAGTCAGATATTGCTAATATCATGTTATGGTCTTTGAAAATCAAACATTAAAATGAAATAGCAATGTTTGTAGCTCCTTGCATTGCTAAATGCTGAACTACCTTTCGTTGCCTTGACAAGAGCGTTTTAATATTACAAACTACCTGTTGCTCATTAGAACAGAAGTTGTGAGGTGCATTATTGTTAGATCAAATTTCCTTCTGTTGTTTGGTGTTTTTCCCGCCTCTTTTAACTGTGCTGATGAAGGCTAACTGCTTCGCCGGAGCAATTACATCCGGCGGTGAGATCTCACAGATGCAGACTGCACACGGCGTCTATTACCGCTGCTCTGACACATGCTCACGGTACCTGTGCATTAATCACACGCCACGCTAATGCAAGAAACAAAGCGGCATAATGAGAAACACAAGTCAGGCGTTCACTGTTGCTAATGATGTTTGAATGAGCTGTTCTGAGGCCACCAGTCACTTCGTTATATTTCCACTGTGGCACGTAAAAGCAAAGGAAAACATGAACGTACGTGTGTGTATATATAGTATTAGTCCTCTGTGTGTAATGTGATGTTGCGTCTCATTCACTGAAGCTCTGACGATGCCAGAACTCACTATACACTCAACATCACATTCATGCTTACTCAGACATATTTATGAGCTGGGAAGGGAATGATGTTACTCTGTTATGAATAGTGATTTATCATATATTGTGTGGGGGGTTTGGATGAGTAAATACAGTCGGCAACCGTCGACATGATCATTCAGCTTGTTTAAATGCTGATCAGCCGTGTGTTTATAGATCGTTTTAATGATGATGTTTAATCTATTTTTACTCTCGAGGCTTGATGTGTTGAGGAGTGACTTTCAGTTTGAAAAGCCATGATGATTTTATTTATATGACACTATCATACACACATAACTCGAACGAGTGAGTCACTGAGTCACGAGTCACAAATGACTGGTTTCATTCAAACGGCTAATTGATTCAATAACTAAACAGTTTTGTTGTCGAAATGGGGGCATTTTTGCACCATATATAGAATTTTGGGTGTTTTTTAATTTTTATTTTTTTGCCATACACTCAATAATGTCAAATCGCATATGTTAAAAACAACAATTACAATATAATTGTCGACCAAGGGTCTTCGACTAAAATAGCTGGAGGTCCAGTAATGAACCCTGCCGGACAATTATACATCTAAAAACATGAATTGATGGTCCAACACCAGGGGATTTGCAGGATATTAAAGCTCAAATTTAAGACTTTTGACAAGCACAAATAACATTTTAATGACTCTAAAAAGCACGATTTAGAGATCAGATACAGGTTTTCACAAAACAAACAGTTTTATAAAATGATGAACTTCACATTTCAGCCTTTAAAAAATTTTTTCAAGAAAATTGAGTCTAAAGTATACATTTTATATTAATTTAAACAATTATTATCAATCAATTATTATATTATTAATTAACAGATAAATATATTTTACTGTCTTGATTGTGTATATTATATAACACATTATCTTCTTGTCGATCCACCCGTTCACA
>CM049834.1:2553918-2563918 GCA_027422435.1 Schizopygopsis pylzovi
TTAATAAAACAAATGACCAAACATTGGATTCAATCGTTTTATCAACTCGTTTTCTTTCAATTAGCACAGGTTTTGTATTTCTTGATTGTAGTAGGCCTCATTGATTTGAGCTTATGCATCTCAGCTTTTGAGTAAATATTGCTGAAATTATCCATAAATAATGCTGTTTTCACTCAAAAACATAAAAAGGTGCATAAGCTCAGATCAGCGAGACCTATGACCAATCACTTAAGAATAAACATAAAACCTGTGCTAACTGAAAGAAAGATGATAGATATACAAACAATTTAAAAGGCTGGTCATTTTGACTGGAAAATCGAATTAAACGAATGATTTTCAACACAGCACAAGGGTTAAACCTTTTAACTAGTTTCATAGTCAAATCAACATGCAACCGACAGCTTGTAAAACAACAGGACAATAGCTATGTTTACATCTACCTTTCTTGAATGAAAAAAGGAAAGATGCACATAAATTATACAAATTATTTTAATCATGATTCAAAGATGCAGAGTTTTTATTTTATTACATTTAGGTAGTGTACGTGTGTACAGGTTTACCAAACATGTGCTGTATGTGGCTGATCTGGCTCTCAACACGTATATAACAATATTCGTATTTTCTGTTTATAAGACAGAAGTAGAAGGGTTTTGTGACTCAGTGCTGCCGGTGCGCTCGTCCCCTCGTGGTCCCGCTGCTGCTAAAACAGACATGAACTCTGGCTGCTTGTCCCTCTGATGCATCACTTCAGCTCACTCAACAACAGCCGCTCCGCCGCAGCACCGCTGCCAGCACGCATCAGCCTCCCGTCTTAAGGGTCAGATTGAAATATTCATCAGGAATAACACACAGAAATAAACGTAAGCCTGGACGACGTCAACCTTCAACAAAAGTCAGTGCTGTTGGAGAACCGAATCAACACGTCATTTCTGAAAAACATATATTAGAACCGAAAATATTTATATTTTTTTGGTCGAAAGTATTTTTTTCGGTGTATGTCTCTATAGGAAAAAAATCGAAATGCCACATCCACCATTTCAATTTTACATATGTTTTTCAGATGTACTTTTAATCAGAAAATATGAAGACAAAAACATTCATTAAAAAAAGATGATTTATTATAAAGACCTTACTCTAATAAATCAATATTGTTTAGTCATAAGCAAAAATGTTTCCTAAAGGGATAGTTGACCCAAAAATTTAAATTTAATTTATTTCTTCCGTTGAACACAAAAGAAGATATTTTGGAGAATATTTTTATCAAACAGTTGCTGGCAGCCATTGACTTCCATAGTATATTGTTTTCCATAATATGGACGCCAATGGCTACCAGCAACTGCTTGTTCAGAATATCAAATAAGTTATTTTAACATCATTTATATTCTATCTCCTATTTAAAAATGTAATCCAAACTTTATTCAGCATGAATTGAAATCAACTAGCTCATCACTTGTGGTGTCATACTATATATCATATACACTGTAAAAAGTGTTAATGTGCAACTATTACCTTAAAAAGAGATATTTCTACCTGATTTAATTGAGCTGTGTTACCATTTTTAGGTTACCCTACTTTTGAGTGTAGATGAAGTGATGGTGAAGCTAGGCAAGGCAAGGCAAGTTTATTTATATAGCACATTTTATACTCAATTATAATTCAAAGTGCTTTACATAAAAGGAATTCAAAGAATCATAAAAAATAATCACAATGATAAAAACAAAGGAATTTAAAAACTTTTACAATTATTTAAATATTGATTTAAAGGTGACCTATTATGCTCCTTTTTACAAGATGTAAAATAAGTATCTGATGTCCCCAGTGTGTGTATGTGAAGTTTTAGCTCAAAATACCGACAGATCATTTTTAATAGCTTGTTAAAATTGCCTCTTTAAGGGTATGAGCCCAAACGCTCTGATATTGAGTATGTTGCTTTAAATGCAAATGAGCTGTTGCTCCCGGAGAAGAGGGCGGAGCTTCAAGAGCAGTGCTAGCCTTTGCAAATAAACATTCTACGATTAGTACAAGCCTGATATCTTTACAGAAAATATACTCTGTTTCAAAGTCAGTCATCTGATTGTACTGTGCATAATACATTTGTGTTTATGAATTACACAGACAAGGAGCACAGTATAAAAATAACAACATAGCTGGTCTCATGCTATCACAAACTTTATAAGTCCCACTCGTGATTATTTGCTCAATAAACTCAAGCGATCGACTCACATTGCTTTCATATGCAACTTTTAACTACCGCATTCCTATTCATGATCATTCATGAAGACAGCACCAGTGAAAATAGAGACAATGGTAGCTTTAGCATCATTAGCCTCACAGAGTGCCAAGAAGCTCTTTCAGAAGGGCAATTTGTAAAACAAACGCGTGACACTTACTTTGTCTGGAGCTGACGTTCGTGCACGAAGCGTTGGTATTGATTCCTACACGTATTGGGAACTTTACATATTTTTTCCAGGACATTTCCTCAGACAATGAAACTTAACCATAGTTTCCTCAGTTCAGATGAAGGGAGTCTATGGAGACTCCTATGTTCATTAGTGCATCCCAAAACACAACACTTGAAAAGCCTCTTTGGCCCTGACATTATGGCAAGCCATGTTAACATTTAAAATGTTGTTTTGACTATCTATAAATATCTCCAGCAGCTACAGCAAGTAATCAGTAAGGGAGGCGGACCGCAGCTTCTCACTCAGGGCTGTGTCTATAGGGAAGCGTCACAAATGGGCGGACTTTTTCCCCTCAGTGACGTGAACAGAGGGAGAATCTGAAACAGCTCATTCTGAAACACTGTTTATTATTTTTTTTATATTACACAAAAATGAGTGGGTGGATTTTTCCCATTACAGGCTGGTTGTTTTAAGACACTGTGTTCAAACACACTATAAAAGTGATTTTTGCATAACAGATCCCCTTTAATTAAATAAATGAAAACAGTGAAGAATTTAAAATTATTATACATAAAATAGAGTGCAATCAGTTGGGACGTAGCACAGTGCTCATTCAGTAAATGCACAGCTAAACAGATGAGTTTTGAGTCTGGATTTAAATGTGGCTAATGTTTAATCACATCTGATCTCTTCTGGAAGCTGGTTCCAACAGCGGGCGGCAAATTAGCTAAAAGCGGACTCCCCTTGTTTTGTGTGAACCCTTGGTATTTCTAACGGACTCGATCCTAATGATCTGAGTGGTCTGTTCTGTATTCAGTGAGTATATCTGTAATGTATTTAGGTCCTAGGCCATTGAGGGATTTATAAGCGAGTAAAAGTACTTTAAAATCAATCCTAAGTGTAACTGAAGCCAGTGTAAGGACCTGAGGACTGGTGTGAGATGCTCAGATGTTCTGGTTCTAGTCAGAATCCTGGCAGCAGTGTTCTGGATGAGCTGCACCTGTCTAATGCTCTTCTTGGGAAGGCCGTTGAAGAAACCATTACAATAGTCCACTCTGCTGGTGATGAACAAGTTTCTCCAAGTCTTGACTGGAAACAAAACATCTAATTCTTGCAATGTTTTTGAGATGATAGTATGCTGATTTAGTTACTGCTTTGTCATGAATACTGAAACGAAGGTGTGACTCCAGAATCACCCCAAGATTTCTGACTTGATTTTTAGTTGTTTGACCCCTAGAGTCAAGGTATGCATTCACCTTGAGAACTTCATCTTTGTTTCCAAATGCAATGACTTCAGTTTTCTCCTTGTTTAACTGAAGACAGTTTTGGCACATCCAACTGTTAATTTGATCAGTGCATTGGCAGAGGGAGTCAATGGGGCTATAATCATTTGGAGATAAGGCTAGGTGCATCTGGGTATCATCAGTATAGCTGTGAGAGTCAATTTGGTTCTGTCTCATTATTTGACTTAGTGGGAGCATATACAGGCTAAACAAGAGCGGTGCAAGAATTGAGCCTTGTGGTACTCCGCATGTCATGGATGTATACGTATGCTCTCCTATACTCACATAATAACCTCTCCCTTCTAATTATGACCTGAACCATTTGAGGACCATCTCAGAAAGCCCGACCCAGTTTTCCAGTCTCTCTAGAATATGTTATGATCAACAGTGTCGAACGCTGCACTTAGATCTAGTAGTACCAGCACTGATATTTTACCAGAATCAGAATAAGCGAATATCATTTATTTGCTTAAATGATAGAATAAATGATGATATAAGCTAGATGGCGTTTTTATGAACTATTCCCAGAATAAGCAATTAATTAGTAGTACTAATAGGAATAAAGTAGTCAGAGTTTGTTAGAGAGATTGTAGATGAATGCTTTAAAGTGCTCCTATCATGAAAACAGATGATATTTAGTCCAGTGGAATAATTCATGGCATATTACTCACTGAATCAGGTGAGCAGATCATAGCATGTGTTCATTTTCCTCGAACAGAATAACAAGAAAAAGACAAGAAGTGCAATATTTTGGCTACACAAATAAATGGTAGCACTTTACAGTATGGCTCCATTTGTTATGTTAGTTAATGCATTAGGTACCACAAAATAACAATGAACGATTTTACAGCATTTGTTAATCAAGGTTCATTTCACACTATATATGCACTATTCATTGTTAATTCATGTTTGTTTATTGCTAATTTATACCGCTTAATATATATTAAAATGTATTTGTTAATTTTCACTAACATATACTGACTTAATAAATGCAAAATGATTGTTAATTTCTAGTTCATGATACCGATTACTAAGGCTATTAACTAATTGAACCTCATTGTAAAGTGTTAACCAACAAATATAAATGTTTAGACGATGCATCGTGTGCATAAAAAGTGCTAGTTTAAAATAAATTCATTTCTGAATGAATCCACGTTTTTGAAGGAATCGAGTCAATGATTCAGTGAGTCATTCATAAAGACAGTCACTTGCTTCATTCCTGAATGAATCAGCTGTTTGACCAAATCGGTTCTTTCCACTGTTTGTTACATTGGTGCCGTGACCCGGATGGGAGTGAGGTTTAGGGGGGTGAGTGTAACAGATGTGTATGCCAGTAAGGGCGGTGTGTAAACCTCACTCTCCTGACCTCAAAAAGAGGCGCTCTGGCGACTGACGCTAGAGGCTGTAGCCTTTGGCGTTCCTTGTTAGAGCGCCCCCCTCCCGCGCCGGAATCCTGGGTTCGAGACCCCCTCGGTGTGATGGTGTGGACCCGGGGGGGTTACACACGGCGAGGTGAGGGGAATGAATGCATAGAGCAAAACGTGGAGCATCTCTGTTACTGTTTGTGAATGGAAGCAGAGTTGTGTGATTTTAATAAAAAAAAATTGTCAGGTCAATCACCTATGTTGTGTCTCTACATGACATCTCATAGTAGTGTTTTTAAATATGTTTATATTAGTACTTTAAAGAATTTAAATGAATTGTGCATCAGCTACGCCAGAGTGTCGTGAGACGGTGGGACAACTGCCCAAGAAGTGGGTCATGAGAAGTGGGTCTAAAAAGATAGCAAAATTGCTTTGCTACAATTTAATAGCATATGTATTTCCCAATGGTGCAAAAAGAGAAGACAATTATGAACGACCAAACCAACCAAGCCACAAAAGTGTTTTCCCTCGGTGGTCTGTTAGAAGATAGCGCTGCTGCAAAACATGCACCGCCAAACCTCCTGTGCTCAAGCATCAGGAACAACAACTCACCACCACTGGATGAATTACATCTGCTGTACACACCCAGATTTCATATTCACACTGCAGGTTAATGCAGAACGCAGTGTTAATAACCAAAACGTGAAGGGATTGTGTAAGCTGTAATCCATATTTAGTCCAGATTCTTAAAAGAGGTTTATTCAGCGATGTGCAGTAAATGCATATGGTGCACATTTACAGCAGTTAAGGATAGTGCAGTTTTATTTACAAATAAATTATTTTCATAATTAATCTTCCCTCATGTTACTGATTTTAATCAGTAAAGAAAATATTAATGCCTCATTCTGCATGAGCATAACATGCAAGATATCATGCAACAGATATAGAGACAACACCATTTTTGTATATAAAAAAGTACTTTTGACTTTATGTGCGGAATAAAAAAAAAAAAGCTAAGAAATGCAATATTTTGGCCACACACACACACACCACACACACACACACACACACACACACACACACACACACACACGTTATCACTTTAAAACAATGCTCAATTGGTTGACATTAGTTAATGTATTAGGTACCACAAGGAACAGTTTTAAAATGTATAAATATACTATGTATCATTTATGTTCATTCATAAATTAACTGTTAATTTTACCACTTAAAATTAATTAGAAATTATATACTGTCACGGATTCTGTGCTCTGCACACACAAGAGTCACACAAAGACGAAGATTAGAAGGAATAAGATATTTAATAAGACTCACAATGGGGAAGTTCAGCGCGCACGCACGCACGCACGCACGCACGCACGCACGCACGCACACACACACACACACACACACAGAGAGGGTAACATCAACAATAACCAACAAACTAGAACTCAAAGGACAGGAACAAATATAGGGCAGATAACGGGGGCTGACAGGTGGACACAATGAAGGTGATTAATTTATAATTAGACAATGAACTAATCAGAACAGGAACAGAACCAAATATGGGCAAACAGGAAGGGAACACAGGCAGAAGACAAAACTTGAGTCCAGTGGGTTGTGACATATACTTAGATTAATATATGCTGTACAATTATTGTTCATTTCTAGTTCACCAGACCTAAAACTAATTACTAAAGTTAATGAAACATTGGGTGCAAAAAAAAGAAACGATTTTCTTCATTACATTTCCATAAAAATGATATATTTATTTAGGGTGGACTGATATTGCATTTAGCTATAAATGATTTTTTTATGTGGAAAAGTTCCAAAAAGCAGTTATCAGTGCTGATTAATCAGTACAATTGATGCATCAATGTAACTTCCAATATATAATTATCCACTAATAGTATATTTACATTTACATTTACATTTAGTCATTTAGCAGACGCTTTTATCCAAAGCGACTTACAATTGGGGAGTACATAAAGCGATTAATCTTGAAGAGGCAAACATACAGAGGAAGTGCCAATAACACCAAGTCTCAGGCATTGTTCAAATAAGTACAAGCTAGCAAGGGAAGGAGAGAAAGATAAAGAGAAAGATGAAGATTTTGAAAAAGTGAAAGTGTTTTTTTTATTTATTTATTTATTTTATTTTTTTATATAGTCAAGTAGAGTTGAAAGAGATGAGTTTTCAGTTGTTGCTTGAAAATTGACAGGGATCCAGCATTCCGGATGGGGGTGGGAATATCATTCCACCGGCCAGGAACGGTGAAAGAGAATGTTCTGGAGAGTGATTTTGAGCCTCTCTGTGATGGTACCACAAGGCGTCGCTCACTAGCAGATCTCAGGCTTCTGGAGGGGATGTAAATTCGTAATAGTGAGTGGAAGTAGGAGGGGCTTCTGGAGGGGATGTAGACTCGTAATAGTGAGTGGAAGTAGACGGGGCTTCTGGAGGGGATGTAGATTCGTAATAGTGAGTGGAAGTAGGCGGGGCTTCTGGAGGGGATGTAGATTCGTAATAGTGAGTGGAAGTAGGCGGGGCTTCTGGAGGGGATGTAGATTTGTAATAGTGAGTGGAAGTAGGTGGGGCTTCTGGAGGGGATGTAGATTCGTAATAGTGAGTGGAAGTAGGCGGGGCTTCTGGAGGGGATGTAGATTCGTAATAGTGAGTGGAAGTAGGAGGGGCTTCTGGAGGGGATGTAGATTCGTAATAGTGAGTGGAAGTAGGCGGGGCTTCTGGAGGGGATGTAGATTTGTAATAGTGAGTGGAAGTAGGTGGGGCTTCTGGAGGGGATGTAAGTTCGTAATAGTGAGTGGAAGTAGGTGGGGCTTCTGGAGGGGATGTAGATTTGTAATAGTGAGTGGAAGTAGGCGGGGCTTCTGGAGGGGATGTAGATTCGTAATAGTGAGTGGAAGTAGGAGGGGCTTCTGGAGGGGATGTAGATTCGTAATAGTGAGTGGAAGTAGGCGGGGCTTCTGGAGGGGATGTAGATTCGTAATAGTGAGTGGAAGTAGGTGGGGCTTCTGGAGGGGATGTAGATTCGTAATAGTGAGTGGAAGTAGACGGGGCTTCTGGAGGGGATGTAGATTCGTAATAGTGAGTGGAAGTAGGAGGGGCTTCTGGAGGGGATGTAGATTCGTAATAGTGAGTGGAAGTAGTCAGGGCTTCTGGAGGGGATGTAGATTTGTAATAGTGAGTGGAAGTAGGAGGGGCTTCTGGAGGGGATGTAGATTCGTAATAGTGAGTGGAAGTAGGCGGGGCTTCTGGAGGGGATGTAGATTTGTAATAGTGAGTGGAAGTAGGTGGGGCTTCTGGAGGGGATGTAGATTCGTAATAGTGAGTGGAAGTAGACGGGGCTTCTGGAGGGGATGTAGATTTGTAATAGTGAGTGGAAGTAGGTGGGTGCTGAGCCTGTGGTTGTTCTATATGCAAGCATCAGTGTCTTGAACTGGATGCGAGCTGCAACTGGTAGCCAGTGCAAGGAGACAAAGAGAGGTGTAACATGGGCTCTCTTGGGCTCGTTGAAGACCAGTCGTGCCGCTGCATTCTGAATCATTTGTAGAGGTTTGATTGTGTTTGATGGAGGTCCAGCTAGAAGAGCATTGCAGTAGTCCAGTCTAGAAATGACAAGGGCCTGGACAAGAAGTTGTGCAGCATGCTCTGTCAGAAAGGGCCTGATCTTTCTGATGTTGTGTAGTGCAAACCTGCAAGATCGAGCAGTCTTTGCAATGTGCTCTTTGAAGGTCAGCTGGTCATCAAAGATTACACCAAGATTTCTGACCGAAGCTGATGGGGTAATTGTTGATAAACCTAACTGAATCGTGAAATCATGCTGTAGAGTTGGAGTTGCAGGGAAGACAAGAAGCTCAGTCTTTGCCAGGTTGAGCTGTAGATGGTGTTCTTTCATCCATGCTGAGATGTCCGCCAGGCAGCCTGAGATCCGTGCAGCTACCGTTGGATCATCTGGTCGAAATGAGAGATAGAGCTGCTATCAATATACTATTATATACAATTATTGTACAGTACGTATATCATGATAGGAATTTTTGTCGCCCACTCCTACCAGAATGTAATTTTTATGCATGACTTTATTGGCCTACATCCCACAGCTGCCCATCCTCCAGCAGAACCAGGTTATGCATATCTTCTATGTTTATAAGATCAGACACTAAAACAAACTTTGGGCCAATTTATAGTTTGCTGATGTCTGTAAAAAGAAGTGCAGGGCTGTTAATTTCAGAGCGAGACAGTGAAAGGCTGGGACACAGCTGCTCTCTGGACTTCTTTACAGAACAACAAACCTGCACCGGTCCTTCACACGCATGACCCGCCGCACACGGATGAAGCGTTTCTCATCACGTGCATGTGCTTACAAAGCACTGCACATAGCGTCGTCCTTTATCTCTATCGTCTTATAACGATTCTGTGATTAATCTAATGAAAATCAATTACATTCTCTCCAACTCTCTTCTATTCAGAGATGAGCCACCCCCTCAAAATCTGTTCAGTGTCTGCGGAGGTTATTTATTTAGAGTTATAATTATAGGAAGCTGTCGTAGCTTCTGGGCTTCTGTACTCCGTCTCCACGTATTTTTAGTAACGGTGCAGGATTGGAAACGCTATCACTAGAGGAATTCTGTAACATAATTATTACAGGAGCACAGAGAATAATGAGAACAGATATGCTAGAGATCACGGTACCTATGAACCGCTGTTATTAATTATTGTGAGCTCTCTCTTAAGCGCTTGGGGAAATGTCGTTTACGACGGACTGCGACAACATTAATGTGTATGGACAGTATGTGGAGCGCGCCTCATTAACATATGTGAAAATAATGGCTTTAATAACATGAACAGTGCTGATGCCAGCCTTTACTGCCATTCTAAACACATCAACAGAACCCCAGCAGTGCTTCTCACATGACCTTCTATTGCACGTTTTATT
>CM049834.1:2568918-2593918 GCA_027422435.1 Schizopygopsis pylzovi
AGGGTCCGTTCACACAGAACACATTTTTCCATTAATGCATTACTCTTACATTGTTTTTCCATGTAATCATGTTAGACGGATGTGTTTGAACATTGTCCTCACGTCTCATGTCTTTTGCAGTGTCTTGCTCATGTTTTTAATAGAATTGTAACTTTTATTTGCATTGTCGCTTATCAATGTCAGTTCCAAAACAGAGGACCAATCAGAAGAGCCTGGGGGCGGGGCCAGCGCTGCAAGCGTTTGTTTACAGAAGAAAGTTGGCATAGCAAATGTTTATTTGATGGAAACATGGCAGAGGAGGCACACACACACACAAAAACACACACACACACACATCCCTGAGCGCTGCATTTGTGAACAGCCCCTTATTCTTCATGAGCATATTCTATTGAATATCCCTTAATCTACCCCATATCTAAACTTAACAACTACCTCACTAACTATTGATAAATTAGGAGTTTATTGAGGGAAAGGTCATTGTTCTAGAGTGAGTGGATATAAACACAAATATGTGTCAGAATACATGGGATACACTTAAAAATATAGGCTATATATGTTTAAATTATACTTTAGCTAAGTGCCTTTATTTTTTTAAAGCCAAATGTAAAGTATAATATAAATGATATATATATATATATATATATATATATATATATATATATATATAAGTATGATTAAACATTCAGGGCTCTATTATAGAGCCTCTATTAATTTTTAGCACTTGTAAATATATTTAGACTGTACATACCCTATTGCATAACTAATGTTATGAGATTTATGTTTTAAATATAAAAAGCGGAATATAGAAACATTAAATTATAGAAAAAGTTGTTTTGTGTCGCGGAGCTGATAAACGGTCAAACGAGTCGTGGTATTTTTCATTTTGATGTTCCTCATATGCAGACAACAGACAAACAAAATGTACTTGAACCGGCAGAAAACATTGGTGTCAGTCCGGAGCCCTGGGCTTTGTTTGGAAACATTGTTGTTAGTGAAATAGAGCAAAAGACAATAAAATTAACTTATTTTTTATGGAATTGTTGCCCTGACATGAAGAAAAGTCTGCCAGACCATGCTAACAAAACATATAATCCCTGAAAGACTGTGTATGTATATAATATAATACTATAATTAAATACCTATATATAGGCTATTTGTTGCTTCAAAGTGACAGGGCTCAGTAACCAACAACCTAATTTGACCGATGGTGAGATCTGCTATAACTTCTCATCGATGGTTGGTCAGTCAGAAGTACGAGCGTCAGTGGGCGGTTCCTGACGGGAGTAAACAGCGGTTCGTGATTTTAATGCGCATGAAAACTCAGTGATGATGATGCGTGCAGGGCATGTAATAAAAACATTCAGGGCTTCATTCCCCTTAGCCCACCCCTGGTGAGAAGTGTGAAGGAACCTTTCAGTAAACAGTTCTGAAAAGAAGCATTTTATTAGTCAAATTTGTTATAATATAAAGAACCTTTCTTTCCACTATAAAGAACATTTATGCAGTGGAAAGATTCCAAGAATGTTAGTTTCTTCATGTTTACCTCACAGGATATTCAGGGGGGGAATGGCATTTCATCATTTGAGAAACTTGACAAGCCAACTTGTTTCTTGCAGAACTTCACAATGCATGTGCCTTGGAGGTCTGTGGTTAATGTCAGAGAGGAAGTTGTTCATATGATGTGAGCTTTCAGGGATTACACCACTGTCGCTCTTGTCTGCGCGACTCCCCACGAAAGCAATCAATTAGTCACATTTACTTGATGACAATGGGATCGGATCCAGAGCAATCCACGGCAGATGAACAATACTTGCAAACATTCCCTCTGCGATTCCCCGGGTGATTCTTATGAAATGTTTAAGCATCTGTCCTCCAGGCCTGGAGCGATTGCTGACAGACCAGCAATGGCTTGCAGCTTCTTAACAGTCCCAAGAATGGTCGTGATAAACAAACGCATTAGCTCGTCTGCTGAGCGGCTTGGCAGAGTTTGAGAGCTTTCGGAGGAACCTTTAAGACTCATGTATCACCATTGTCTCACTGCCCACATTGAATGGATTACAAATCAACTCTTTAGCTCCTTAAGTAAATCAGAGCAGAGTGCAGTTGGGAATTGTCAGCGAGCGCATGCCATGATTGCAAAGAGGACGATGTCTCTGCAGAATTGCTAATAGTGCTGTAAAAGGAGCATTTGTGTTTTGGACAAGATTGTTAAACTTGGAGCAGAGAAAGAGCTGGGAAAGCAAGAGATGGTCGGACAGCAGGCGTCCCAAGAAGAGCAAATCATTTTCACAGAAGCAGAGCTCAGCTAAGCGCCTAATCTTCAATGCTCAGGGAATACAAATGATCCGGTAATCGTCTGCAACCTTGACTCGGGAAAGAAGGTCACGATGTTGGGCCGGGTGTTCGTGTCAGCCGTTGCTTTATGGATGTGCGGTAAATAATTAGTAAACCAAACGACACAGGCTGGGATCATCAGGGGAGGCACGTATTTTATGCCCTGTTGATCAGATTTTGTTATTACTGTAAGCCATTCTCATTCAAAACCCATAACATCGAGCATTAAAGTTCAGCGCGTGCGTCATTGTGCAAGAATCAGAAAGCACGACTGTGCATGTGTTTTTCTTCAAATAAAGTTAACTTTGGCTGCATGTCATGTTATTTAATATTTGTCAGAGCTGTTGAATTTAGAGAGTCGCTGGAGTCCATTTAGCATAGTTCTGAATACAAAATAAAACTCAACATAATCGACACATAAGATGAAATCAACAGATGAATGAAGCCCATTTGCATTCTAAGAGTAGAAAGTGTTTTACAGAGCAAATAAACCACATCTCCTCCTTAGATTTTCTGATGATGAAGCATACTGCCATATAAACTCCATGCAATCACCCTGTCTATGTGTGGTTTATTTGTACAGTCTTTGTTTAATGGAGAAAACATCACAGAAGTGTAAAATGAACAAAGGTCATAAAGAACATCTGTTCCAACGCTTGCATTTTTTGAGTTTGTTAGCTGATTTTGGGAATGGAGTGAATAAATCTCCATTAACTTGCTACTCTGGATACCTATTGTTTGAATTACACATGCCATAACAACACCATTTTTGTTTTGTTTTACTATATGAAATATTTAAATAAACTTGCCAATATGTGTATGTGTCCAACAGTTCAGAATAAGCTTTAAAGGGGTCATGAACTGAGAAATCAAATTCACGTTGATCTTTTGACATGAAACAGGTCAGTGTATAAAACATCCGATAAGTTTCAAAACTCAGAACTGTCTTAATATTTAAAAAAAACAGCTTTTATTGAAACCAGGCTAAAAATGTCTAGTTTCAGAATTTGTCACTTTATGACATCATACTGCGACGAAAGACCACCTCTGCAGAAGAAAATCAACACCTGCCTCTATATTATTGCCTCTTTAGCTCCGCCCACTGATTCACGCTTGTAGTAAGAGAAGAGGAAGTACTAAAGAGACGTAAACACACGATTACTTCATTAACAAAAACACAGAGATTCTCAGAGGAGCCTTCCTTAACACTGTATCTACATCTGACCTGAGCGTTGTTGTGTTGCATCGTGTCACAAAGCCATTTCTCATGTTCATGTCAGCGTGAGCACCTGAGGTACATCAGAAACAGAACGGGTCATCAGTTTACTGTCAGGGATGTGTGGTATCAGCGTAGACAGAATCACTGATTATAATGGGTTCTGTTGTCTTTAGTCGTATTGTGCTGCTCTTGTCCAGTGTAGACACAGTTAAGAGCTCCAGATCACGTTTGTTTGTTTGCTTTACTCTGGATTCATTGACACGACAGGTCGACGCTGGCTTTCAGAGATACTGTAGGTAAAGGATGATGTAGTGCTGAATTAGACTATATTGGATAATGTTACAACACACATGTTTTTATTACTACTGCAGTGTCTGCTCCAAATCGCTTGATATATATTTATCAAGTATTTATATGTTTTTAACCCAAATGACCCCTGTTGTTTTTTAGAGCATGTCACAGCTGAATCCATCTATTATTATAAAAAAGCAGCGATATGACCAAAATGTATTTAAAATGGATTGTATAATAGTATAGTTATGTTTGCTGTAAATTCCATAGTGGCTATATTTTTTAGCTTGGTGCCATGTAATCTGTACCAGTCAACACATTCTCCTGCCTGATGGTGCGTACCGTTGTGATGCCCATGTAGTGCACTGAGTAGTAGGGGAGCGCGGGGCATAAAGTAAGTAACACTCGTGGTTAAAATATTTCCACACATGCTAGCATATCCAAATTTACAGTATTTACTTGTTACCATATCAATATAATATAGAGAAAATAAGTGCACCAAAATTCAAAAGTCTTGTGAAGATATCGCTGAACATTTATTTTACCATAGTAAAACTATATTTCTGGCTTAAGTACATTTTTTATCACAGTTTTTATTACTCATTTAAAATTAGACTAATCTGCTATTATTATAATCTCCAATCTGTTATTTATCAGTTTAGATGATTTTTAATGCTTCAATAACTAGCAGAAGACACTAACCGGTTTTAAATTCCAGTTACACAGGTATGTTGTTGTAACACTGCGTTACAATGTGCCCTGCCGTGCTATTCTATGACATTAACGATGTAATGCACACTATTTACTTTAATACATTCTGATGAGAAACGACAAGAAACAGGTGAATAAAGACTGACAGTCAATGTTTAAAGTTCAGAAATTATTATTTCAAGAAATGTAAAGCATTTTTGGCTCGTTTATGTGGGCTGTCCCAAGTATGGTTGTAATGTGTTCATTGTCAAACTCAAAAATCGGATAATTTTTTTATTCATAAAAATCGCCATTATTTTATTTGAAATATATAATTATTTTATTTTATTGAAAAAATATTTTAATTTGTCTTTTATATATTTTTTCATGAGATCAGATAACATTGTAATGTCATATGGTTATTTTACAACGTACCCCTCAGATGTTACAATGTACCCCACGTACGGGGCATGTTGTCACATTTCACTTCCAATTTTTGAGGGTAAATAAAGAAAAAAGTATACACTGTCATTATGAAACAAAGTGACATATTTGCACTAGACAAGTGTGAAATTACTGTGGATAAAAAATGATACTCTGAAGTGGATTTACACAATTTGAGAAAGTCAAAAAGTGTTACTTTGTGCCTCGCTCTCCCCTAGTATATAAAGTAGGAGACGGCGCTCCAGGTTTGATGCCACTCTCAGTCAGTGGTCAGGTTGGGAATCATTTCCTACCTACCAGCTGTCACCCGAAGAAAGTACTAAAACTGGCATGGACAATGCACTCGCCCCAAATCCAGCGCATGACTCCAGCAGGAGTTTTCCCCCACTGCGCTCCTCCAGACCTCAGCAGCTTGTCCACTGCCGACTGGGCAATCATCAGGGAGCAAGATTTAACACCTGGCTGAGAAACTTTACATGCTATCTGGGATAGAGTGAACCAAAGTGTGTCCAAACTGCATTACAGACATAATGTTCTGTCTTTGTTTTACGACATGCACGGTAGAGCAGATAGCAACTCATTGTTTACAGGTTTCATTTCATAATGTGAGATCAAACGAGGATATTCATAAAAAAAATATGAGGGGATTTGAATAGTTTTTTGTTGTTGTTGTTGTTGTTTGATGAAGAGTGTCTTAGTAATGCAGCCGTGACATCCAAAATCCAGAAGAATAAACAGCCTTCAGATTTTTTCTATGGACATTTTATATTTTATATTTTTCAATTTATAAGCGAAATAAGGTTTATGGTAAATGTAACTTGGACACACTGTAACATGTCAAATAAAAAAGCGGTGAAATTTACAGTAAAAAAAACAGCAGCTGTGGTTGCTAGAAGTTTACTGTAAAAATACAGTAGCAACATTTTAGGTTTTACAGATTAAATTTACAGTTAAAAAAGTTATATTTACTAATATAATGTGAACAAATGTTTAGTATGTGGTTTATAGCCTTATTTTCGTAACTTAATTATATATTTTTTTTTATTTACTAACCACACATATACATCATTTTCTCAAAATGGAAAACATGCATGTTGCTCGCATTATTGTAGCACGGTTTGTGCTGAATACAGAGTAATCAGACTTTAGCCATTAATATGTTTTTAAGAAAAAGGAAAGGGGAAAAAAATCATGACGAATCAAAACTCATCGCAAACGTCCCAGGTTACGTATGTAACCCTGGTTCCCCGAGGGAACGAGACGCTGCGTCGAAACGCTAGGGGAACGCCATCAGCGTTGTCCAGCTCTGAATCATATGTGTAATCAGTCAAAATTGACGGCCAGACGTCAGGTGCGGTGACGTCACGACCAGGATGCTTAAAAGCACGTGATGTGCAGCCGGCGCCAGCTTCCAGGAATGAAGCATAGCTCTAGTAGGGATGCCGGAAGTATGGCCCTGCGACGCAGCGTCTCGTTCCCTCGGGGAACCAGGGTTACATACGTAACCTGGGACGTTCCCCTCCGGGAACATCGAGCTGCGTCGAAACGCTAGGGGAACGAGATATCCACGCCGCCATACTTGCAAATCCCTGCTTAGTGTGTGGAGTGCACAGCTATGGCAAGGGAAAAGACAAGCCAGGGGTGGCTCGCAGAGCCAGGTCGTAGAACCTGGAAAGTTAGGGGCGTAGCCCACCCACCAGCGTCACAGATGTCCTGCACAGGTACACCTGCCAGAAGGCCTTGGAGGCCGCCATACCTTAAGTAGAGTGAGCCTTGATTCCCAAAGGCGAGGGGAGATCAGAGGACTCGAGGTCATAGGAGAGCATCCAGATCCACTACTTAGCATAAGCACCCTGGCCTCCACCGGAGGAAACGTAAAAAGAGAGTTTGCCTATTGAAAGGCCACCAAGAGGGGCGTGGTAGGTGCTATAGCCGCCACGTAGACCTTCAGGGTGGAGTGGGCTAACTCTGCGGAGAAACGGGCCTGCGAGAGCTCCAGCACTGTCCCAACAGGCAGTTAACTGGATCAAGCTGGCGGTCTCCGCACCCGGAGTCTCAACTTCAGGGCGTACAGTTTCCTTATTGAGGGAGCTCTAGATTGGAGGATGGTCTCAGCAACCTCAGTTGAGAGACCAGAGGCTATGAGTTGTGCCCCCTCGGGAGCCACACCCATAGTTTCCACAACTCCGAGCGGGGGTGAAAGATCATGCCCGCTGCCAGTGAGAGGATATCCCTCCTGACGGGAATCCCCCATGGAGAGCCGTCGAGGAGAGAAATCGGGTCAGAGACTATACTCGGCCCGGCCAGAACAGGGTTTTTCAATAGAAGGACCCCGTCCATGCGCACTCTCTCTAGAACTCCCAGGAGCTGAGCGATCGGGGGAGGCGTACAGACGAAGCCTCAGCCACGATTGTACCATAGCATCCAGCCCCTTAGCGGAGCTGGATGCCTGCCTCGACAGGATGGCTGCTCCTATCCTTTACGAAGGGAAGAACCCGATATTAATACGCTTTGCCCCCAAAGCACATTTCAGGAACTTCCTGTGATGGGGAAGGAGTATGCATCTTTAGATCGCTCGTGACCACCAGTCCTCGGATCTGGTGAGAGAACGTGCTCGAAGAGAGCTTTCTGAACTTCAGTCGTGTGACTGAGCGGTTCAGTTAGCTTAGATCTAAGACGGACGCAACCCCTTTCCCCGGAACAATGAAGTACGGCTGTAGAACCTGGACTCTTTGTCTAGAGCAGGGACCACCTCGATGGTCTCCTCCCTCAGGAGAGTGCCCACTTCTTGTTCCATTACCAGAGCCTGCTCGCCCGTAGAAAGGCTGCGGCAGAGCGCCACATAGCCTTGCTCTACAGTGTGCGTGACCCATCGAGACACATTTGGCAGCAGTTCCACGCTGCCGAATAGTCTACTAAGGGAACCAGTCTCTCGAGACTGGTCTCTGGTGTACTTAGAGCGGCTAGCTCGGTGCCCTGGAACGGAGGACCGGCAGGGGACGGCCGATCTAGCTGCTCTAGAGACCCCCGAAGGGGTGGCGAGCCTCCCAGCTCCGCTACATTTCTGGGCGGAAGAGACTGAGAGAAACGCTCGCTGGAGACCGCTGCGCCCTGGAACACGGCAGGGTTAGCAGACTGATCTCCTGAGGGCACTGAGGAGAGACGGGCACCGTGTAATGCGGTGTAAACCGCTCTTCCCCAGAGGGGCCTGCCCTCATAAGTCCTGGGATGTAGCATCAGGACTGCCTTAGAAGTCTCCTATTGGAAACGACGGTCCTCAGACCCGCGTCATCGCTAGGAAGACTAAGGAACCAGAGTCTGCTCAGGCAGGACCCAATAAGACACGCTTGGCAAGGGCTCCCACACCGCCAGATGACTTACTAAGGAAACCAGTCTCTTGAGACTGGCCTCTGGTGTACTTAGAGCGGCTAGCTCGGTGCCCTGGAACGGAGGACCGGCAGGGGACGGCCGATCTAGCTGCTCTAGAGACCCCCGAAGGGGTGGCGAGCCTCCCAGCTCCGCTACATTTCTGGGCGGAAGAGACTGAGAGAAACGCTCGCTGGAGACCGCTGCGCCCTGGAACACGGCAGGGTTAGCAGACTGATCTCCTGAGGGCACTGAGGAGAGACGGGCACCGTGTAATCCGGTGTAAACCGCTCTTCCCCAGGGGGGCCTGCCCTCATAAGTCCTGGAATGTAGCATCAGGACTGCCTTAGAAGTCTCCTAAGGGAACGACGGTCCTCAGACCCGTGTACTTAGAGCGGCTAGCTCGGTGCCCTGGAACGGAGGACCGGCAGGGGACGGCCGATCTAGCTGCTCTAGAGACCCCCGAAGGGGTGGCGAGCTTCCCAGCTCCGCTACATTTCTGGGCGGAAGAGACTGAGAGAAACGCTCGCTGGAGACCGCTGCGCCCTGGACACTGGCAGGGTTAGCAGACAGATCTCCTGAGGGCACTGAGGAGAGACGGGCACCGTGTAATGCGGTGTACACCGCTCTTCCCCAGAGGGGCCGGCCCTCAAGGCCCTGCATCAGGGCGTTCTGGCCGAAGACTATCGATCCGCAGATCCGTCTTCGGCCCGGGCGCGTCACTCTGACTCCGATTCTGGCGAGTACGAGAAGTGACATTCCCCGAATAAGGAGCTGGAACACAATTGGGGCTGCTCCGCCCAGCAGCCTAAGCTGACCACCTCAACCTCCTTGGAGGAAGAGAGGTAAACATTGTGCTCTCACTTGAGAAGCATCCCAAGAGGCTCTTGTATGTCATATACAATATATAATTGTATATATTTCTCTACAATATATATATATATATATATGTATAAATATATATCTAACTTTCATAGTCGGATAAAATGCATAGTTAATTATTATCGGCAACGCGCGAGCCGCTCGGAACAAAACAAATAAATCTTCTTGGAGAGAAACTGCTGCAGATTAGCGCACTCTCACTCAAGGGGGAAGAACTACAGCTTAGGCTTCCGCCCCGGAAGAGCGCTAGACCTGGGGAATACAGGTGGAAATAAGGCGAACCTGTCTCCAACCCGTCCGCCAGATCTATGTGCGATCCCCGTGATCTCACTCGCCGCGGTGCCTCAGCAGCAGCGGGAGCGCGAGATTCATAGGCGCGGACACACTCTTCGGAGCGTGCCCGGCGGGAGCACAATGCATTGCAGCGGACGCTGGATCTGATGGGAAAAGAAGATAGGGGATCACCCGTCTTAATCTCCCATCTAATCCATCTGCGAGCACAGCCTCTGCTCCGCCTCAGCGGCAGCGTGGCAGGTGCTGCGAGGAGCGCAGGTGAAAACTCCCTCCTCAAAGAGAGTTTTCGCCTCCAGCCAGATCATCGCAAAAACTGTGTGTATCCCGAGAGAGCGCTAGACCTGGGGAATACAGGTGGAAATAGGGCGAACCCGTCTCCAACCCGTCCGCCAGATCTATGTGCGATTCCCGTGATCTCACTCACCGCGGTGCCTCAGCAGCAGCGGGACTGGGAGATCATAGGCGCGGACACACTCCTCGGAGCGTGCCCGGCGGGAGCACAATGCATTACAGCGGACGCTGGATCTGATGGGAAAAGAAGATAGGGGATCACCCGTCTTAATCTTCCCATCTAATCATCTGCGAGCACAGCCACTGCTCCGCCTCAGCGGCAGCGTGGCAGGTGCTGCGAGGACGCAGGTGAAAAACTCCCTCCTCAAAGAGAGTTTTCGCCTCCAGTCAGAGAGGAACACACAGTCTGTAACGTGATCTACTTTCGCCCTCATTGGCCTTTGATATGTCTGCTTCTAGTCTTTCTTTGCCTATCTTTTTAAGAATAAACTTTCTTATTTCCTATCTGATAGTAACAGACTCACAGAAACACATTCGACTGACACACACAGAGAGCTTTGCTGAATGACAAAAAAGCTGGCGCCGGCTGCACATCACGTGCTTTTAAGCATCCTGGTCGTGACGTCACCGCACCTGACGTCTGGCCGTCAATTTTGACTGATTACACATATGATTCAGAGCTGGACAACGCTGATGGCGTTCCCCTAGCGTTTCGACGCAGCTCGATGTTCCCGGAGGGGAACAGCTTTTCCACAAGCTGAAGTAAATACTAGTTTATAGAGGGAGCAAATACAAAATACACATGCCACTACATTAATACAATAAACATTCATTTACCAATATTAGATATGAAACCCTAACGTATAAAAGATAAGAAACTAAAAACAGCTATGAAGAAACATGAAAAACATCAAATGTGAAGTCTCACGCTGGGAATTTTGTCAGTTTGTCAATTTATGTTTTTCACTAATGGCTGGTTATTTTTCACTTAAAAAACTGTACATATAATAAATATGTAAAAAGGGAAATTACTCTTAACTAATTAACAGGTTTTTACCGTAGCAGTTTTAGTCTTTTCCCATTAAATCCATGGTAATTTTTTACAGTGCATGGAGACGTAGTCGACCAGGTTTTGATGTCATGACTGCAGCATGCTGCATGACAGGTTTATGAAAGCAAACCGGGATTGATGACACTGTTTCACAGGCTGATGAATCCCACACAAATTGATGTTGTTTTTAACGTTTAGCCTTTTCTCTCTGCAGATGAGGGTCCGTGCAGGAGGACGTACTGTGGCCGGGGTCGGGAGTGTGTGGTCAGGGAAGGAACGGGCCGTGCCGAGTGTGTGTGCCAGGAAAGCTGCCACACTTCGTTTGTGCCCGTGTGTGGCTCTGACGGACGTTTTTATGAGAACCACTGCGAGCTTTACCGCACCGCTTGCCTGCAGCGGAGGAGAATATATTTGGTCCACAGCAAAGACTGCTTTTTCAAAGGTGAGATGCATGTTCCTCTATGTAGCGCTGCAAACACGAGTGTCGTATGTACTGATGACAGTGCATCTGCTGCTTCTCCAAAGATTAGGATTATTATTAAAGAGATGTTCTGAGTCCAGTTCAACTTAATCGGCAATGTGGAAGTAAGCTATTCTCTGTGAATGTGCAAAACCTCTTCATTAGCCGCTATAGATAACTAAAAGAACAACAGCGTGCAGTAAACAGTGTGCACTACAGAACAGTGTGATTATAATTATGACAGTACATTATTATAATAAAATAAGAAATACCAGTTTGCAGTATTAAGTGTAGATAAATTAAGTGTAAGATGCAGGGTAGATAAAAACTGGAAGATGACACTGGAAGCCTTGCACTAGAAATCAACCGGTTTTACCGATATTTTACTGATACTTAAGCACTTCTCCAATAATTGGATACATGTTTTTGTAATATTGAATTCTCGGATAAATGGCATTTATAGATACCTATGTCATTTATTTGTGTTATTCATTTGAAAACATTAGACTATGTTAATTATGTAAAAAAACAGAAGTAAAGAAATAAATCTCAATTGTACATATTGGTTATCAGAGAAATGAACATGTATATATATATATATAACCGTGTGATATTGCTATATCAGTGCTATGTAGTGTGCAGAACTATGTTTGAATTCTCAAGTTGAGTTGCAGATCATTCAGGCAAATCTGATTCAAACAGTGGATAATATATACAGTTTTTATAGATTCAATGCATCAACATGCTTAAATAGATGCTTTAACAATTTAAGTGTGACGGATTGGATTCATCTCACGATCGCCGTTTTATAATGAAGGCATTTATTCTTGAATTTGTATTTCCAGCCCATATTACTATATAACTGTTGCTGAAGCACGTTTATAATGAAACTGAGACCAGATGCTGATGCGTAACACATAGACCTTTCAAAAGAGTCATCATTGATCAGCATTCGTAACATCTGTGGCTTATATAGTGAATTTAAACACAGGTAAACCAAATGCTGTGTGCAATGATCAGTCGTGCCAGAAGTTTAAAGGGATAGTTTACCCAAAAATGATGTCATTATTTGATCACCCTCAAGATGTTCCAAACCTGTTAAAATTTCCTGTTTCGCAAAAGAAGATATTTTGAACAATGTTGGTAGCCATTGACTTTCACGGTATAAAAAAATACTATAGAAGTCAATGGCTACCGTCAGCTGTTTGGTTACAGCATTCTTCAAAATATCTTCTTTTGTGTTCAACAGCAGAAACAAACTCAAACAGATTTGAGGGAGAGTAAATTATGACACAATTTGTAATTTTTTTTGGTGATCATGCCCAAGTCTCATTTTCAGGATGTCTGTGCTGGAAATCAAGACAAAATACAAGCCATGTTCACAATGATTCACCATATGAACGCAGCACTGCTGTGTTTAACCATATTTATGTCAGGTGCTCATCTCTAGACAGCACATAAGATGTGAGTTGTATTCATAAGATACAGTTTGTGATCTGTAGTGGTGTCGTGTATGGCCTCGGACTAAATGAAGGTCATTCTAAAGCACAAGAAGCACTTGACAATGTTCCACCTCATAAATAATAATAAAGCGCAGTGCCTTTGTGCACAACGGAGGCGTGGGGTCTGAAGAAGTATTTCACATCAAAAAGGGAAAGAATAACGTTGACAAACTGCACCTTTAATCCAGTTTACAAGGAATTTATGTATTCCAGCATGTGTAAACATACTTACGTGTATGTTTGTGCAGGAATGTATACATACACATCAGTTCTTGGTTTTAGGGTGATCTTTAATCCTGAAGGTTCAATTCAGTGTTTCTGCTCATACTCAGGAGATTAAGAGAGCTCTCAGTTACAACTCTGTAGTTTTCGTTTACTTTTATTTGTGTTTCATTCAATATTGAAGCCTTCGGATGCATGCAACACTTTATTTTATTGATCAATCCTAACTAGTTGCATATTTGCATGCATAATACTAGCATATTGACTGTTTGTTAGTACTTATAAAGCATATATTAATGTATATTCTGCATGAGCATATTCAGATTAGAAATATAATATATTGCGTTTATTGATGCAAAAATCATATTTAATAGTTAGTTAATAATCAGAATTGGTCCCCAAACTAAATTCGACTGACATGAAATGATTTAATAGCAATTCAGATTGTTTTTGGAGAGTTTGATCACATTCAGATCTCTGACCTTTGATTGCAGATGTTTGTATCTCGACAAATCTGAGCAAAGTTTGAGACATTGTCAAGATATTAAATACATCTTATTTGTGGGTTATTCTTTCCTATGGGAACTTCTGTTCTTTAGTTCATGGGGATTGTTGGTTGTGCGGTGGTGTGGATGGCTATGAAGTACTTCCAGCTCTTGACCGCATTACATCACCACAGCTTTCGAGTCATTTGAAAGAGTCATACAGCCTACAACAACAAGCAAAACAAAGCCAAAAGACATTGATCGAGGAAATAGACAGGATAC
The DNA here is from genome assembly GCA_027422435.1 of Schizopygopsis pylzovi. Taxonomy (NCBI): domain Eukaryota; kingdom Metazoa; phylum Chordata; class Actinopteri; order Cypriniformes; family Cyprinidae; genus Schizopygopsis; species Schizopygopsis pylzovi. The sequence continues at coordinate 2,582,732 of CM049834.1, forward strand.
AAATGACCAACTTTCCCTTTGATACAAATAACTGTTGGGTCAAGTGGTCAAAGCCATGCTTTAATGTGAATAAAACACAGCTGCTGACCAATCAGAATCCAGAACTAACCGTTTTAAACTGTATACAGAGTTGTATTATCTGTGGAACCAGAGCCGTCATAATCTCTCACATATCGTGTAATTAGGCATCTTTAAAGGCCGTGCTACTGATGCTTGCGAACAGGACATCCTTCTCTCTGTTCACGCCTGTGATTAAACAGAAAGACGCTTCCTCTTGTGACAGTTCAACACAACTTTGATCCTAACACTCTCTCTTACAACATACTGTACCAACAGCAGCAACAGCACACTGCATTGGAGAGGCGTCTTTCATCTCTGCAGGCCGCTGCACTGCCACAACAAAGCGTGAGAGTTTGACTGATGCCTTCTGCAGCTGAGCGTGTACACCATCAAAACACCAAAAAATGAATCTGTGGTGGGCGGAGGGATGCTGGGAGGTGTTTTTGCAGTGACAGAACTCCTAATGATCCCCCTCAGCTCGTGGAGACTTGTTTTTCAGATGTATGTAGTCATGTGTACATTCACAACATAAATACTGTCACAGAGAACTACAGAATCAGCATTGTGTTCACTCAAGACATTCCTAGAGTACTTTCTTTACACATCTCACAGTTAATCCAGATCCAGGTAACACTTGCTATGAAGCCCATATTTAGCCCATTGTTCCTGTGGCTCAGTGGTAGAGCATTGCGTCAACAGCGCAAAAGGTTGTGGGTTCGATTCCCAGAGATCACACTTACTAATGAAAATGTATAACCTGAATGCAATTGTAAGTCGCTTTGGATAAAAGCGTCTGCTAAATACATAAATGTAAATGAAAATGTATAATATTATATGTGTATTCTTAAGGCATTATAATGAATGCATAATAAAACCCTATAATATGTTATATCATCTTATAAATAATCATAACAACAATTATAACACATTATAATGCTAACACATTTGTGGTTAAAACTGTTAAATATTATAAGTGAACTCCATGAACACCCTATCAAATATACTTTTACATTTATAATGCACTATATACAGTATATTGACATTGTTTTTTAAGATCTGTACAGTATCTTACCACATCTTGTAAGTGGTTAGGTGTGGAGTGTTACTTGAGTGTTCCCTGTGAGGCCAATAATCATTTTGATGTGAGCTAGTTAATAATTTCAACTGAAACAATGTAATGTTTATGTTATTTTGATGGTCCCTTTAGTCTATTGACTATAAGCAGCTTTGCAAATACATGTCAGCTCACTCTCATTAGAGTATTAGTAGGTTAAGGTTAAGGTTAGTTATAGGTATAATGTTGACGTACTTGCAAAGTTACTTATAGTCAGTTTGTCTATAATATAAAGTGTTAGCTTATATTATCAGATATACTAATACTCTGCTAGTTGTGTAGTTTGCAGCATTACTTATCAACAGCTGTCTAAAGTGTACATCAAAATAACCAAACTGATATTACAATAAAAACAGTTCAAAGCAAATGTGTTCATCTGATCTGATATCTGATCTTATGGCTGTTTGAGGAAAATAAAAATATTATTATGAATATGCTTATAAGTGATTGCTTTAAGTAAAGTAGCAAGATGGCAAGATATGAGACTTATAATACATTATAACTATGATAAATATAATCCATCGTAACAAGTGGATGCAACATGTTCACTGTGTTTTATAAATTATCATATTCTTAAAAGCTATAACCACAAATAAGTAAAATATTATAATACATTAAAACTGTTCTTATTAATATTCATAAGATGATATAACATATTATACGTTTTGTTTATAATGCATTGTGCATTCATTATAATGCTAATAGTATAAGAATACCTTATAATTTATTATAAATATAGGATTCAAAGAAAGTGTTATCAACATTGTTTTATTGGGTATTGTGGATGTTTATATATATTTCATCACCAGTCCATCTCTGTATACTGTGAGAGCCTATGTATTAATAATTGAGTACTAATTAATTAAGTGCTTTTGTCCATGTAGTGTATGGCCACAGACACACTGCAGGTGAATTCAGTTGTCATCTCATCTGTTAGTGCTTAATCTTGTTCTGTACACACACCGTTCTCTCATTTAAGGGAGTTACAACTGCATCTTACAAATGAATAGACTCTTGAAAAATTTAGGTAGTGGGAACTGCATTTGCAGTTTAAACACGTATCAGAGATGTGTGTCACAGAGGATCAAGGTACGACTTAATGTTGCCAGATCTTGCTCTTATGTGTTTTTTATACAAAAACAGCAACAGCAACAGCAAAACAGCAAAAAGTAACATGCCCATAATAAACTCAAATCCAAATGTGTTATCTTGAAAATAAGCCACATACTAAAATATCATGATCTGTCTACTTTATTAACTCCATAAAACGGATCACTTTATGAGCTAAGCCTTAACAACAAGTCCAAAGACGCTTCACTTATAAACGGACATGGCAACACTCTCATACGCTCGCTCTGTGAAACAAAACATGCCAGCTCTGTCGACGGTGATTTAGTTAAAATCACTGAATATAACGAGTCTTCGGTTGCTGTAATAAAAATAGCGTATACCAAATGCGCAAGATGACAAAACATTGCCGTTTCAAGAGTGAGTTCTGTTCTGTACACACACAAAACTGTAATTTAGGGGATTCACTTCTGAATTTAAATGTGGTTGTCACTCCTGAAACTCAATGTGTGCATGGCCTATATGCACCAGTTTGCATTGTGTTTTTATTTTATTTATTTATAAATTGCATCATTACACTATTTTAAATGTTCGTATTTTGTTTTGGAGGTCTCCTACAATAGGTTTACATGCATCGAAGGTCAAACTAAAATCTTGTTATAATCTCATGATATGCATTGCAGCACCAGCTCTGTTCCCACAGTGTCTAAAATGGTTTGTTCAAGGATCCAGTCTCTCTAAAGTATTTGTTATTTGAGAGGGTTACAGCTTACACATATCAAAACAGTACTATGTGTTTTCAACGCTCAGTAAGAACACACACACTATAATTAACCGTACTAACAGGTTCCAGAGGCACAAGATGGTCCAAATAAAGTGGGTACTGCCCCATCTTTAACAAATACGTGTTTTGAACTTTGCAAGATTTGAGAAGCGATTATAAGTAAATTATAAAATGAAAATACATTTTAATCGCTGACTCTTCATATCTTCATCCTTCAGTACATGCCATGGTTTGGTATTTGAAGCACAGAAAACAACATCTTCTAGACATAGTGATAACACGCAAATGAAGATCTTTATGCAAATGTTTTACAAACCTATGTCAGTTTCAGTTGATGGGGAAAGTTACTTTTAAAAGTAATGCATTACAACATTGTGTTAACCCATAAAAAGTAACTAAATGCATTACTTTGTTACTTTTTACGGAAAGTAATGCATTGTTAATTTTATGTTGCTTTTTATCACAAAAGGTTGTTTTTTTGAGGAGCTGTAAAGACCCTATCACACCAAGAGTAAAGGAAATAAAATGAAGTCTCACTCCTGATTTCTCTCAACATGGGGACAGTGTCAGTGAATAAATAGGACAGGGAAAAAAATCACTTTGCAGACATTTGCATTCACAAACAGCAATACTGCGCACTATGAAAACTAAAAACCAAAAAATTATAACAGGGGCACTTTAACATGACCATCAAACATCATATAGTGTTACTTCAGTAAGTATATGAGACAGCATGTGCTGATTTTTCCAGCTTTTTATTTGAAGTAATATCCAGGTGCAGTGCATGCAAAACTTCGATTTATTTAGTTTTTATTATTAATGAACCTAAAAGCATCTCTATCCTTCTTTCACACACTGACAATAAATGTATAGCCTGAATGTAGGCTACTGTAAGTCGCTTCTGCTAAATGCATAAATGTAAATGTTCACAATGATGAATGAACAGGTCACATGGCCACTTCATTAACTTTATTGCTCCCATGAGATTCATTACATTAAAGTATTTGCTATTTGAAATGGATGCCATGTTCTACTTATAAACGTCCCCTGTTTTTAATAAGTCCCTTGCCTCATAAACATCCCTCTCCATTGCAAGAGATTGAGAAACTCAAATATGATGCATATGCATGCACTACAGTACCCACATTGAGTTTTACCAGCAGTGCTTGCTAAGACGAGCGTTTGTGTTGCTTATGGTTAATGTTTTCAAGAAAGCTGCACATTATCATATTTATGAATATTCAAATTTCAAATGACAACAATCCAATGAAATTTAAGTGCAGCATGTGCCCTTCTCTCCATATATATTACTGAGTGCAGGTGTATTGTCAATTGAACAAGCAGAGCCGAACAGAAGGCGATCACTCACATTTAGACCCGTTCCTTACTATTTTATAACATCGGGAGACTTGCAATACAGAACATGAAGTGTTGAACTACTTTTATGATAGTCTTTAAATCATTTGTGGAGTTTAACAGCAGTGGTGTGGTGGGTGCGACAGTATCTCTCACTACGTCTTTACCTGCTGTTAAAAGATAAATGCCTGAATCCACTGCATATATCATTTAGAGACGATTAGTTCAAGTGCTGCTTGAGCTGAGATGTCTACAGCGATCTGTCACAACACGACAAAACCATAGAATTAAAAAAAATCTGTTAAAATTAACAGAGCGTAATGCTTATTGCAATTATTGGATGACAGGCACTGCAAAAATATTAATGCATCAACAGAAAAAAATCTTGAGATTTAAGAAACAATATTGATTAAAAGAGAAATTGATAGTTAATCCTGCACTAGTGTTCACATAGTTTACTTGTAGTTTATCCACGTTATGTCACGAAATCAAGAAGCGCTAATTCAATTTAACCCATAAATTGATGTATGAAGGTCAGTTCAGTGATATATTTTGACTTGAATAAATCCAGCTAATTTAGATATTAGTTTGTTCCTGTGTAACAGAAACGCTGATATCAGCTCGAGTCTGATTATTTGCGGCTCCGTCTACTCAGAAAACTCTCGAGTCACTGATGTTACTGCTTGGCACACTTGTGTATTCTGGCCTAATTAGTAAAGGAAACTGCCTGTGAAGAATTTGCATATAAATCAAAAGGACAAATTAGAACAACTGTTTTATATCAGGCTTTGTTGTTTATTAGCATCACTTGAGGCTTGAAGGCTTTAGTTGCTCACATAGAGAAGGCCGAGCCTGAAGGGCCAAACAGAGCATGCTCAGTTCAGACTGTCTCTTTCAACAAACAAACTAATCTCCTCTGAAAGCGCATCCTCACATCCGCTTTAGAGCCTGACAGTCCTTGTATAATGCGTTTATCTCTCTCTATGCCTCTCACTCATGACGTATCGGTCTGGGGTTTCAAGTGATGGCTTTCACCCAAATGAGCTCTAATACTTCAGGCCCGGGCTATTTAATTTGAAACGCTAAATTACATTTTGAACGGTGAAATTAAAATGCTATTTTTAAACGGAAAAGGGGAAATTGTAACTTTTGGGATTTGTTTTTACATTAATCTTTAACCGCCAGTGAAACCTCTCTAACCAGTGTAACACTGAACGTCATCAGGTCTGTGACGAACATTGTGTTGCTCAGATGTTCCTCTGTCTTATGAAGTGATTGAAGTGTTCTTCTACAAGACCTTAGACACAGGGAGTGAGTCACTGGTTGTCATCCAAAAGTAGTCTAGAGGTATAAATAGCAGAATTCGGAAAAAATTATAATCACTAATCTATGACGTCTGGTTGAAGAACTTATTTTGGCAAATCTGGTTTGTCATTTTTCTGTCCTACACTGAAAAAAAATTGCATCTAAATAAACATCTACATTTAAATGGTTTTGTAAAAAAAATATGTCAAGCTATTAAAATGATTACATGATGTGGTGATTAATTAATTGAATAAATTGCATATTAAGAGAAATTATACACCAACATAACATTTTAAGTCATCATTGTGTTAAATGAGAAACGCATAGAATAGACATATAGCTTTAGAAAGATATATTTTGATTCAACTAAGAACAAAAGTGAATACTAAATGATCCTCTAAATATGAAACTAAAAACATCATTAGGCAAGGCACTCTCTTAATGAGTGGATCAATTTTTTGTGTATTTTTTTTATTTATTACACTTTATTTGAAAAGGGACCATGCGCAATTTTTACATAAATGTTTCCATTTCATGCATTGTGCTGAATTTAGCCAGTGGCTAGTTTCCATCCGCAGTCCCTTGGCAGGTAACTGCAATCACAGTAAAACACAAAACACATACAATACAATAATACTTATACACATTATATCAGACGTGTATAAGTACTATATGAATGACTATATTCAGTCATTCATTCAACTGCTTTGTCCCAATGGCTGATTCATTCAGAAACAAAGCAGCTGAATATTTGTGAATGATTCTCTGAATCTAAGCACACTTTCATTCAGTAACGAATCACTGCTGTGTGTCGCCCAGGGACTCGTAATTAGTTTGGAACGGTTTATGTTTGCGAAAATCAGACAATGCTGATTGTGTCTAAAACAGTATGAACTCGCTGCTTACACCACATTTACAATCATGCAGATATTAAGAAAAACTACAGCACTCTTTCTTGTTACATATTAGATAAATATCAGACATACTGTAAACCCATATAAGTGTGTGTGTGTGTGTGCGTGTGTGCGTGTGTGTGTGTGTGTGTGCGTGTGTGTGTGTGTGTGTGAGAGAGAGTGTGTGTGTGTGTGTGTGTGTGTGTGTGTGTGTGTGTGTGTGTGTGTGTGTGTGTGTGTGTGTGTGTGTGTGTGTGTGAGAGAGTGTCTGTGTGTGTGTGTGTGTGTGTGTGTGTGTGTGTGTGTGTGTGTGTGAGAGAGTGTCTGTGTGTGTGTGTGTGTGTGTGTGTGTGTGTGTGTGGGCATGTTTATGTGGTTTATGGGGACACAAATTCGTATAATGACATGGGTATGACATAGGTATTACAAGGAGAAGGTGATTTATGAGGACATTTTCAGTGTCCCGATAATTTAAAAGGCTTATAAATCATACAGAGTGAGTTTTTTTGAGGGAAAATAGAAATGCACCGTCTCCTGTGAGGGCTAAGTTTAGGTGTAGGGTAGGTGTAGGGCAATAGCACATACAGTTTGTACAGTATAAAAACCATTACGCCTATGGAGAGTCCCCGTAAACCATAAAAACCAACATGTGTGTGTGTGTGTGTGTGTGTGTGTGTGTGTGTGTGTGTGTGTGTGTGTGTGTGTGTGTGTGTGTGTTTTCTTTCTTTTTTACATATGTATTTGCACCAAATTAGCATGTTAAATTGACAGCCATAATTAAAAAATTTGATTTAGTTAATTTTATGTTATTTAGCATAACTGAATCAACCTAATCCCATACATTTATACCCAAAAAAACAAATAATTGTATGAGTTAAATCAGCTAAAATATTGCTCAGGTCTCCACTTTTGACAGTGTAAGAGGTTTGTGCTTGGTCCCAGTTCTGGGTTTGTGTACATTGATGTACAGTACATGTCACTTATAGGCTGGAGTGCATCGTATAAAGAACACATGCCGTCGTTCTAGGGAACGTCACAGGTTTCGTCTCTTAAATGTTGTTTCTTTGTGATTCTGACAGTTGCATATGAGCACCTTCACTCCTCTCAGTCATTTGACTTACCAAATTGTCAGTTGTGTGATAAAACACAAAATGTGAAAGCATATGGAAAGATGAACAGTTATGTTCCGAGAGAGTAAATTATGAACACTTGAGATGTTGCTTTGTGTTAGATGTCAGTCTGTTAAAGTCATTGCATACTTGACTGCCCAAGTTGTTTGTAAGTGACCCTTTCTATAGTATCAAATAAACCTCTCGCTCTCCCCGTCCATCATTTCTAAAGGGGGTTAACCGCTGTCAGACTGTCCTCCAGTGCTGGCGGGTTCTAGCAGTTACATAGCACAGATCCAAAAGAGAGACACTTTCATGACTATGTTTTACACTCTTAAGTATACTATTAAAAATGCACTTTGCAATAATATCAGATTAAAAGTACATTTCACATCCAATTTTTTTAAACATTTTTTCATGCTATAAATTAAATTAAATTCAATTCAAGTTTATTTGCATAGCGTTTTTTACGATACAATCGTTGAAAAGCAGCTTTACAGGAAATTAAGATTCCACAATATATTTATTTATTGTAGAATCTTAATATATTTAATTTATGGCAAAATGTGGTAATTCTGTATATTGTCTGAGGGGTTGGCATCATCTGTGCACATTTATAAATACAAATATATTTAAATACATGACTTACAAGTTCCAATAGAGAGGACATTAAAGTATATTTTACCATAAATACTTGTCAGTACATTCACCAGTACACTTTAATGTTCCAAAGACAGCAGAATTATGACACATATAACACTTAAAGGGATATTCCACCCCAAAAATAATTTTGTATCATTTTTCACTTACCCCCATGTCGTTCCAAACCCGTAAAATCTTCGTTCGTCTTCAGAACACAATTTAAGACTTGTGACTGTCCCATTGACTGCCAAGTAAATTACACTGTCAAGGTCCAGAAAAGTATGAAAGACATCGCCTGAATACTCCATCTGCCATCAGTGGCTCAATCGTAACGTTATGAAGCAACGATGATACTTTTTGTGCGAAAAAAACAAACATTTTGGAGATTATCCCCTCCAAATGTTGGCTGGGCCACAAGGATGCGCTGTTTGCGTTCAAATCAGAGCGTAGATCGACGAAGAAGACGTATCCTTGTGTCGAGGCTGATACAGAAGTGTGTACACATTTTGCGTCCAGGAAATAATCTCCAAAATGGCGCTACACTGAGACAGAGGAGATGTTACGGTGCCTAACTGTTGAATAAAGTCATAATTTTGTATTTCTGTAAAAAAGTATTCTCGTCGCTTCATAACGTTACGATTGAACCACTGATAGCAGATGGAGTATCCTAGTGATGTTTTTCATACTTTTCTGGACCTTGAAAGTAGGGCTGGGCAATATATATATTAATGTATATTAATACACAGAGCCGTAGTTCACTAGCAAGCTACGCGATATCGTGTTCATTATCGAAGGCGATTCATCTGCGATGTTGCATAGCTTTTCAGTGATCTACGATTCCATGTATTATATGGCGCTCCATTTGAAAGCATGTGATGGAGATGTACCACTAATCAAGGAACCGGCTTTACTGATGAGGTTCGTATGAATATCGCATGCAATATATCGCCCTTGACCGTGTAATTTACTTGGCAGTCAATGGGACAGTCACAAGCCTTCCGGTTTTCATCCAAAATATCTTAAATTGTGTTCCGAAGACGAACAAAGCTTTTACAAGTTTGGAACGACGTTTGGAACGACTTTGGAACGTAAGTGATAAATTCCAAAATGTTCATTTTGGGGTGGAGTATCCCTTTAAGTGGGTCAACAACCGCACTTAGGTTTAGCTAATTGCATTTAATATACATTTAAATTGTAATACATTTCTTACCATTCAAATGCAGTTAAGTGTTTTTTTTTAAGTATTTACTTTATTTTTATACCATTATGTACATGCTTTAGCAAAAGTATGCTAAAGTTTACTTCCTTTTCAGGGTACATTTACATTAGGCATTACATTACTTTTGTAAATTAACTATTGGAGATGTTACTAAGCAATGACAGCAGCTTTCATGCCTTCATGTTTATGTTAATTACTCACTCATATACAGCTATCTGGCCAAATTTAGTTCTCATTCAGTACGGTGTTGTCCTTTCAAGACATTTTCAAACATCTTGTTTGATTTGCTCACTGCATTAGGTCAGAATGAAGGAGCAAACACTGTTTTAATGAACATCTCGCTCAAGCATCGTGGGACACTTCAGCAATTCCAGTAGAAGAGCGTGAGACGGTTGAATGGTTTTAGGAAACTCTGCCATCACAAAAGATCACAGAAGGGCCGGTGTATATTTGGACGTGGCAGTGCTGTTTCACGAGTCACTTGCTCTGTCCGCTGCTGCATGTCCGACCTTGTACAGGAAGCATTACTGCTCAGTGACACGTTATCTGTCAGATGAAATACTTCCACTCTGCCAATCCAGACATTTGTGTGTACTGAGAGGTCCCTGCATTCGACACGCTTTCAAAGTGAAATGTCCGGTGAGTGGCGAAACATTTCCATTCAGTTGGATCCAAAACAAATGAATGTGAATCTGTTATTATTTTATTATGTCGGTTGTATGTATCATGGCAGTTTAGAAATGAAATGTCTCTTGAGATAAAAGATTAATGCTCTATCGCATCTGACAATAATGTACCAGGCTAACCAATAGTGTGAAGAAAAGCAGACGTGACATGCTTCTACAAGTCTTTGAGCTCTTTTATCAGGACTGGACTTCACTGGACATGTACCGGAGCGATTCACATTGCAAGTGCAGTGCGCTACCAAGCAAGTTTCTTAAGTCATACGATAGCTTTATTTCAATTCAAGTTTATATGTATAGCGCTTTTTACAATACAAATTGTTGTAAAGCAGATGTATAGGAAATTAAGTTTCTACAATATATTTATATAGTATAGATATATAGATATTCTATAATATATAAATATATATATCATAATATATAGATATATAAATATTTACAGGGCTTCAGTCACATATTGCCTGATGGTTGTCATCGTCTCTTCTCAGGTGTTCGGTCATCTCGGATCATTTAAGGGTTGGATCCAGACTGAAGCTTGTGTAATTATGGGATGTTAATCCAGAAACAGAGAAACAAATAAAGACAATTAGCGTAGCAGTTGTTCCATCCAGGCAAAAATGATCTGTTCAACCCAAGCTAAAGAATAATAATGTGTGTTTGATCAGATATAATAACAAGATTATAAGGTGCATTATATGAATGCTTGGCTAAAGAGATGTGATTTAAACAGAGAGAGTGTGTCTGAACCCCGAACGTTATCAGGAAGGATATTCCAGAGTTTAGGAGCCAGATATGAAAAAGTTCTCCCTCCTTTAGTGGACTTTGCTATCCGAGGTACTACCAAGAGTCCAGAGTTTAGTTCCTTAGGGAGCGGGTTGGATTGTAGCGTGATAGAAGATTAGTTCGGTACGCAGGAGCTCAATCATTTAGGGCCTTACAGGCAAGTAATAATAT